>CAMZMU010000104.1:5824616-6130555 GCA_947311845.1 Poa pratensis
CCATGTGTTCGACGAAATGGGCAAGTTTGGCTGCCGCCGCACCCTGCGCTCCTGCAACCGCCTGCTTAACCAGCTAGTACAGGCTGGGGATGTGGGCGCCGCGGTCTCCGTGTTTGAGCAGATTCGGTGTGCCGGGACACTGCCAGACGAGTTCACCGTGGCCATCATGGCGAAGGCGTACTGCAGGGATGGGAGGGTGGCACAGGCAGCGGACTTCGTTAAGGAAATGGAGGGGATAGGAGTGGAGGTGAACCTGGTGGCCTATCACGCACTCATGGATGGGTATTGCGAAGTAGGGCAGACAGAGGTTGCAGGAAGGTTGTTGCTATCGCTGAAGGGTAAAGGTTTGTCACCGAATGTGGTGACATATACCTTGCTTGTAAAGGGTTACTGTAAGGAGGGGATGATGGAAAAGGCTGAGAGGATGGTAAGGGAGATTAAAGAAAATGAGAAGATTGTGGTTGATGAGGTTGCCTACGGTGCGTTGATCAATGGCTATTGCCAAAGGGGGGAAATGGAGAATGCCAATAGGATAAGAGCTGAGATGATTGATGCCCAACTCCAGGTTAATTTGTTTGTGTATAACGCTATGATCAATGGATATTGCAAACTGGGGAGAATGGTGGAAGTAGAGAAACTTTTACAGGAAATGGAGGAGAGAGGGGTGAGTCTGGATAAATATAGTTACAACACTCTAGTAGATGGGTATTGCAGAAAGGGTTCCATGAGCAAGGCATTTGAAACCTGTGACATGATGGTAAAGAATGGGTTCACAGGGACACCACTAACATATAACACACTTCTGAATGGTTTTTGTTCCCGTGGCGCTATAAATGATGCACTTAAATTGTGGTCCTTGATGTTGAAGAGGGGAGTAAAGCCTAATGAAATTAGCTGTAGCACACTGTTGGATGGCTTCTTCAAAGCAGGTAAAACTGACCAGGCCTTAAACCTCTGGAAGGAAACCTCAGCAAGGGGTTTGGGCAGAAACGTGATTACAATTAACACGGTTATCAATGGGCTATGTAAGATTAGGAGGTTGGCTGAAGCAGAAGAGTTATTTGGTAGGATGAAGGAATGGAGATGTACTGCTGACAGCTTAACTTACAGAACATTAATTGATGGTTATTGTAAAGCAGGTGACCTGGGTAGAGCTAGTCAAATTAGGATTGACATGGAACATCAAGGCTTTGCTCCTTCAGTTGAAATGTTCAATTCTTTCATAACAGGACTATTTGTAGCTAAGCAAAGTGACAAGGTGAATGCTATCCTTGTTGAAATGGGGGCAAAGGGGCTTTCTCCTAATATAGTCACTTATGGAGCTTTGATAGCTGGATGGTGTAAAGAGGGCAATCTGCAAGATGCCTGCAATTTGTACTTTGAAATGGTTGAGAAAAGTCTGACTCCAAATCTGTTCATTTGCAGTGCGTTAGTGAGCTCTTTCTATAGAGAGGGAAAGGTTGATGAGGCAAATTTGGTGTTGCAAAAACTTGTCAATACTGACATGATCCCGAACTGCAGCGCAAACACACTTGATATCCGCAAAGTGGAACATGTGATTGAATCTGTTGCTGGTGGAAATCATCAATCGGCAAAAGTCATGTGGAACATTGTTATTTTTGGGCTATGCAAATTGAGTAGGGTTGCAGATGCTAGAAAGTTGTTTGAGGATCTAAAAGTAAAGGGATTCGTTCCTGATAGCTACACTTATTCTAGCCTCATACACGGTTGTTCTGCTTCAGGTTTTGTTGATATAGCTTTTGATCTGAGGGATGCGATGTTAGGCGTTGGCCTTACTCCAAATATAGTAACCTACAATTCTCTCATCTATGGCCTCTGCAAATCTGATAATGTTTCAAGGGCAGTTAGTCTTTTCAGTAAGTTGCAGTCAAAGGGTATGTCCCCTAATGCAATTACCTATAATACCCTAATTGATGGATATTGCAAGGGTGGTAATACAACTGAAGCCTTCAAGTTAAAACAAAAGATGATAGAGGAAGGTATTCAGCCTACTGTATTCACCTATTCTATACTGATCCATGGTCTCTGTACTCAAGGGTATATGGAAGAAGCAATCAAGCTCCTGGATCAAATGATTGAGAATAATGTAGATCCAAATTATATTACATATTGGACACTGATTCAAGGTTACGTTCGATCTGGTAATATGGAAGAGATTTCCAAGCTTTACAACGAGATGCAAATCCGCGGACTTCTCCCTGCCAATTGGGCTGGACATGTCAAACGAGCAGATCCTGTTGTAAACAGCCAGAATGTAGATATATCTCGTGTAAAGATGTACAGACAGTGCTAACATATTCTTTGGGTATATACTTTCTTTACTTGGAAGATGCTGCCCAGTTATGTTTTGCATGAGAAAGGACACTAGGTTCTGCCCCTAATTTGGTATAATTGGTAAGTTACTGTTACCTTGCGTTCTTTTATAGGGCTATTACTTCTATGAATTTAGCCTCGTCTGTTTGTTTATTGCTTATCTCTATTTCTCGTATTAGTTTACTTACCCCGCTTGGATGGGCGTTTTTTTAGCCCAAAACTGGTGTAAGTTATGGTCCCAATTAACTTTCCAGCTTCATGAGGAAATGTGATTGGTTTGTCGTTTTAGGCTGGCCCCAAATGGATTGTGTTGCATTTTCCTCCCAGAAAATTTATGTGAGATTGATAGGCCCGCATTTCTATTCCCCACCCATATCTTGGCCGCCGCCGACAATACTAACACAACCGTGACCATGCTGCTCCTCCGCCCGAGACGACACGCTGTTCCTCCGCTCGGGCCGACAACGTCCTCACCTGTTGCACCGAGCAGTAGTACGGCTTCTACTCTGCCTCCATGCTATAGTTGAGCTCGCTGACAGCCATCCAAGCAGCGCCTCCACGGAGGCCCGGCTCCGCTGAATGCTCAGTCGCCAGTCGGCGGCGCCATCACCAAGCCGACGGTGCTGCTCCGCCTCCTAGGTCTGCGCGCGTTCTCCGGCGATGTTGGAGACGCTGATCCGGCTTGCTAATCCAAATAGCAACATGATGGAAAACAGCTACAAGGGTAATCATTATACACGGTGATTAACCTTTGTGATTTAATCCGGCTGGGAATTTTTACCAAGTTTCCAAACGGGGCCTTAGTGTTAAAGATCTTGTTTCACAAACTAGCCTTTTATACCATTACAAGCTTCAGAGTTCTAGGTGAATCTACTGAATGTACATCTTCTGTTTTCTCCATGGCACTTTATGCCTTTTGTCTTACATCACTTCAGAGTTCTAGGAATAGAGGGAGTACTCATGCAATCCATGTTCATCTTTGCATTTATTTTGTTAGGCCACCGGCTCAAGAAGTTTTAAAGGTGGTGGACAAACATGCAAACTTCTCCAGTCAAGAGGACGAAGGTGACACTTTTTCCTACCATCATTCAAAGTCTTCAAAGTGGTACTCCTGGTTGATTGAATTAGTCCATAATCTCTAAATTCAGGTCAATTTGGAACTTACGTAAATTCATCTTGTATTCCTTAGGACTTGGTCCCAGAAAAAAAGGGTGAAATTGTTATGAAGTACATGCCTCAAATCTTACGGTACCACAATGAAAGGTCTTGTTGCAAATTTCAGTTCGTTTTCTATTCTTATGTGGCAAACTCTACCTTTGCATGCAAATATATACCAGGGTGTGTTTTTGCAGTCATGATGAGAAAAAATTGGGATCTTTTGCAACTTACCTACGTGATGAAATTACATTTGCACGGCCGTGAAGAGGTCAAGGGTCAATGTAACACATAAGACAATGCATATACAACTAGCAAGATTTGGGTGATACAAAAGGTAATTTATCTTTTTAAAACTTTTCTTTTTGTTCTTAATTTTAAGTTCAAACTAATGAACTTCCGTTTATGTATATGTACCAATGGGTTGTCACATTCTTCACATTACGATGTGATGCAGTGGCTGGTGTTAAGAGCTCTTGGGGAGACATGGAGTGTGGACCAGAGTATGTTTTGTGACAGGAGACTAGTCAAAAGAGCAGGAAGGATATCAATCAGATATATCGATAACCTAATCCAGCGACATAAGTCTGGCAAACAGTGGCTTGGACGTTGCACGGTGAGTCTCCGTCTCCTTCACGCACCTTTTCTCACTCCCCACTTCCTCTTTGCTCGGTGCACCCAGATCCACCGTTCTTGTTGCTACACTCCTCAAGGTCTGGTTGTTTGGTTGGTTAAGTTTCAGCTCAACAAAATTTTCATGTAGCTTTTTCTGGAATCTATTAGACGTAACTCTTAATGTTCCTCTTATTGTATTCTATAATTTATTTTGCAAAATGACCTGATTTATATTTGTTCCACTGAGTGGGTGCGGCGACATTGTTGACACACACACTGGTGCATTTACCTTCTACATAAGAGTTTCAACAAGGAGAAAGAAAGACCTACATGAAAATTGTAGTTGTGATCACTGATCAGCGTTCTATAATTATATATCATCTAATAAACTTCATAACCCTGTTCAGTAATATTGCCCCATACTTGTTTCTGGAAGTGACTGATCTACGAAATTCTACAAATTATTGATCTACGAAATTCTACAAATTATTGACAATTATGCGGGTACTGAAAAATGTTTTAAATCATAATACATTTTGGCGACGCTTGTATGTTCCAAGATATTCTGAGTCATACTGCAGCAGTTGATCTCATACCTTGTTTATCTCCAGCCTCTAGTGGTCATTCCACATATTCGTTATGTTGGTGATCAGGTGATTTCTAGAACATACAGTACTAGGTAGTGTTAAGTTGGTGTATTTTCCATCCTGTGGATTAATCTGGATGGTGGCATATAAAATATGTGGTGGTCTCATAGGATTTATCAGATTTTAGGGTTGGTTAGATGGAGTATATATTTTTTTTTCATCTTGTGTTTCTTTCTAAAAGAAAAAAAGCGAGCTAATCTGTAGATTTTCTTAGTAGTACGTCTTTGTAACAAATATCTATCAAAATTGTGTTTGATACTCTTTCCTACTATGTATGAAGAAATCACAACATAACACATATAGTCTTTAGTCCCAGTGATCATATTGGTCATGCATTCGTACTTCCTGGGTCATGGGCAGTGCACGTCCCTAGTCGTTGCGATAACAGCTACTGTTATCCTCCTAGAACATGTTGCAGCTGTATTCTGCTCTTGGTTCTGCCAGTCTTTTGTCTTGCTGATGCTTGGTGCCCTTCTCCAGCAGATGCACATCTTCGTCAAGACCCAGAATGGCCAGACCATTACTCTCGAGGTCGAGAATTCAAATACGTTCGACAGTCTCAAGGCTAAGTTTCATAACAAGAAAGCTATCCCTCCAGACCAGCAGTACCTCATCTTTTACAGCGAGCAGATGGAGGATGGCCACACCTTGGCACAAATTATGTTTTGAGTGTTGAAATGCTATGAAAAGGTTCATGCATGTAAGTACTGTGTAGAAACTTGCTTTATGTGGACTTTGATATAAACAAATATAATCATTTGCAGCCTGTGCGGAAAAATTTATTAGCGTACAGATGCTATAATATAAAAAATATACAAATGTTGTTCAAAATTTAATTTTAGAATTTTTATACGTGCTCAACCATGGTAATTTTGTTTCAGGTAAATTACAAGGGTAAGTTGCTAACCCAATACCTAGATGCATAGTAGTTACTATATGAATTTCAAAATTTGGAATGCCAATTTAAGTCTAAAAATAAGAACCGAGTCATGTATAACCACGTCCCAAAAAAAAGAACATGGAACTGCAGTTGTGCTGACTGGGTATGACAAAATATTTAACAGTATACAAGCCCAATCGTTGTCCTCAGAACATGCGTTATTAGGTGCTCTGCAGCATTGGGAAATTATGCACTGCAGTGCAAAGCTCTTACATAATAAGAACAAATCATATACCATGGTCATATGATTGGCAGTGTCTTCAATAGTGGCAAGAAAGTGCGTTGCATAAGTCACTACGTCAGTGATATTTGCTACTCTAGAGAACTCTTGTTTTGGTTACAACACTTTATCTACAATCCACATCCAGAAAACAGCTACCATAATTACAGTAATTTATCTGATACACGTAGCAGGAGGGCTACAACGCATAGGAAAACAATGGTGGCATCCATGACTGCGTCTAAGCTCATCAACCATGCCATCATCTTTGCGAGGGTCTCGCGCCCGTTCATCTGCCCAACATGAGATTTTGAATCAGTAACCATCCAAAGAATTTTCAAATGAAGTTAAACCAGTGCATTTTTATCTTTCACAATCGGATATATTAGGCGTATATTTTCATTGCCCTGCATTCATTTGTTGTTAGTAACAAACTCTAGTTCTATACTAAGAAACGTGACACTCGTTCTGACCAACGATTCTGCTTTGTATTTTTCCAAGTGTCATATTATGATTGGCCCATAAATATATCTAGGTTCATAAACACTAGAGATCACATCTCACCTCTAGTACTACATAACGGGCAGACAACAGTGCTTCCTCACTATGCATAAATTGCAAAAAAAAAAAAAGTTCTGTAGTTTGCAGCATCCGTATAAATCTCAGTAACCAACAAACTAGCAAAAATAAAAAGTTATACGATTGACTGAGAACAGGTTTAGCAATTTTCCTTGATTGTCAGAAATTTTGAGCCTACGTATGAAGATTACAACTGTTCTTTTTTCCCGGAAGACATGGCATTTTATAGTTACAACGGCTACTCTTCCTGTTTACATGCACTTCTACCTCGTAACCCCAGTAAAAACAAAATCAAGCGGGTCTTAGCTGAGTATGGCATTGTATGGACAAATCAATATCATTTTGTAATTTATATGGAATTTCTACAGAGTATGACCAGGAGATGAATGATATATCAGGGAAGAAAATCAAACCTCTAAAAGATAATTCAGTTTCAAAGGGAAGTTCTGCTCAGCATGCTGGATACAGTAACGCAACATATCCAACACAGCCATATCGGTTTCATAGTCATCAGATCCTGTGTAAAATATAAATAAGGTGTAGATGTTGTTACTTGTGCATAGTAAGAACATGATGAAAGCAATGATGCAATACCTGGTATATCAAAAATTTGTTGTAGTGGAATGGCAAGTGTCTCTGCTAACTCATTCTTAACATAGAAACGCTGTTGAAACGATAGTCTATCTCCATGAGTGACTACCACAGCAGGCTTGTCATCTGCAATCACATTTGTTATAACCATCTGATGCTGACAGTACCAAGTACAATTTTTCATACTGATTAATCAACGAAACACACTGTTCAATAAGCATGTTGAGAATGAAAAGCCAATAATTCAACACAACAAATATATTGCATAAATTGCACAGCTGTATATAAACATACTGAAATGAAAGAAATCAAACTATTTATATGAATATTAGTAACAAAATGCATATGTATTAATTTGTATATGCGCAAATAAATATATTCTTTTACATATTGAGCACATTAAGGAACTAAATAAAACTGTAAATAGCTACGAGTACCTCCAAAAGACAAGAGTGGATTCATAAATGTTTGGCGAAGCATATGCATGTACCCTTCCTTATTGTTATCGGTTGATCCTAGGACAGAAATGCCGTCAACAACAAATATCACAAAGTTGACCTTCCTGGTTTTGCTAGGCAAAAAACTGTATTGCCTCCCCATTGATTTGAGGTTCTTGATCGTAACGTCATCATCGGTATCCCTGTTTAAAAAATGTGGTGACAAAATAGCTATTGAGATCTTAAGTAGTTAGTTTTGATATGTTCTGTACGTCCTCTGCTTAAGACTAAATAAGAACTATGAAAAGGAAAAGGAAATGGTAGAACAATGTTGAAGCATAAGAATAGATTGAACACCTCTCTATGAATACTTTAATTAATTCATCAGGATAGTACATGCAGCAAACACATCAAATAATTCTTCATGTGTTCCCATTAACATAATAAAACATATTTTCACATCAAATGTACCCCCTACGTTCCAAAATAATCAAAGTTCCAGATTTGTCCAAAGTCAAACTTCTCTAAGTTTGACCGAATTTATAGAAAAATGCGCCAATATCTTCAAAATGAAATGCAAAGCCTACATGTCACCTACAAGACAATATGAAATAGTAAATGTCACCTCTTACCACATCACCATCTCCCCATGGCTGATTCCCTTCGTCATCCAACGTTGCAGAATTTTCATATCCTTTTCTGGGTTTCTGGATAAGCTCCTTGTATCATAAATACATATACCATTTGAATTTCTTGGAATTTGGTACTCCCGAACGAAGCATGTACCGGTTAATTCGGAATTATCTAGCAATTTAACCATCAATAGGAAAATCAGCTGCAATTCACATATTAAAATAGTGTGCGCAAATTGATAGGACTTACAGGAAACCTGCGCCCTCTCGGGGGCAAAATGATCATCATCCTTGTCAAAGACCCGTGTAATTCGGTTCACAAGTGTGCTTTTCCCAGCACCTCTAGGCCCCACCCAGGGGCGGACCCAAGTAGGAGCTTGTGGGGGCCTTGGCCCCCACTCAAAATTTGAAAATTCAATAGAATACATTCATTTGTAGAAGATAATTATTCAAAATATTTAAACTTACACAAGAAATGCCCCCAGTCACATAGTGTGCCCCCTCTCAGAAAATTTTCTGGGTCCGCCCCTGGCCCCACCAATAACAATGCGGTGGTATCAGGCAACATATAGTCCCCTGCTTTTGTGCCGCCCACTCCTTCAATCCAGTAGCCAGGTTTATACCTGCAAATAGGTTGACTTCCAGTAACTCAGTGCCAGAACAAGTTGAGCCCTCTATGAAGAATTCACAGCTTGACCAATTTACTAAGAGATTTTCAGACTAGCTCTGCTACGTCAGATACCCGCCCATGTTAGATATTATAGATTTTCACTGACGAACGTAGTACGATCACAATGTGCAAAGAAACAAAGAACACATGTTCGTTCTAAAATCACAGAACCACGATACCCCTTTCCAACGTTCCTTCCACATAATCGTGCGTGTGGCGTCAAATTACATGTTCCAGCAGCAGCACAACACTCAGCTTTTTTAAGTAATAAAGGTTCGGCTGGAATTTCCACGGTCGATTTTCGGAAATCCAAAACAAAATACTGGTCTATTTCAAATACCACAGCACGCAAAGAACAGGAGATAAACAAGGAACGATCACACGCTACCTCATGATGAGCTCTTTCGCCTCCCGCAGTGACCGGTCTTGGACCTGGAGTCGGCTGCCGTAGAGAAGGGCCTCCACCTCGGGGTCGTCGCAGACACTGTACTCGTCGGAGTCGCCGTCAGAGGGCGAGAAGACGGGCACATAATCGCCAAACTCTGTAACCACAGAAGCGGTCCATGCGCCGACAGGTCAAGAACAGAAGTGATCGTACTAGCTGGAAAAATTGGGATCGATCGGTTACTAGCAGAGAAAATTACCTGATGGAAGGGGCTCCGGCGAGGACGAAGGGGAGGTGGGGGTGCTGGTGGGGCTGCCGTTGCCGCCACCCATGGATTGATCGCTGGGTTCGCCGGATTTGGGGTTTCAGCGGGTTTGGGGTTGGAGAATACGGGGAGATGGCGGTGGCAGAGTAAAGTGCCACGGCATAAGTATTCGTTCCTGATTCCCCAGGAAAATGATTTTATTTCTATCTCTTCTCTCCTATCTCTACTACAAAAATATGGAGTGTCCTGTCTTCTGCCTTCGTCCGTCGTACGTCAATCAACTCCAGCTTCGTCGCGCTCCTCTCCGCACGTCAACATACCTCGGCCCAACAAAACTACATACGGCCCAACTCGGACGGAAATAGCAACTGAATCACGTACGGCCCCCGTTAATCAAGCTGACAATGAAAACTCCATACGGTCAAACCCCCCAGCTAATTTAGCGTCTGCCCCATTAAACACACGCTGATTTAGCGTCCGCCCAATGCGTATGCTCCATAAAACCCCGCCGACACGCACCATGGTTCTCAGCTTCTCCTACCATCCTGTCTTCCGTCTGCCCCATCACCCGTCTGCACGAGCATGTCGACAGGTCGCTGCCTCCGTCGCCCCAGCTCGACGAGGGTTGTGGCTACTCCACCCTTCTACAGCCTCCGCACACTCCGTCGCCCCAGATCAACGAGGGTTCTGGCTCCTCCGCCGTTCCCAGACACCGTCGACTTGCGCCCCAACAGGCAATGCCTTCTCTTTCTTGCATCTTTGCTGCACCTGAATCAATCATATAATGTCATCATTCTCATATGTTTACCAATTCCTTATGTTTGTTGAACAGGGATGTTCGATTCAAAGATATAGAAAACTTCCATGTCCACAGCTCATGGAATATCACTGCCAAGGTTGTCTATGCTCAAATCAAGCAGACCAGAAGCGGAAATATAGTCTACCGTGCAGTCCTCACTGATCTATCTGTAAGCAAACTACTCGATGGTACTGAAGTTTAGTAGTTTTGTAGTAGATGATGTTCGTTGTCTTGTAGTTTTTGTAATTTTTAGACTGTTTCCTCTATGAAGTACCACTTGAACATATGGCTATTTTACCCATTATGAAATTGAAGGTTTGAAAGATCAATTAGATACCCCAGGAGTGCAATGCTATATAATTTTGGTATTTTGTCTTTACACTTGTGAAAAGGGACAACAATTAGCAGGTATTGTGATGGCAGTCATATACCATTGTCTGTAATTTACATGTCAGTTGCATAGCCCTCATGTAGTTTTTTGTAGTAGAGATAGCAGGTATTGTGGTTTTACACATATCACGGGTTTTCTAACAAATCTAACAATGCAGCAAACATTCAATGGCCAAGTGTAATTAAGCTAAGCATTTCACAGGGTGATAAAATGGATGCAGTAGCTGTAAGACAGCAAGTGCATCGGTTCAATGAGTTGCGAACTGGCGAGGTGTACTATTTCAGGTGTGTGGGGTTTGAGACGGCAGACTACGGACCACCAACTGCATTGAAGATATGTACGGAGTATTACGTCGTACTGCATCATCGCACTCGGATTATGCCTGTTGGACCTAACGTATCAATCCCGAGGTTGCCGTCACATTTTATGAATTTTATTTATGTGGCCAGACTACCAAACAAAAAGCTTACAGGTTTATATATTTATCTCTTCGCTGGTTCAACCTTGCTGCATTATCTTTGCGTTGGTACTATTAATTGGGGCTAATAATGTGTAATCTATCAATTTGCAGATATCATTGGGATGGTTGTTTATGTTACTCCCATAAGATTCAAGGAGACGTTTCATCGTAGCACACCCTGCCGTGATGTCTTCCTGATGAACATTCAGTAAGACATATAAACTTGGTAATCAACTTGTAGATATCATTGGATGATGGCTGAATGCGTCTTATTTTACTAGGCAGGATATAATTGTTCTCCGCGTATGGGACCAACATGTGGCACGCCACATGACCATGTGGAGACGTGCCGAACAGGAAAGATATTGCTTAGCGGCCACGTTACTTGAGATTAGCACGGCGCAAGGTAAGTTATCATGTATTTATAAATTTATTGCTGTACCATCTAACATACATCAAATTTAAGTGACACTACGTTGTTTTTGAAATTTAGGTGCGATGATCACAACAAAGGACAGCCAGATTGTATTTGAGCCAGACAATCTGCTAGGATATGAACTAGCGACTTATCGCCGCACGCTTGGCCATGGGGTTCTACAATACATTGGGGGGCAAGTCAGAAAGCTACTACGACAAAGGACAAAGAGGGGGTACTATAACAACCTTCGTCTCGGGACGCTAACCTAGAAAACGGTCACACCTAGAAAAAGTGTCTTCGGAAGACGACCTATAATAATAAATAGAAATTTGTTATCTTCTATTATCCAGACAGGTGTTCTGTCTTCTGTCATCCAGTCATATGTTTTATCTTTTGTGTATTGGGCACCATTTTATACTCAACTCAGTTCTTCAGTGCAAGTACCGTTCTGATATGTTTTATCTACAATTTTTAAATACGCATCTAGAGTTGAGGGAAGCTACAGAAGAAATTTTTAGTACTATCATGGCCCTGCATATGAGATACAGTCTGTAAACTGAATTTCAAAATAAGACAAAGGTATGGCCACATGTTTCTATATTAGACAAATGCCTTGGTGGGTGCAATAAACAAAATGTTGCTTCGGACTCAACTCAAAAAGCGTCGTGATAATATACTAAAATATTGTCTTCTTTACAAGGAAGATGCTTCTATATTATTTTACTGACACAACTGTTTTTTGAGTTATGTGAATATGATGTTTGCCTACAAATGCTCAACACAATACTAAATTGTTGGCTTTGTCATTGGGGTATATCTAGCCGTCTGATAATGGTTAAGAAATTAGAATGGAGATCTGAATGCACTTCTCTGTGTTGAATCCTGCATGGTCACTCTAATAATATCACCTTGCTGCTACTACTGCCACACCTACCAAATCCGTCTGAACTCTTGGGAACTAGAAGCAGATGTACTTAATTATTAACTTCTACCGAGCTAGCTAAGTAGTAGACACGAGGGAATAAATGTGTGGATGCAATGATGTATGAAGATTTTTCAATCGAAGGAATGCTCCATGTCATGTATATGCATGTTTTCCATTCCTAACTACAAAACTGTCATGGGTATTTCTGCAATGCCTACTGCCGAACATAATTTGTGTGCCTCCACAGAAGAATATTTTTGTCTCCCATTGCATTCCTAACTACAAAACTGTCATGGGTATTGTGGTTTCATATCTCTATGGGAAAATAGCAGCATAAATAACGTGTAATGTTCCATGCTATATTTAAACACCCAGAACCCACAAATCAACAATTCATGAGGATGCAAGAATATTTACTATGATGCAAAACAACAAAAAAGGATTTAATCGAATGCAAATATAGATCTGTTTGGGAGAGCCGAAAATATACCAAGTTGGCTTGAGGGTGACCATGGTGTGTCGTTTCTGCTGCGTGGGTGGCTGTTCTATAGAAAATAGGAAGGGGCCAGACCTTGGGGATTAGGCATGGTGACTTGGTGAGCCGGTCCAGGTTGCGGCCTCAATTCGCCTACACATACTACTTAAATCAGTTTTCTTTGTCGCAATTAGCTCTTTATGCAGACAGAAACAAAATTCAGAAACCAGCACGCTCACGACCGGGAAGATGTCATACTTGTGTACTCATATGCAAAAGGCAAGAAGCTCACAAAGCAAGAAAGAGTTTCACCTGTCGCACTCGAGCTGATCGAAGTGGCTGTGCCGCGCTCGAGCTGGTACAAGCAGCTGCGTGCTTCCAGGATCCATCGCCGCGCCGGGAGTCTAACCACCGCTAACCCCCCTCAACCTCTCCTCCCGCTTCACGCGTCACCGTCCCGCAAGAAAAGTTGGGCCACCGGTAACTAGCTTCCGGGAACTGGCCGGCGGCGGAGTAACAGAGCCGTGGTCGCGCTCGCCCATGGCTTTGACCCTGCTCGATGCGGCGGAGCAGCGAGATGGGCTGGGGCTCGAGGCCGGTCGAGACTCCATGGCTTTGACCCTGCTCGATGCGGCGGAGCAACGAGATGGGTTGGGCTCGAGGCCGGAGGGACGGGAGCACGGTGAGATGTCTCGCAGGGATGGGATGGGCGAATGCTCGAGGAACGGGAGCGCGGCCAGCAGTCTCGCCGGGCGGCTCATCTTCTTCACCTCAGTTCTTCTCCAGCTCGTGTTCAGACAGGGGATGGATACGGGAAGAGGAAAGTGAAGGAGATAGGATTGTGGACTGCGGTCGGAACTGTGTTTTTAATTCGCGTTTTTTTTTAAAGGAAAATTAGGAGCTGAGCGGTGCGGGAGGCAAAGCCGCTCGATCCCGCCCATGCTCGCACGCTCAGGCGACAGGAGTTTTTTTCATGCGTCCGCGTGTATATACTGAGGCTAACGGTTTCCGTATGCCACCTCTTCTCATGCGTTCTTTTTTATACTGAAATTTGGAATAGCTTCTGGAGTAAAGAAACCGAATTTGTCCACTACAATTTTTTTTGCTTTTCCAGTTGAAAGAGGGTGTGAATCTTGTATATTACTCACTGACCTTTTACTATATATGATACCGCTATTTCAGTTTTTTACAAATTATTAAATTGGGTCTCTCAGATGGATCATTTTGTTAACAAGGCTATAAGTCGTAAAAATATCGCAGTTTGGTGTTGGCTGTCTCACATAATTATATACATGTAATAGTAATACTAAACATAATTAAATTAGAATCATTGATAGACAGGGTTTTAGCTAATGTAGATGTGCTCATTTTATTTATAATCATGTTTGTGGCCTTTAGACTGGTGCATTGTGTCTAAATTTACAATTCTGTGATGTAGAGCCTCGAAACGCAAGTGGCCCGTAGAATGAGCGACTCATATTCATTATTACATGTTCCACACAGATTTAGCAACATGCATTTACAATTGACGTGTCCATCATCACAGGTAATTAATAAAAATTCACTATCCCGTAGCAACGCACGGGCATTTTACTAGGACATATGTTACGTACACATTTCAGACGTGTGTTTCACTATTTCAGACGACAAGCAGTTATATCGTAAATACAAAGAAAAAATATAACCAAATACGCTGTTACATAGTTCTCCTTGAACGCTGTCTATTCTACACCCTCTTCGTGTATCGTTAATACTTTATAGACCCATTTCCTTTATCACCATTGCTAAATTATTTTTCTTACTCCGTAGCAACGCACGGGCATTCAACTAGTCTAAAACAAAAATTTCGTTCCTCTCGTACGTCGTTTCTTTCGTCCGCGTCGTCCATTTTGTCCAGCGCCCGATTTTTATTAGTATTCGGCGTTAATTACGCTCGGTTTTTATTTCGCCCGATTTGTTTCCGCGCTGACTTCCCCTCAACCCTGTGCCCATCGCGCTCCTGCTTCATTCCCTCTGGCGGCCGGTGCTCCCTCTTCTCCATCCGCCTCCACGATCTCGTCCGGTTCCTCAACTCTTCACCCTCCACCAACCCTTCCTCCCCACCGAGGTCGGCCTTGCGGGAGCCGTGTATACCGGCGCGACGCCGTTGCCGCCATAGCCCGCCCCAATGCTGGCCTGCCGCCTTCTGTGCTGAGAGCAAAGCGCCATGGCCTGCGCCAATGCCAATGATTGGCGGCCAATCCCAGGACGCAGGACACTGCAATAAAGGTCGAGGTGGAGTCTCTGTTCGCGCTGCCGGCCGAGCTGCACCGCACGGCGATCTGGTGGGCAACGCCCGCGGGGGTGCTTGGTGCAGTGGTGGAGGTGGATGCGCTCCAGCGCCTGCAGGATGTGACGGGTGAGGTCACTGTTAATTTTCAGATTTGTCCTCTTCCTGTACTTCTAATGATGATCCATACACTTCATTTTCAGATTTGTACAATTGGGTTAATATGCACATGACATTCCCCTTAGTCATATATTACCAAATCTACTATTTCAAGTATATTATTCACATCCTGAAACTTTGTACCAAACTTTTCAAGGATTGAGCTATTCGATGGAGTGGGTGGCTTAGTTGAAGGATCGATACAAAAGGTTGACAACAATGGATCAGATGTTGAGTTACTAGAAAATACTAGGCATTTTAAGTGGCATGTCTTTGCTTCATTTTATGAGTCAGTTAAACTCTCAAGATTTAATATGTATACTAGGGTAATTGCTCCTCTTTCAGGCTGGCTCTAAGAGCCTGTCGTAGTTACAGTCAAAAAAATATTTGCTCCTCAAGGCATTCAGTGGCATGTCTTTGCTGCATTTTGTGAGTCGGATAAACTCTTAGGATTTAATATGCACATCAGCAAAGTTTTTCTACCCCATCCATTGACAATATTATTTATACTTCCAATCCCAAGGAACATCCAAAAGTGGACATGTAGACTGGCTTATAGAGAAATAGAGAAACGTATTGTATGTTATGTAAAAATTTATATGTCCTGTTTTTTTATCTGCTTCTGAATAGGTCACCCTTTGCTTATTTAGAAACTAGGAGCTTCCAATGTTACGCCTCTTTTGACTTAAAGATGCCAGACGATAGCAGAAAGTAGAGTTGTCAGGTTGCAATGGTTGGTGCTGGCTGCAGTTAAACAATATGAGTTAGAGAATATTTTTATTTGTTGGACTGATATATGTTGAATTACTATGATATTTTCGATGTCAACATGCAGTTTGTGACTAAGATGTCAGTGCAGATGTAATAGGTTGAGGCATAACTATCTGCATTACATTTGTACTGTTTAGGCCAGAGAGTACACTGACATGTCACTGAAGCCCCCAATTCAGATATATGATCTTCCTTTGGTTGTAAGTACTCATCTATTCTTTGTGAACTTAGCATGTAACACCACAACCAATCAGATTTATGCATTAACTGCTGCAAAAAGATTCTGCGTTCTGGTGAATAACATGCTTGTATAAAATGAGACCATTATGTTCTGAAGCTTATGGACCGGTGTCAACAAAACGTTGAAGTTGCTTGAAATAGTTATCCTCTGTAGGTGATGAAGAGGTGTGTAGAACATGTGAAACCTTGGGATTATATGATCTTTGTTATCTTCATTTCAGTGTGTTAGGGTGGGTGCTGATTTTCCACTTTCGCACTCCATTGTTAGGGAAAACTACAGTATAAGTATGTCGTTTGTACTCTCAGATAGTCCAGTAAGTTGCTGAGATGGCTTAGTTAGTTTTGATTTCTCTCTTGGCTATTCTATGCTTTGAATGAAGCGTGTCTAAAAGCTTAAGCTTATGTTTTAGGTTCAAGTTGATGGCACCTCTTGAAACAGGTAGGTTGGTTTGATTTTGATTCTGAATTTCACGTTGAGAGTGAACAGATGTGCTGCTATTTAACTCGGACTACAGGAAGATACGTACTAAATTGTTACAGACAACTTAGATAAAACACTAACATATGGTGGCTGGGTTGAAGCAATGGGACCAAGGTACTGCCTAACAATTGATGACAAGGTATTACATCATGTATATTTATGGTATGTTACTTCGTGCAATGAAAGAATATGTTTTGATAAATTATGAGTAATCCTAACATTGCAAAGATCTTGGAAAGAAAATTAGTTTCCAAATATAGACTCCGTTGTCCTCGCCATGGCGGATCCCTACGGCCATGACCAATCAGCTCACAGGGTGGGCGGCGTCCATGTCCTGCAGACTGCTCGCTGAAGACTGTTGCTCCCAAAGACAACAGCGACGCCGCCCTTCGTCCACGTCCTGTAGGATGTGCAATTGGCTTGCATTTGTATTTTCTCTTTACTTCTCTTATTGTGTGGCTGTGATCGTTTGTTTTTCTTTCCTTCCTCCCATTTGATTTGTCGACGCCTCTCCTGACTACTATGCACACTAGGGCACTGTGAATGGTGCCTCTCCTGACTACTATGCACACTAGGGTTGTAGCCTGGAATTTGAAGATTTTTTCTCTGAGATGTTAGAACGACGAAGATATATCTTTGTGGTCGTGATATTGAAAACTCATTCGGCACCCATGTGTGATGGAATGACTTCCTTTGGTAATGTCAGTCATTATTTATTGCTTCGTGGAAATGCATGTGCATTCAAATGGGCACTTGAGGAGAAATGACACGAGGAATAATGACATAATTTTGTTAACAAATTACCGTACCTTTTTATTAAAAAATGTAGTCATTGTATCGATCTCGCTGCTTTTATTCAATAGTCGTGTTTAAATTCTTGCACGTTTCAGAATCGATTTAGATCTAGGATAACTAAAAAAATCTTATCATTGACGTGCTTACACATTTAAAGTCTCGATAATTGTCTTTTCCAAATATGGCTAAAATGATGGGCACTCGCTAGAGAAGGTGGCTCATGATGAAGTGAAAGGGTAAAAATGGACAGAAATAACACATGTGTTGGTCGATCGAGGTTGAAGAAGAGGGAGCAAATTGGGTGGGGTATTTGAAGACGTCCAACAAAATCAAATCAACTATCTCCATATCTTCTTTTCCCGTTGCAACGCGCGGGCATTGTCCTAGTCTAGGTAAAGAGGATTTTAGTACTCAGGGCACGGACGCGTGGCTTAAGAAAATACTTTGACCATTAATTTGGTCAACAAAATACAAACTATACATCACAAAAACTATATCATTGATTTATTTTAAATATAAATCCAAGGGTAATATTTGTGACATATAATTTTTAATTGTGAAGCAAATTTAATAGTCAATTTTTTTCTTAAATTGCATGTGTGCTCTGTAAACTATGACGGGGCGAGTAGTACCTATGATCAATTGATCATAGGGATATTCATGGATTTGTGTTACATAGTGGGACCTCAGTTGGAAATTTTCCGTCTCGGTTTGCCTTAAAACTTGGGGCAAATTCATTTTTGCCAATTTTCTAGTTTATATATAAAAAATTACACAGTATACTACTCCCTCGGATCGGAAAGGGTTGGCATAGATTTATTAAAATAAGGATGTATCTACACACTAAAATACGTCTATATACATACATCCTAGGCATCCCACTATTTCCCATACATCCATGTCTGGACAAATATGTGTCAATCGTTTTCAGTCGGAGGGAGTAAGTTTTTTCATGTTTCGATGCATTGACAACAAAAAGTTATATATAAACCAACGAGAGGGCTAACACCTCACCATACAACTCAATCCAATCGAGTTAGATATCAAGGAGTACAAATAGTGTAGGCCCACTGCGTTTGCCCATTAACATGTCTTGACTCTAATCATGTCGAGCAAAACGGCCACCAAAGGTGCATGTTATGCGTTATCGAAGACGGCAACGTGCGATGCTTTCAAATCCACTGGGTCATGACCATCGTTGCTGCTCAGTGGCGGAGCTCAAAAATAATTTCTGGGCGGGCCAGACTATAAGAAAGCACAAAAAATTGCTCTAAACCAACACCATTTTGTTCATAAACACATGCATACATCATATATATATATATAGAATTTCTACTAAACAAAAGAAGCTATACCAAAAGAAGCTACACAGCAATATTCAGTCAAGAGATGTGTACGCAAGGAGATACACTTACTCAGATACATACTACAAATCAGCACTTCGATTCTTGGTCTTTCTAAAATATTCAATGACATCATCGTAGCTGTAGTTCTCCAGAATTCCACCCTCTATGTTAATTAACATCTGGTTTGTAAGATTTTCATCTTCCATCTTATTGCGCAACCTTGTTTTAATAATCTTCATACTAGAGAATGCGCGTTCAGCAGTCGCCGTAGAAACCGGAAGGGTAATAAGCAAGCGGAGTAGCCTGTCAATCAAATTGTAAATAGTATGTCTTCCTGTCTCCACAAGGCATCGACAAAGATCAATCAATGTTGATATATTCTTCAACTCTTCATCTTTGGAAGCATCCGCAACAAAATGTTTTAGTTGTTGTTGCAGTCCATAAATATCTTGGGCAAAATCAGCTGGATAGTACTTTTTCACCACCTCACATATATCACTAGCTTTGAATCCTTTGAATTTGTATTTAGGAATCAAAGTGGCACAAGTAGATAAAAGATCCATTACCTTCTCATTGAACCTTCGATTTAATTCAAATAGTTGAGTGTCCAATGTTGCACGGAAAATTTCCACTCGAAAGTAATGCTCCTTTGTGAGCTTATCAGGCTGATGACGTGCACGACCACCACGCAGAATGTATGTTTGGTCAAAGTCAGGAATTTCAATGGAGTGGTTTACACAAAATTCAATAACCGTGTCCATAAATTGCTGGTACCCATCATCTGATCTTAGCTCTTGAAGACACTGTTTTGTTGAGGAAACTAGGCGGACAGCATTTACAATATCTTGTGACTTCTTCTGAACAGCTTGGCCAAGTATCTCAGTTATCTCAAATGTTTCCTTCATCAAACATAAGATAAATATGAACTCAAAGGATGATAAGTAGCCAAAGGAAGTGTCTGCATCAGCACGTATTGATCCAAGTGTTGATCCATCGGCAGCAATATCTTGGATATGAGAATAAACAACACCAAATAAGTTCATAAGGCTGTGAACTGCAGCAAAATGAGAGCCCCATCTCGTGTCTCCTGGCCGCTTAAGTGCGAGGATCTGATTTGCCCCTTGGCCTGTCTCGATGCTACCATTAGAGATTCCATTTTCTAGTTCAACTACTTGGGCAAGATGAAGCTCATCGTGGCGCTTTGAAGAAGAGTCAGCCGTGTTTATGAAAAAGATCAATTTTTGAAAGAACTGTGAAATAGGAACCACTTCTTTGGATGCATCAACTAGAGCAAGTTGCAAGCGATGTGCATAGCAATGGACATAATAAGCATATGGACATTCTCTCAGAAAAAGAGCTTGGAGTCCATTCAACTCACCTCTCATGTTACTAGCACCATCATAACCCTGTCCTCGAAGGTTCTGAATGTCGAAACCATGAGTTGATAAAACAGCGGTCAGCTCATCTTTAAGTGTCAAAGACCTTGTGTTCGCCACATGTATCAAATCAAAGAATCTCTCTTGTAAAATACCATTTTTATCAACAAATCTCAGAATCAACGCCATTTGCTCTCTCTTTGCCACATCACATGTTTCATCTACTAAAATAGAGAATTTAGAATCCCCAATTTCCTCACGGATATGCTTCCGGATTTTGAATGCATATATACTCAAGATCTCTTTTTGAATCTCAGGAGATGTGTACTTTGAATGGTATGGAGCATTCCCCCTCACAACTTTAGCAATCTCGGGGTTGAATTCTGCAAGAAGATCCACCATTTCAAGGAAGTTGCCTTTATTCTTTGACTGATCACTTTCATCATGCCCTCTAAAAGCACAAGCTTGAGATGCAAGCCACTTGACACTAGCAACAGAGACTCGTTTCTTTCTACTTTCTCCTTGTCGTTGACAGCTATTACATTTTCTATGTGGCACGGTTGATGCATTAAAGCATGACAACTACTTGCTGCATTGTTGTGTGGTGAGCATGGTCCAGAACCAATGTGAGTCAAGAATGCACAATTTCTCCCACTTATCCTCTTCCAACGGTTAAATCCATCTACCGTGAAGACATGCGAACCACCTCGTACAGTCTCCTTGTTGTTGGCCAGAAAGCAAAATAGACAATATGCACAATCTTTGTCCTCCGAGTACTCAAGCCATGATGGAAAAAGACCAAACCAACTAAACTGAAAGCGGCGTTGATGCCCTTCTTCACCCGAAAGTTTATAAGTTGTTAGACGCGGCTGCATAGGGCCTAACAACATATATGCTCTTCTCACACTATCTCTTTGTTCTGGTGGATATTCCCAAATTTGGGGGCGTAATCCTAGGTCTCGCTGCAAGAACTCGACACCTCGAAAAATAACCGGTTCATCCGTGCGACCTTCGGCATGGTTCTGCTGTTGTTGTTCCAATTCAAGCAAGGGCAAAGGATCATTTGTTGCTGTTGTTGTTTCATCTCTTTTCCTTTTCAAAACAAAATCAATCCTTCTCTGAGTTGCCTTTCCCATGGCTGTGCAAAACAACAAATCGGTAAGGAATCAACCGTCACCGTGCCATCAAATTGATAACCAAAAAATTGGGGAAAGAAAGGAGAAGAAGGGCATCAACCTGAGCAACGAAATTGGTAACCGCCCGACGCCCGTGGCTCTCACTGCCCGTCGCCCTTGGCTGCTGTCCTTGCAGTCAAGTACACACACACATGTAAACATGTTAGAGATCAGCAGAAGAAAAGGTGGAGAGAATTGTCTCTGAATATTCAAGAGGAGAATATATCTTCATGTTAAGTTGCTTTAATTGTGCCAAATTCTCTTTCCATGAAGAAGCTGGGCATGGATGGATGGATCAGCGCTGGTGTGCGTGCTCTACGCAGAAGAGAATTGAAGGACAGAGAGGATGGATCATGCAGTACCTGGTTATTCCAATTAGACGGATCCAAGCTGTGGGCGGCATGGCGGCCGGCGGCGCGGCGGGCGGCGCGGCGGCCGGCGGCGCTGCTACTGCTGGCCCTCCACGGATCCCCTTTTCTCTGTCTAAATCGCTAGACCTAGCTTGTGACTCTGTCCATGGCCGTGCAGTGCAGGTCGAGCAGCTGACCGTGCGTGTCTGCGTGAGAGAAGAGGAAGTGCGAGGCGCAGAGAGGAAAATGGCCTGTGTAGTTGATGGGCTGGGCCGCAGTTGCTGATTACTAGTAGTCATTTTTTTTTTGCCAAAAATCCTGGGCGGGCCGTGGCCCTCTTCGGCCTAGACGGAGCTCCGCCAGTGTTGCTGCTGTTTCGTTGTGCTGCCCGATCGGTTACTATGGTAAGCTTTTGTGCTATGACAGTTCGGCCTCTTTGTCTATTGGGCTCATATTGGGCCTTTTTATTTAAAGTGGCCTTTCGGTTGTTTTCTTTTTATTTTGGCTACTTTTGTTTTATGTCCCTGTTTTTTTGTACCTGCATGCGTCTAATTAACAATCTTTTCATTTCCCTTTCATGGGCGAACGCACAGTGGCACGCTTAATTGCAATTTTCTTATTGTTTTCCATGTGCAATTGCATAGTAGCGTGTAATTGCAAATTTATAGTCATTTCCTCTATTTGCGTGCATATATTGTAGCATGTAATTGCATATTTATTCGCATTCCTTTTTATGTAATTGCAGTTTAGCGTGGTGCAAATGGCACATGGAATCATTTTGGTGCGAATGCCTTTTTCTCCATATGTGCGTGTGCAGTTGCATTTGTAAATGTAAACCGTAATCACAATTTGAATAAATAGCTTTGTATTGGCATGTTTTTTGTTAGGATTTTTTCTTTTTAGCAAAAATATATGCAATTGCAGATGATTGCTCCTTTATGCAATTGCACATAAAATAGTATGCAATTGCACAATAATTTGTAATCATATAAATAGTATGTGAATTTGTAAGCTAAATGAATTGTAATTGAATATAAAAATCACCGTCTAATCACAAATAAAATCATGAAAGTGCAATTACATATTAGTGTCCATAATGTGCAATTACACATCACTTTGTAATTTTAACATTAGTGTTTTTGCACAATAGTGACCATAAATGCGTAATTGCACATTAGTGGCGACAATGTGCAATTGCACATTAATTTACACAGTAGTTTCCCCGGATGTGTAATTGCACGTTAGTGGTCATAATGTGCAATTGCACATGTAATTTTTGTGTATTTTCCTTATGGGGTTATAGACTAGGCAAATGCAATTGCACATTCACCTTTTTAGCGTGTAATTGCATATTTTTATCTCTTTTTTAATTAAATTTGCAATAGCACATGAAACCATCACACAACTACATGTGCATTTTTATAGCATGCAATTGCATATATTTCTCCCATTTTGTGTGCATATGTAATTGTATTTTTTTCTGTGTGCATGTATTTGCGACATAATTGCTAACGCTCGGTTGCCTGATATTTAAGTTAGGTCTCGATCGACGAGTACGGCCGTGTGATCATCGATCACGTTTCGTGAATGTTAACGCAAGGTGACTGCGTGTGTTCGCTTTTTTGTTCGGCTTTTTTCCTTTTTGTTTATGGGTTTGTTTTTGTTGAGCCTTTGTTATTTTGTTTTTTGCAGGTTGAAGTTGAATTGTGCAATTGCACATTTTTTTAGCTGTGTGCAACTGCACATGATTTTTTTTAAATTCAATGTGCAATTAAAAGGGCCCATGAAACATTACAAGAGGTAAAGAGATTTCGGCCCAGAAAAGAAAACACGATGCTATCCATCTATCCATCGACCGGCCGAGCGGATCGACCGTGATTTACACTAACTCTCGGTTAGCTGAGCGCTAGCCACTCCCAAAAACAATTGAGTTGGCACGTAATTCCTCAAAAAAAAAAAAGCAGATCGAAAAAATCCCAAACCGAGAGCGTCCGAAAACGCGTCTGACTCCCCTTGGCCGCTATTCCTTACTGAGTCCCGGCCCAGGATAAAGCCGCCGAATCCATCCCCTCTTCACGCGCGCTTTGATCTCTGCTTCGCCTTCACGCGCGCTCTGCCCTGCCGCACCAGCCTCCAAACCCTACCTTGCGCGCTCGCTCGTCTCACAGATCCATCCCCATGGAGTCCCCTCCCCCTCCCCAGCAGCCCACGCCCGGGAGCTCCTTCTACCCACAGAACCACGACCTCGTGACGCAGTACCTCCTCCCGAAGCTCGCCGGACGGCCGCTCCCTGCCGCCACCCAGCATTTCTTCATCGAGGCGGACGTGTACGCACACGATCCCAAGAAGCTCACCTCCTTCTACCAGCCCGGACCAGCGAGGACCTTCGGGGAGAGCGAGAACTGGTACTTCTTCTGCACCGAGAAGCCCCAGATCGCCAGCGACGGCCGCAAGCCCCGGATCGTCGGCGGCGGCAAGGGCACATGGAAATCAGAGAGGGGGGAGATGGTCGTCGACCCGGTGGAGGGCCGCACCGTCGGACACCTGGAGAGGTTCACCTACACGCCCAAGCCCAAGGAGGAAGGCTGGAAGCCGGAGTGGCTCATGGTGGAGTTCAGCCTGGATCATCAGCAAGTCGGCGGCGGCGGCGAACCAAGAATCGTTCTTTGCAAGATTTACCGCAGCCCTCGGTTCCTCAATTCCGCCTCCAAGGCTTCGTCATCCGCATCCGCCTGCAAGAGCAACGGGTCCGCGCGCAAGAGGAAGGCGGCGTCCCTGTCCGCGTCGGCGCGCAAGACCCTGAAGACCACGGGCGATTCTTCTTCAGTCAGACGGCAGCTGCTGTTCCCTTACACTCCCGCACCGAATCCGCCTACAAATGAAGCAGTTCTTGGCGAGCATTCTGATCCCTGAGGCAGCAGCTCCGATTACCAAGTCCGCTCCCCGTTCTTGGCAGTGACCAGTCCTGCAGCGAGCTCCCTGCCGCGACACCAAATCCTTCACCTCCCGCGTCAGATTCACCAGTCAAGGAAGCATTTCTCGATGACAACTCCGATTCCTTGATGTACCTGCTCCGGTCTCCATCCCCTCCAGCTCCAAATTTGACGGCCGCTGAGGAAGAATGGATGGTTCAGTTGGTTAAGTTTCTTACAGACGACACGGCTCCCTCGCTTTGCTCGATGACGGCGCCACCGGTTCCCTTCTACAGCGGAATGGACTTTTGCAATTCGATTGCTGCTCCCTGAACTTTTGCACCGGTTCCCTGAAAGTTTAGGAGCTTATTAGATCAGAATCTTTTTTTTTGTTGAGCCAATGTGATCGATGTGCTGTAACAGTTAGAAATATTCAGAATTTAGCTCCTGAATATGGGCTTACAATTTGGTTCTTGCACATTTTGTAGCCAATGTGATCGATGTGCTGTAACATTTAGAAATATTCAGAATTTACCTCCTGACCATGGGCTTAACAGTTTGGTTCATCCACCTTTTGTACTGTTCCATCTGATAATTACTACTCAGTTTGACTATTATGGTTTGTTTAATTACTACCTCTATGCCCCTGTATCACACCTATTCGAGTCTCTCTGTCAGTTTGACTATAAGATATAGTTCTTTTAAAATTCTGAGGGATAGCTGTGTAAACACAGTGAATGGCCAATCTGTATCCTTTCCCTGCTAGTTAGACCCATGCTTCACCGTGCACACTTGCACAGAATCACAATTCATTGAGCTGCCAATTTCAGGGTAATGGTTATCTGAATCACAACACTAGACAAGCTGCAAAACTTGGAAATCATATTAGATATAAAATGGCTTGGTTACCTGACAGGAGAATTTCTTTTGGAACAATCTCCATTCTATGGAAAAGAACTTGATCAATTCCATGTTGAAAAAAACCTGAGTTACGGTCACAATAAGCACAAACACATAATAATATTTCATAAGAATATAGAAATGACCCTCTTTTCTTCTCTAAATGCTAATGTCAGAGTGGAATGTCACAAGCCTTACAACAGATACAGTTGACCAAGAATCTTAGCAGTTCAGCATCACATGAGTCACATAATGTACTGCAGTACTTAGTTCGAGCACAAACGGGAACACGGAGTCCCAAAACAACAGAGCTTCACTGAAACTGCTATCATTTTATTAAAAGACGAGAGAACTTGGAATTTTACAGCCATAGTTTACAAAGGATACAAAGGAAAAAAATGACAGAAGATACAAAAAGAAAGAGCAACAGGACTGCAACAAATGGAGACCTAGCACAGGAACTCAACAGAATTCAGTCTGGCCACTCCTCGACCCATCTTTGAACTGATGCCTTCTCTTCTCTTTTTGTTCTGTGAGCCCATAGCTTTTACTTGAAAATTTTGTACAAATTGTCATAACTCAAAACCTCAATCAGCAAGTCAGCGTCACATGCTTCACAACAAGAAGATTCGTGTTAAGAAAATTGTACCATCGACAAAAAATCATTCGCCTACACAGCCCTTACAGAATTCCTTCCTCGCAACTCATAATGGCGATAAGCAATTCAGCATTATAGGATTCACATCATGCATTGTAGCACTTAGTTCCAGCAACAGGGAGTCCCAAAATTGTAGACCCTCACCGGAACTGTGATCATTTCTTGTGAGAACAAGTACTGGAGCAACTGGTTAATCATTTCAAACTTGCAACTCACTCATGTATCAACAGACAAGCTTGATGCAAATGATTCGACAATGGCGAGTTCATCCCTACACGCAAGAAGCGAAAATATATGGATTTAGTCTTAAATGATATTTTATTAGAGTATACTGTTGGATAATAAGATTCTGATGACATGCTACAAACAAGTATATAATAGATAGACATTTGGCAATCATTAATCACTGAAGAATCTAACAAGGAGCAATCACTTTAACTTACTATTACCTTCCACCTAGATGCCCAATGTAGAGAAGGACACTTATGAGTCCCCCTGACTAACAATTATGCTGGCAGCTTGCAAAGCTCAGTTGTCTTAGGTACTGTGACTATTGTTTTATCTCCTCCTGGAAGGTAGCCCAGATTGAATGCTACAAGCCTAAAAATACATGGTCAGGATTATAGTTACTCGAACTGAAAATTTCAGGATATTATTTTATTGAACCATATAACTGAAATACCAATGAAGTAAACAAAACTTGATCACCTCACAGGAGAATTTATCAGAACAATCTCCTCCATTCTACTGTGACATATCGGAAACAACTTGACCATCTGCAGCAAAAGTATATAGAGTTCAGTCAGCATATATCACAAAGCGAGGTTTCATGAGAATGTAGCAGTGAGAATTTTTTCTTCTCCCTCTTCTTCAAAATGGTAAGGTTCAGGTAGAATATCACAACGAAAACAATAAGACCAAGAATATATGAAAACTTTTGTGAGTATTTGTAGATAATCATGTACACTGCTTCATTTCTTGTCGCTCATTTCTCGAAACGGGTAGATAAAATAAGCCACATTTGGTAGTCCAGAACTCCAGAATCAAACCAGCAATTAATTTTACATTTCCTGCAGTTGCTCCAAATGCATACCTGTGGGCTACCGACAGAAATTTTCAGAGCAAGTGCTATTTATCGCGGTATCTTGGATGTCCATCCCATAGACATGCCCTCGCGCACTTTCATCGGCCAACATCTTAAGCAAAGCGAACCTGTCGTTGTCATTCCCGCGGCGGCATCCACCACCGTATGGCCTTTCCGAACAGTACTTGTCCACACCTTAACCAGAGAAACGTAAAACCCCAGCAAAAAAAGATGCATCTAAAAAGATTCTTATAACTACCATTCTATATCCTTCACACCAACATTACATGTCCACATCTATATTCTCTCTCATATATTTTAATAGTATCTTATAACTACCATTCAACAGCTTTTCATGTCACCCGGATCTTCCATTCAACAAGTTCAGAAATCCAGTGTTGTCCATCTGTGGTGAATTGTCCATCTATATAAGAATAAACAACAATTCAGCATCTATTAAGTCATCGAGCAAATCATCTAGCAGTACTGGAGTACAAAAGCAAGTCATCTACCGGAAGTACAGAACTACTTCAGCTAGCACAACTACGTGTACAGAAGCAAAACAACTAGCACAACCAGTACAGATCAGCTAGTAGGAAAACAGCAGCATATATTCGGTACAAACTTCAGTAGGACACGCAGCAGCAGGAAACACAGCCCAGCCCAGCGCCTCTCCTCGCATGCCCAACTTCCGGACCTAAACTGAAACTGAAACGTTTCAGCAACACAAGACATGAATCAACAACCCAGCTGACAGTCCTGCCCTTATGGTACATTTTCTTACCATCTACAACTTTATAGTACGCGTTTACATGAATCTCTAATTGACAGGCAATGTTTGGTTCAATACTGTACAAGCCATAAACACATGGAACAGAGAACAAACATAAGGACCTCCTCACCACAATTGCAGGTCCACAATTATTCTCTTCAGCCGATGCTCATACAGAAGAAAATGAATTTGGAGAAAGTCATACTCCCTCCGTTCGGAAAATGATGTCTTGGATATATCTAGTTTTGGATGTATGTGTACACTAAAACATGTCCACATACATCCAAATTTTGATATATCTAAGACATCCTTTTCCGAACGGCCGACGCGGCCGCCGCCGTCGCGCTTCGTCCGGCTGCGGCACGAGCTACGCCAAGCTCGTGCTCGTCCCTCGCGCAGCCTCCCCGTGATCATTCTCTTGCTCGTCCCTAACGCCCGGTCTCCCCGACGGCCACTGCGCGTTCTTGTTGCTGTCTGGGATGAATCCTCTTGATATTTAAGCTAGGTAATTTTCTACTCTCTCCGTTCGGAAAAGGATGTCTTAGATATATCAAAATTTGGATGTATGTGGACATGTTTTAGTGTACACATACATCCAAAACTAGATATATCCAAGACATCCTTTTCCGAACGGAGGGTTCCATCGAGAAGATCCTTCGCCGGGGTCGTTGGATGCGGTGGTCGCCGCCCCCGCCGGGGAGGGGTGTGCGGTGGTCGGAGCTTCTCTCTGGTGTTCAGTCTGCGTTGTGGAGAAGAGAAGCTCTTGGGTTCAGTTAGATGGGCACAAGGGTAAAACGGTAATTGTTCAGTTCTTTAATCGGAAAAAAAAATGTAAAGGAAGCAGGCGGAGTGGCAAAAGCCAATAACGTGGCAAACTGGCAACCTTTCTTTCGATGGCATAAACCATTAGATGAATATAAACCTAATTACTCCGTAAATAGGCATCTCATCTGAATGAATCATTTTACTTCCTAACAACACTCATACTAGAAGTTGAGTCAGTTTCTATAACTCATGAATTGGAACTCGTGCGTATAAATTTTGCAACGGGAGTAAAACAAAGTAAATTTACACCTACAAGTGGGGTACTTGGGTGGCTCCGTGGACTTGTCCTTGCCGGTGACGAAGCCTGCCACCGCTTCCTCCACCACTGCGACTTTGTCCCTGCAACGAATCCCGACACTCGACAGTTACAACAGTCATAGGTCACGCGTTTAACAAAAGGGGAGATGCTAACCTATGGCAACAAGCAGACGCGGTAGATCTGCGACACAGGACAAGAGGGGTGATGGGCTGAACCTAGGAGGTCGTCGGAGGAGGAGCAGGCATAGAGGGTGCCGGAGGCGGCTGAAGCCGCGAAACTGGTGTGGCGACTGGTGGCCGATGGGTACAGTTGTAGAGGCGCACTCTAGCGGTTGGGACGGCAAAAGCGCCGATCGTGTCCGTTGGACCGGAAACCAGCGGTCCAAATTACGTGAGCGAAGCCACAGTGTGAGATTCAGAGAAATTAAACCAGGTTCAGAGATGTGAGAGTTCAAGGTGCATTGTAGACCGTACAAAAACTATCTTACCAGGTTCTTGGTTATTTGCACTGATCTATACTACAGCTAGATCACATCAAGACTTGTACCAATGTTACACTTCAAGAGCAATATGGATGTTTCCCCAAAGTTGTGTAATCAAACTGGCTCGCTAATCAAATGGAGGCGTGAAGGTCATGCATCTTCTTGGTGCTTGAGATCCGTAGCCTGTTTCTGAAGTGGAGGAGCTTAGGGCGAAAGCCCTACACCGACCAAGGTCGGTGGGGGCGACAATGGCGCATCATACATCATCTTTGTCGTGGTTATACCAAACTAGAAGGACAAAACGCGCATTGCCGCGTCCATTCTAATACAACCGATGATAAATAAGTATTTGTTTTAACGAAACATATAGATATATCAGTAAAAATAATGGTAAAAATTGTACCACTGGCTCACACTTTTACAACACAATAATTTAGACCTTCTCACATAAATATATAGAAGTAGAGAAGAAAACACAATTATATCAGTTGTAGCAAGATTAGAAGTACACCTCTCAACAGTGAGAACACATGACCACCAAAAAGGTTAAGCTCTCAAATACTTAGTTTAATGATTAGGATGCGACCATAACTGTGAATTTTCATTAAAATTAAATTGTGTACATGGTTCTATGAAGATTTTCATAAAATAATTGAACAAACTTTCGATAATCTATAGACAACGTACGAAATATATGATGAACATAGCAGACTCAAGAGATAGATTAGTCAAAACTTTATTAACCATCGAGATCTCAAGCTCATTAATTTATTGTAATGAAATCAATTAGACTTTGCTGACATAAATTATTCCAAAATCAATTAGACTTTGTTGACAATAGACTTGATACGCGATATCGGGGACCGAGGTGCCATGTATTGCTAGGGGCTTGACGGAGCCAAAGGTGTCTGTGGAGAGACGGGAAAAATTACCAGTTTAACGACTATTTTTTATAGAATACGGCTCGAGAGAATCAGATGGAGAGAAATGGTGTCGCGCATAGGCTGCGCGATGCTATGGTGGGCGCTGGCGGCAGAGAAAAGATAATGGAGAGAGAGCTTTAAACTCACTTTATCTTTTTTCTTCAAATTATCAAAACAGTATATCCAGATTTCAGATTTGGCAAATAAAAGCATACGACTAATATACCTATTGTATGTAGCCTATAAGTTTTGTAAAAATAATATATTTTTATTTAGGCTACACAAAAAAATGGAGTGGGAAATGAAGCTATTTTTCTTTTTTCACACCATAATTTTCTTTGTTGTAGCTGTAAATACCAATTTTTTCACCGAACATTTGGCAAATATATTCAAAACATGTGTATGTATCCAACAATTTTATTTTTTGTAGGTGTGAACTATAAAGTGGTGTATATGTATCCAACAATATTTTTATATAGGTGTGAACTATAAAGTGAGATAAGAGTAGGGTCCATCATGTGGTGTGGTGTCACTACCCTATCGGAGGACATGAGAAGCAAGGAGAGGGCAAGGATTCTAGGAAGATTAGTATATGTAGAGATGGGTATCTCCACAGAGTGGCCTTAAGTTGGCCGTGCCAGGGTGGCCCACGAGGTGGCAAAGCAGGAGGTTTGCCGGGTGGCCCAGCAGGCCGAAGGACATGCCGAAGGAGGATCCGGCTTAACCCAGCCCAAGACTGAGCCGCCATATCAAGACTTGTAGCGCAAGGCGGATGGACGGCTCAGATTTAGTCTAGGGTTAGCCCTTTAGTCGGTTCCACCTTCCATGTAAACCCTAGGTCCGGCTACCTATATAAAGGCGAACCTCGGGAAGCCTTAGGGTTAAGCTCTACTCCCACAATCTCATTGTAACCTGTACACAGATTTGCCATCTAGTGAATTATAGAAGCACGTAGGGCTCCGTCACCGTCGTGGAGCCTGAATCTGGGTAACCTTGTGTCAACCTCGTCACCGGATCGCCTCCGCATTAACCCCACGTTCTCTCCCCAGGCTATGGAACCCTACTTCCTACCCGTAACACCAATGACTCGACAGTTTTCCTCCTTGGAGGTGTCGTCGTGGACTCCATTTCCTCTTTGGAAAATGGTATGGGTCTCCGAGTGAAAGACTAAACTCCAGATTGCTCGAAGCGGACGAAGACGAAGTCCTTGTAGCTTCCCCCTTGGGGGCATCGTTTTTGGAGAACCAGTTGGTGGCTTTTGTGCGGAGCTCCTTTTGTGTCCATGTTTGGTGGACGCCGGACAACGGCCCTGGATGGTTCTCAACCTCGATGTTCAAAAGAAGAATTAATATTGGCACCAGAAATCCTCACACCAATCAATGTAGTAGCAGCGCTCTAGAACATCGGTCTTCAGGTCAGTGCGCCAGGACTTCGGCGACTCCGCCAAGTCTCCTGTCAGCAGCTGAGATTCAATCTGCGGGTAATAGCGTTTGACGACCCTTGATGCGGCGGAGGCAGCGGGGCAGTGTAGAGACAGCGCTGGCGGTAGGCGGATTAGGGCAGGGGCGTCTTGCGGGGAATAGAGAGCCGGCAGGACTGGGCTAGGTATATATTTATCTTTACTAGTTGAATGCCCGTGCGTTGCCACGGTCCTCTAATTATTTTCTGTCATCACTTCATTCACAGATGAAAACATAAAATGCACGTACATAGTCATGTATAAGAGAAAGGATAGACACACAACTTAAAAAAACAAATATGTTTGGAACCATTACATTTTGAAATACACCATATCGGGTGGTATACAATGATCATCAAGAAAGCTGCTCAAATTTAGACCAACAATTTGAACCGCTAAGTAATTCCTTTTAAACTATGTTATGCGTAGTCGTTACTAAGGAGTCGGTTATTTTCGCTCGTAGACGACACACAAATAGCTTCATGAAGCCGGACGTTGTCTTCCTAGTCAGTTTTCTCATTACAATCACCTGCCCTCGTAAGGTAATTCGCGAAAACACTGGTCTTTTTGGGCACTCATGTTGGTGAAGAGTCTTAGTTGGCGTATGCCCTTCCATAGGTTCGGGACGCGTCAATTATCAGACCCTCGTGTTGATTTTGTGACTATCGGAACCAAAGACAACAGTATTGCCCCACCCGAGCGGTGTGTCCCACCAACCGAGGATGTGCGCATGTTTCTGACACCTCAACCGCCCACCTCTTCGTCATTGTAGTCTTTGTTGTGTTCTTTTCATCGAATGCTTTGCTTTACCGGGTTAATCTTCTGCGTACATTAAGCTGCTCTTTTTGCTCGGCTATCGAATTACTTCGTCGAGGTCTAATCATCTTGTTTCTTTGCTCTACAATCACCGATCTGAGTTGTCGCTGTGTCGATCTTCAATTTCAGTGAAAATTAGATTTTTTTTTTTTTTTTTTTTGCTCAGGAGGCGTCGCCGCCGCGGTCTTAGTTCATCACGAATATTCTAAGAAGTCCTTTTATGTGAAATAAACTGGAAATAGAAGGATTTGTTAAAAAAAATACGCATCAATTTGCCCTGACTTTTCGTCCTTGTCAACCATAACCCCCAAAGCGGTACCAAGGCTGCTTCTCCATGCATAACATCAATTAGCCTAAGTGTGCATGGTTAACTTCTCGTGCAAGTTGCTAGACCAAGTCTTAACTTGATGAGCTACTCACGAGATTTTTTTTAAAACTTTTGCATCTCTCCTGTTGCCTTCTCATTAGTGATGATCCGGCACGCGAAGTCCAGCTCCACGGCGCCGCTGGGGACGACGGTGTCGGTGTGGGGGAAGCGCGCGTAGTCGATTTTTAACACTGCAATGCAAAGACACTGCCCTCACTCACTCCGCTCGTACACAATTGCAGTATTAGCTTGATTCTCAATACCCGCGCTCTGCTCTTCACGCTGACCGTGTTGCAGGTGCAATCAAGAAACAAAAAAAAATCTATATCCTAAATCTGTCTATTTTGCCAGTGGAGAGAAGCAGGTCACGCACCTAACTGGAGTCTACTAAGAAGTTGTATTTTTGGACGCAACTGGTAGGAAGCCAGGACCTCGGATCTGTGATTTATCCCGTGCACCTGGGTTGCCATGGTAGCGCCCGTTGACCACGCCGCCCAATTCCCCTGATGTCATCTTACTGGCGCATGCTGTACGTTCGCAAATCGTGCTGGTGCTGCTGGGCTCGTTCCGGGTGGAGGTGGAGCTGGCTATCCGCGCCGGCGAGGTCGGATTCCCCTACGTCGAGCCGGAAGGGCAGGTCCCAATTCGCCATTGATTGGTCTTCCTCGTCGTGGCTGAATCAGTAGGAGCCATGGAAGGCTCCCGCACGGCCACCTCCCTCGGCGCCTCCGCGGCGGCGGCGGACCAGCGCTTCCTCCTCCTCACCATTCCATTTAGTTTTTCTGAGACACGAAGAAATTGGCTGGCTACGCCGAGCGCATCGGTGCGCAAACGTCCAAGCCAGGCGGCCGCGAGGGGTAGGTCGCGTCGTGATGCAAGATGCGAGCCCTTCCGCAGCCGTTGCGAGCAGAGGAGCTAAAAAAACTAATTCGAACCTTTTTTTTCACTTATCGGTGGCATGGTGGGTAATTTGTACCAATATAGAGAGGGTAAACTTGGAAATTTAAAAAACGTGCCATCACTTGAAGGCATATTATATAGTAGAGAAGAGATTTTTTCTTATAGATAAGGTCTGGACGTTGATGCTAAGGAAAAATCTATTGGTATTGATACATTAAATTCTCCATGGTATGTCGGTATTCGGAATTGAACAATTCTAAAGTTGTTTTTGATCTCAGCTCCACGAGACGAACTCGATTACGGTCTCATACTTTCAATGCGGCGAACCTTTGAAAGTCAATCTTGGTCAAATATCTTTCGTCTTTGTACAAAATATACTTTTACAAATACCGGGTATTACAGTTATCCCTGGCTTTCTAGTTGCGCTATTGCAATCGAAGATCCTCCAGCCTGAATAAATTCCACGAGGCTTGAGGCTTGAGCTGTCAATTTTTTTTGAGCTGGCACGTAATTCCTCAAAAAATAAAAGAGAGAGAAAACAAAGCAGATGGAACAAATTCCAAACCGATACGGGCCGAAAACGCGTCGACTTCCCTAGGCCCAGGATAAATCCGCCCGAGCCCATGTCCCTCTCACGCGCGCTTTAAAATAGCAGGGGCGTCTCTCCCTCTGCTTCGTCTTCACGCGCGCTCTGCGTCTGCCGCACCAAATCCAGTAGAGCTCCAACCATAGCTTGCGCGCTCATCTCGCAGATCCATCCCCATGGAGTCCCCGCCCCCTCCACAGCAGCCCACGCCCGGGAGCTCCTTCTACCCACAGAACCACGACCTCGTGACGCAGTACCTCCTCCCGAAGCTCGCCGGACGGCCGCTCCCTGCCGGCACCCAGCATTTCTTCGTCGAGGAGGACGTGTACAGCGACGATCCAAAGACGGTCACCTCGAGCCACCAGCCCGGACCGGCGAGGACCTTCGACGAGAGCGAGAACTGGTACTTTTTCTGCACCGAGAAGCCCCAGATCGCCCGCGACGGCCGCAAGCCCCGGATCGTCGGCGGCGGCAAGGGCACATGGAAATCAGAGAGGGGCGAGATGGTCGTCGACCCGGTGGAGGGCCGCCCCGTCGGCCGCCTGGAGAGGTTCACCTATACGCCCAGGCCCAAGGAGGAAGGCTGGAAGCCGGAGTGGCTCATGGTGGAGTTCAGCCTGGATCAAGAAGTCGACGGCGGCGGCGGCGAACCAAGAATCGTTCTTTGCAAGATTTACCGCAGCCCTCGGTTCCTCAGTTCCGCCTTCAAGGCTTCGTCATTGGCATCCGCGCGCAAGAGCAACGGGTCCGCGCGCAAGAGGAAGGCTTCATCATCATCATCCCTGTCCGCGTCTTCGCGCAAGAACCTGAAGACCACGGGCGATTCTTCTCCTGTGAGACGGCAACTGTTGTTCCCTGACACTCCCGCAGTGAATCCGCTTACCGATGAAGCAGTTCTTGGCGAGAATTCTGATCCGTTGAGGCAGCAGCTCCGAGTACCAAGTCCGCTCGCCGTTCTTGGCGGTGACCAGTCCTGCAGCGAGCTCTCTGCCCCGACATCAAATCCTTCACCTCCCGCGTCAGATTCACCAGTCAAGGAAGCATTTCTCGATGAAAACTCTGATTCCTTGATGTACCTGCTCCGGTGTCCATCCTCTCCCGCTCGAAATCTGACGGCCGCTGAGGAAGAATTGATGGATCAGTTTCTTGCAGACGACATGGCTCCCTGGCCTTGCTCGATGACGGCGGCACCAGTTCCCTTCTACAGCGGAATGGACTTTTGCAATTCGATTTCTGCTCCCTGAACTTTTGCACCGGTTCCCTGAAAGTTTGGGAGTTTATTAGATCTTAATCTTTCATTTGTTGATCCAATGTGATCGATGTGCTGTAATAGTTAGTAATATTCAGAATTTAGCTCCTGAAATGGGCTTACAGTGGTTCTTGCACCTTTTGTAGCCAATGTGATCGATGTGCTGTAATAGTTAGTAATATTCAGAATTTAGCTCCTGAGATGGGCTTACAGTGGTTCTTGCACCTTTTGTAGCCAATGTGATCGATGTGCTGTAATAGTTAGAAATATTCAGAATTTAGCTCCTGAATATGGGCTTACAATTTGGTTCTTGCACCTTTTCTAGCCAATGTGATGATGTGCTGTAATAGTTAGAGATATTCAGAATTTAGCTCCTGACTATGGGCTTACAATTTGGTTCTTGCCCCTTTTGTAGCCAATGTGATCGATGTGATGTAACATTTAGAAATATTCAGAATTTAGCTCATGACTATGGGCTTACAATTTGGTTCTTGCACCTTTTGTACCGTTCCATCTGATAATTATTACTAGTTATAATTACTATGGTTTCTTTAATTACTACCTTTGTGCCCCTGTATCACACCTATTCGAGTCTCTTTGTCAGTTTGACTATAAGAATAGTGTTTCATTTGCAATTCTGAGTGATAGCTGTGTAAACACAATGAATGGTAAATCTGTATCCTTTCACTGCCAGATAGACCCAAGCTTCACCGTGCACACTTGCACAGGATCATAATTCGTTGAACTGCCATTCAGAATAATGGTTATCTGAATCACAACACTAGACATGCTACAAAACTTGGAAAGAATAAGATATGAAATGGCTTGCTTACCTGACAGGAGAACTTTTGGAACAATCTCAATTCTGTGGAAAACAGCTTGATCAATTGCTTCTGCAAAAAAACTGAGTTACGGTCGCAATAAGGACAAAACAAATAATAATATTTCATAAAAATATAGAAATGAGCCTCTTTCTTCTCTAAATGCTAATGTCCGAGTGGAATGTCACAACTCACAAGCCTTACAACAGATACAGTTGGACCAAGAATCTTAGCAGTTCAGCATCACGTGATTTACATAATGTACTGCAGTACTTAGTTCGAGCACGAACGGGAACATGGAGCCCCAAAACAATAGAGCTTCACTGAAACTGCTATCATTTTATTAAAAGACGAGAGAACTCGGAATTTTACAGCCATAGTTTACAAAGGATACAAAGGAGAAAAAAATGACAGAAGATACAAAAAGAGAGAGCAACAGGACTGCAACAAATGGAGAACTAGCACAGGAACTCAACAGAATTCAGTCTGGCGACTCCTCGGCCCATCTTTGAACTGATGCCTTTTCTTCTCTTTATGTTCTGTGAGCCCATAGCTTTTATTTGACAATTTTGTACAATTTGTCATAACTCAAAACCTCAATCAGCAAGTCAGCATCACATGCTTCACAACAAGAAGATTTGTGTTAAGAAAATTGTACCATCGACAAAAACTCATTCGCCTACAGAGCCTTTACAGAATTACTTCCTCGCAACTAATAATGGCAATCAGCAATTCAGCATTACAGGATTCACATCATGCATTGTAGCACTTTGTTCCATCAACAGGGAGTCCCAAAATTCTAGACCCTCACTGGAACTGTGACCATTTCTTGTGAGAACAAGTGCTGGAGCAACTGGTCTGTTAATCATTTCAAACTTGCAACTCACCCATGTATCAACAGACAAGCTTGATGCAAATGATTCGACAATGGCGAGTTCATACCTACACGCAAGAAGCGAACAAGATATATGGATTCTGTCTTAAATGATATTTGATTATAGTATACTGTTGAATAATAAGATTTTGCTGACATGCTACAAACAAGTATATAATAGATAGACATTTTGGCAATCATCACTCAGTGAACAATCTAACAAGGAGCAATCACTTTAACTTTCTATTACCTTCCACCTAGATGCCCAATGTAGACAAGGACACTTATGAGTCCCCCTGGCTAACAATTATGCTGGCAGCTTGCAAAGCTCAGTTGTCTTAGGTACTGTGACTAATGTTTTATCTCCTCCTAGAAGGTAGCCCAGATTGAATGCTACAATCCTAAAAATACATGGTCAGGATCATAGTTACTCGAACTGACAATTTCAGGATACTGTTTTATTGAACCATATAACTGAAATACCAATGAAGAAAACAAAAACTTGATTACCTCACAGAGAATCTATCGGAACAATCTCCTCCATTCTACTGTGACATATTGGAAACAACTTGACTAGCTCCATCTGCAGTAAAAGTATATAGAGTTCAGTCAGCAGATGCCACAAATTGAGGTTTCATGAGAATGTGGCAGTCAGACTTTTTTTCTACCTCTTCTTCAATATGCTAAGGTCTAGGTAATATATCACAATGAAAACATTATGCAAGTATTTCTAGATAATCATGTACACTGCTTCATTTTTTGTCGCTCATTTCTTGAAGGGGATAGATAAAATAAGCCACATTTGGTAATTCCCATCTTTTTACATTTCGTGCAGTGGCTTCAAAAGCATACCTGTTGGCCACTGATGGCCCTTCACGTAGTTCCCCGGCAACGGCGCCAGAAAACGTCTTGATGGCCCTTCACGTAGTTACCCCACAATGGCGCCAGAAAACAGTTGCTAGCCCCTTCGCGTGGTACCTGCGTGAAAAGTAAATGGGTTAGGTTGAGACTCCAAGTGCAGAGTGTATGTAGTAGTGTAAGACAGTTTTCCCCACGAGGGGTGACTCGAGGGTTTAATATCGAACCCTCGGGGAACCAGTATTTCAGGTGTTATCTCCTTATCCTTCTCTTGAAACCTGCAACAAAATAAATTGTTTTGTGCCCTCAACCTCACCAAGTGATTGTCAAGCACAAGGTGTGAGAATGATAATAAAATAATATGCAATGCAAACAATAAGTAAATATGCAATGATGGTAAAATAAATATGCAAGGATGATGGTAGTAATGATAATGATATTTTTGAGTTTTTTATGATGAATGCAAGATGTAAAAGTGTTTTTGTATTTTCGGATTTAATAATGGCAGCAAACAAAAGTGGTGATAAAAGTGTTGGAAAGGTGTTTCTTATGATAAAAATGGACCGGGGTTCATGGTTTCACAAATGCACTCTTGATAACATGGTAGACAATGAACACTAAAATTAACATGTAAGATGGCAAGACATGGTTTGACAAGTTATTAATAATATGGGCATCACGTCCTAACATAGAGATCTCAAGTATAAGTTGTTCTCTCTCTTATGCTCCACCAAGATGCAAACTAAATCATAACACCTTAATAATTAAGATAAATCAGAGCATAGCAATAAGTTCAATGACATGAAGTTAAAATAAGAACATGCTAGATCTAGTCATGGAGGTAGTGGTCAAGGTCACATCCACTCTCCGGTAGCATGGTATTTTTGTTTATCCCTAGTGAGGCAACAAAGTAAGGTAGAAAACCCAAGTGGATCGCAGAACTTTCTCTCACGTTCACTGCACTAGCCACCCCCCGTTACTCCAACTAATGCACACGTTCCCCCTCACATGCTCTCATAAACATGCTTGATCATGACAAGTAAATAAGAACGGGGTACATAATATGCATCTACTTTCATAACTGAAACAAAACCATTGCAATCTCAAACACGTAATAACTCATAATAAAGATCCACCACAAAGGAATTACATAGATTACCGTAATCATGTTCAGCAGCTCATACAGTACTAATTAGTGAATCTCATAGAGAGGAGAGATACATAAGTTACTTCCACAAACCCATAGTCCAGGGGTGGACTACTCCCTCTTCATCATGGTGTCGGTGGAGATGTTGTTGGAGGGGAAGGAGACCACACCGGCAGCACACCGCCGGAGTTTTCCCCCTCCAATCTTCAGCTCCAGATCTCTGTTTCGTGGTTTCTGTGTTTCGGCGGCGCTTCCTTTCGCGAAAGCCCTGGGGGGGGTCTATATATAGTCGTTTTTAGGTCAAGACGAAGCTTCGGGAAGAAAGATCGACGGCAGCGGAGGCCCGAGGGCCAGTTTGGTGGGTCCCACGCGGTCAGGGAATCTGGCCGCGTGGGCCCACCCCTTTCTGCCTTCTGGTGTCCGTTTCTTCGATTCCTTTGCGCCTACGTTTCGTTCCTTCTAAAAAAGTGATCCCCGTAAAGTTTCAGGTCATTTGGACGTCGTTTGGGTCCCTGAAACATCAAAATATAGAAAAAGGGGTTTTCTGACAGCGCAGGGTTAATTCCAGAAAAATGGAGCGTTGTTAATTATCCCCAAAACTTAATATAAATCATGAATATAACCCTTATATGATGCAAATAACATGGAATAACATGTAATAAAATGTAAAGTTCATGTATGCATTTTACATGCATCAGCCACCGACCGAAATTTTCAGAGGAAGTGCTATTTATCGTGGTATCTTGTCACACGCCGTTGCCGCCGGCGACCACCGGAACGTGAGGATAGAGATACCGCCGCTTGTGAAGAGCGTCCATCCCATAGACATGCCCTCACGCACTTTCATCGGCCACCATCTTAAGCAAAGCAAAAATGTCGGCCACCGTATCCCCATTCCGAACAGTACTTCTCCACACCCTAACCAGAGAAACGTAACACCCCAGCAAAAGATTAGCTTGTACGTAATAGGCATGTCATCTGAATGAATCATTTTACTTCCAGTTCCAGGGCTGTAAATAGGTACTCCCTCCGTTCACTTTTATAAGGCACACTAGATATCATTGCATGCATAACAAAATGAGTGAATCTAGACTTATTTTGTACATAGATTCACTCATTTTAGTATGTATGTGGTCAAAATAGAAATTATACCTAGTGTGCATTATAAAAGTGAACGGAGGGAGTACATCATATCACAGAGCATTGAGGGTCCATACTAGAAGGTGATTCAGTTTCTAAAACTCATGAAACGGAACTCGTGCGTGCGTCTAATTTCAGAACGGGAGTAAAACCGAGTAAATTTACAGGTAGGGGATGACAATGGTGGGGAGCAAGTAGTACCAACAAGTGTGGTACTTCGTTGGCTCCGTGGGCTCGCGCTTGCCGGTGACGAAGCCTGCCACCGCCTCCTCCACTTCTGCTGCTCTGTCACTGCAACGAATCCCGCCACTCGGCGGTTACAACAGTCACATGTCACGCGTTTAGCAGAAGTGGGAGGATTCTATCCTGGGGCGACAAGCGGGTGGTCGAGCTGCGCCGACGCGGTAGAGCTGCCGGCAAAAGACGAGCGGGGGCGATGGGCTGAATCTGGGAGGTCGTTGGAGGAGGAGCAGGGAGAGAGGGTGGCGCAGCGGCAGCGGTGCCGGAGGCGGCTGAAGCCGCGAGGACTGGTGTGGTGACTGCTGGCAGCTGGGTACAGCCGTCAGCCCGAGAGGCGCACTCCCGGTTGGAGCTGCGGGGCGCCAATCGTGTCAGTTGGGCCGGAAACCAGCGGTCCAGATTACGTGAGCGGAGCGCCACGGTGTGAGATTCAGAGAAACCAGGTTCAGAGATCAGATACGAGATACTGAGTGTGAGAGTTCAGGGTACATTGTAGACCGTACAAAAACACTCTGACCATACAGGTTCTTGGTTACTTGCACTGATCTATTCTTACTGTTAGGCCTGCAGCTAGATCAACTCAGGACTTGTACACAGTGTTTAGTTTAAATTTCATTCAAAACTATTGTCAACAACCAAGAGATTTGAATGAAACAGGATTTTTTGTTTGTATTTGTGTACAATTCCGTTTTAAAGAGTTCTCAGCCATCTCTGCGCAGCCCCTCCAGCAGAGTGAACAAGTGTCGGGACGCCCCCAAAACGGCCGTGGTTTTGGGATTGCCGGACACACTTTTTGGGTCGTTGTAATTAGTTCGCTCATCGCCTGAAACTAGCAAGGATACAATTGAAAAGTGGTTTTCGCTCCTGTGCACTAGTGATCCTGCTATTTAAAACAATCAAAAACTATTTACGAGTTTCAAAAAAAAAATCCTAGATGTTGTCAATGGTGTATCCTACAAAATTTGAAATACTTTGTATTCTGCGCTACACATAAATGACAAAATCTGATAAATTGGAGATTCGAAAATATGCATATTTATATCAATACTTTTGTCATTTTTGTGTAACCCAGAATACAAAATATTTGAAGTTGATTTTGTGCACGTTTGTGGAATACAACATTAGATACATTCGCGGTTTTGGAATTGTCGGACCAACTTTCGGGATCGCTGTAATTATTTCGCTCATCGCCTCAAATTAGAAAGGATACAATTTAAAAGTGTTTTTCACTCCCGAGCACCAGTGATCCTGCTATTTTAAAACAATCGAAAATACTTACAGTTTCAAAAAATTAAAAAAAAATCCCGGATGCAGTCAATGATGTATCCTACAAGCTCGTGCAAAAAAATTAATTTCAAATACTATGTATTTTGCGCTACACAAAAATGACAAATCTGATAAACTGGAGATTTGAAAATATGCATATTCATATCCATACTTCTGTCATTTTTTTGTAGCACAAAATACAAAGTATTTGAACTTGATTTGGTGCACGTTTGTGGAATATAGCATTGGATACATTCGGGATTTTTTATATTAAAAAACACGTAATTTTTTTTCCGATTGTTTAATTTAATTAGTTTAATTTGCTATCCTGTCATCTGCAATTTGGATTAGTATGACCTCGTATACTCATAGAAAAATGGAGTAAAGATAGGCAACTGAGGTTAGGCCACATCATTCACAAATCAGATTCTTGGTATCCCAGGCTCCGAAAGGAAACAAAATGGGTCTCTCTAATGCTCAGCTGTTCTCAGTCAGCTCACGTCACGTATCCGGCCGCACACGCTGGTTTTCTATCTGATATAGCTGTTGGAGGACCTACCCGTCCGGCCGCGTGCGCCTGCCAGTGCCGCCGATAGGAATCGTCGATAGGCTGCTACTCGAGTACCTTTTTTTTTGTTCGCCCGTGGGCTCTTCCAGCAAAAAAAAGAAACCTGAGGCTCTTCATTGCATGCAAACTCTACTCAATGACTGTACAGTATACACGAATGCATCGCTAGGCAAGAGCAGGTCTCCTAGCAAGTCAATCCGTACCACGGAGGTATCAAACAAGAAAAATGTACCGTGCTACAATTCGAGACAAAATATATACGAAATATATGTGCGTCAACGACTAGGTTCCATTCCCGTTATTCGTTTCGAGTTTTGCCGACTAGAACTTTCTACTTTTGGACGGAAGTTTGCACACTTTTAGACGAATTTTGTCAAATTTATCACGCTTGATCCGCCATTTAATATTTTCTTTCATGAGTATATCGATCGTACCATTTCCCACAACTTTTGTGTTGTAACTTTTTATTTCAACGAATATGTCTGTATAGATGTTGTATTGTATATATGTAGGCACAACTCCTGCGCGACCTCTGCCACTGCACCGCCAACAAGATACGTGTGAGAAGTACACGCAGATCCAACATGAAACACAAAAATAAATACAAAAAATTAAAACTCAAACATCAAGATTTTTCTCAGCCGCAAGACACTTCCAAAAACGCATTTAGAACAAAATCACACACATAATATTTGTTTAAGAATATTTTTTCTCAGTTGAGACCACGTCGACGACTCTCGACAAGCATCAACGGCCCTGGACAAGTCTTGTGCAGAGTTTGATAAGTCTCATCGGATCACTCAACACTCGATGGAAGTTTTCAACAATACAAATCGGTCGGCTTCTTGCTCGTTATCGACACTAGTCGTTGCTCATTATCGAGCCCTCCGATTACGTCAGGCCTACATCAACAAGCGCCCTTGGGTCTCGCCACAATCTCAGAAGCGTGACACAACCACGACAACCTAGGCACAGGTGACGGAGCACTAACTTAGTTCTCAGCTAGCATAAAATTAGCAAAACAGAAAAAATCTCAGTTGCAACTAAAAAAAAATACTCAGTTACAACTTACTTACAACTAGAAAACATATATCTTAGTTGCAAGTGTGTTGCAACTGGAATAATATCTCAATTACAACTCCACTTGCAATTGAAAACAAAAATCTCACTTACGGCTCCACTTGCAACTAGAAAAAAAAATGTCAGTTGCAACCACACTTGCAACTAGAAAAATATGGGTCCATCTGACGCTCAGCTGACTGAAATAACTCTGTTGCAATCCCACCTGTAACCGAAAATCTCAGTTGTAATAGTTAATCCTGACACGTGTGCAACCCAAAAAATAAATTGAAAATTGAATGCACAATAAAATGCGAATACAAGGCCTAGACAAAAGCAAAAGCTATATCCATATATATGACAAAAAATGCGAAAAAACTCGGTTGCAACTTACAGATTTGATAATCTCAGTTGCAAGTGCAGTTGCAACTGACTCAAAAAACTCACTTGCAAGTGCAGTTGCAACTGGCTTATAGGTTTGAGAAAATCTCAGTTGAAAGTGTAGTTGCAACTGCCATCCAGACAAAAACAAAACCAATAATAATAATAATTACGCGAATAATACAAAAAAATGATTTGCAAGTTCAGTTGCAACTAGACTCCACACGCGAGAAAAACCTGCGACGGGGAAGCGGGGATACGGGACGTTGGAGTGGCGCAGGTCTGGAGGCTTCCGAACAGCGGCCAGATTCGAGCAGCGCCGGAACCCTCGGTGGTGGCCAGACGGCGGTCGGCAGGGACGGAGTGCCACGGGCGGAACAGTCTCGCGACGAGGGAGCAGAGGTATAAGGAACGAATCATTTTTCACTTACTGATGGCAACGTGGGTAATTTTCGCCATAAGTTGGTTTACAACGCGATGGAAGCAGGGTCTGGACTGCTGTGGATTATGGTGCGCGGAATCAGGTCGCGTTGAGATAATCTGCTGTGAGATTTTTTCGTTTGGTTAGCGTTCAGCTTTTCCACCGCAGAAGTCGGTATTAAAAGTCGAACCAAACGAAGCCTTAGTTTCTAATGCAGTTGCAACAGCCTTACAGGTTTGAGAACATCTGAGTTGCAACTGCAGTTGCAACTGCCATCCAGACAAAAAAAAACAAATAATACAAAAAAAAAACGAGCTGCAGGTTCAGTTGCAACTGGCTTCCACACGCGAGAAAAAACTCAGTTGCAAGTGCAGTTGCAACTTGCAACTGGCTCAGAAAAAATTCAGTTGCAAATCCAATTGCAACTGGCTTATAAGTTCGAGAGAATATTAGTTGCAACTTGCTTATAAGACGTCGTCGTCTCGTTGATCTCGTGTGATGCTGAGAGGCCGTCCGCTTTCGACTATGTTGATACCCGAGCCGAAAAAACAAAAAACAAAAACAATAATAGAAAATAAAAATAAAAATAAAACATGAACATATCTCAATTGAAGCTGGCTGCCAGAATATGCAAAATATCATTTTTAATAGCAAATAAATATATAAAACAATAGAAGAAATAAACGAATCATAAAAATAGACGTCTGCCGACACGAAAGCCTGTAGAGATAATAATTGTCGACCTATAATGGTGGAAAACTCATCTTCCTCTACTATGGTAACCTCCTTAGTACATTTCACAAACAACATAGATCATACTGTTGACATCAAGAGTCCTAGATGTATGGAAAAATATTGCCTTCTACAAATCCATACTGACGCTGGACGGTATTTATAAAAAAAATGTGGGAATCTATTCAAAATAAACATGACAGAAAAATATAAATCAACAACAAAATGACTAGGCAACTTAGAAACAAAAAATTCAAACAAAACACAATCACCAAAAACAAAAAAAATCCACAATTCTGAATCATTCTAGCCAAGAAATAAGAACTCCAACAGAAAACAACAATTGCCTTCACAGCAATTTAATTTTGGCACATTACACTAAAACGAAAGTAAAAATATAAATATTTTTTTTTCTTTAGTCGGACCATACAAAAACTGGTCCAGTTAACTAATTGGCAACGAACGCACAAAAAAACACTAGTCTGACAACTAATAACAGCCAACCAACAACCCAGCCTAGTCTACTTATCGCACCTTCAGAAAAAAAAACAACACATAGCCCAAAAAAGTACCCGCACCCCCAGCCCGGTCCACTAACTTATTTCGCACCTCCAGAAAAAAAACAGATGGCAACAGAACCAACCAACAACCAGCGCGAAACAAAAAGCAAAACAAGATCGGGCGGTCGCGGAGGTGACTGAGCGCTAAGGAAAATCTCACCTAGCTGAGAATTGGCAAAATCAAAAAAAAAAAATCAATTACAACTCCACTTGTAACTGAAAAAGAATTTCACAGTTGCAGCCGCACTTGAAACTGACAAAATTTCTCAGTTACAAGTCCACTTGCAACTAGAAACAAAATATCCCAGTTGAAATTGGAAAAATATCTCAGTTACAACTTCACTTGCAACTGGAAAATGATATCTTAGTTGCAACCATGCTTACAATTGGAAAAAAATATCTCAATTACAATTCCACTTGCAGTTGGATAAAATTAGGTGCAGACTGACTTGCAGCTCACTCATTTGCATCCGACTAGTAGCTTGAACAATATCAGTTGCAAGCGGACATGCAGTTGAAAAAAATCTCAGATGCAACCCGACTTGCAACCGAACAAAATGGACATGTAGCAAAATTCATGTAAATGGATCGCTAATTAAAAACGTAACCTATGGTCGATACAAAACAGAATAACAACGTTGGCCTCCCTACACAAACACAAGCCAACAATCGGCTCACACGAATCTGACATAAGAGCTACGAAGTTGATTGGGATTTAACTAATTCTCGTATGATTAAGAATTAATAATTCGTTACTTGGAAACAAAATAGACAAGTTTCTGTCGTATAGTTTCGGAAACTGCTCCTGAAGGAATATGATGCTTCTCCACGGGGCATCTTCGTTTGCTGACAGCTAATTAGTTACTTGGAATCGTACAATGAGAAACAATACAAATCATCCAGCGAGGAACAAACAAGGTATCCATCTCTCGGAAGATCCTCCCGGTCTCCATCTCACCAAAGTCAGTACATATATCAAAGTCAAATTGATTTCAGCAAATGCCCATCTGTTGTTTGAAAACAAGAACACGGTTTAAAAAAATGTCCGTGCTTGTGACGGTTCATCAACATTTTTTTCCATCGGATTTGTATTGTACATCTTTAATTTACAAAATGAAGGATTTTGACCTACTATATTTCCCTATTTATACGATACATCTACGACGGCAACTGGAGACGCTCTCTGCTCGCCCAATGGCCAAGGTCGTCGCACCCTTTCTCGTCCACCATGCCACCCCGTTGCCTAGTCTCAAGCTCCAGATTTCTCCAAGAAACACTTCCATTCATGCTAAGCATACCACCGCCGGCGTACGGTGCGCTGTGACGGCTCCGACGAGCACAACCCCTACCATCATTCCCGTCGTGTTACAAGAGGAGGATTCTTTCAGCCTCGAGCTGTACATGGCGTCCAAGGCCGTGACCGTGAACGAGGCCCTCGACCGCGCCCTGCCGCTCGGACAACCCGAGCGCCTCCACGAGTCCATGCGCTACTCGCTCCTCGCGGGCGGCAAGCGCGTGCGCCCCATGCTGGCGCTCGCCGCGTGCGAGCTGGTGGGCGGCAACGAGGCCGCCGCCACCCCGGTGGCCTGCGCCGTCGAGATGATCCACACCATGTCGCTCATCCACGACGACCTCCCGTGCATGGACGACGACGACCTCCGGCGCGGCTGCCCCACGAACCACGTCGCCTTCGACGTCAGCACCGCGCTGCTGGCCGGAGACGCGCTCCTGGCCCTCTCGTTCGAGCACGTCGCCCGGGGCTGCGCGGAGCACGGCGTGCCGGCCGACCGCGCGCTCCGCGCCGTGGCGGAGCTCGCGAACGCCGTGGGCGCGGGCGGGCTGGCGGCGGGGCAGGTTGTGGACATCGCCAGCGAGGGCGCGGACGTCGGCCTGGCCACGCTGGAGTACATCCACGTGCACAAGACGGCGCGGCTCCTGGAGGCCGCGGCGGTGTGCGGCGCCATCGTCGGCGGGGGCGCCGAGGAGGAGATCGAGGGCATCCGGCGGTACGCGCGCTACGTCGGGCTGCTGTTCCAGGTGGTCGACGACGTGCTGGACGTGACGCGCACGTCGGAGCAGCTGGGGAAGACGGCCGGGAAGGACCTGGCGACCGACAAGGCGACGTACCCGAAGCTGATGGGCGTGGACGGGGCGCGCGCCTACGCCGCCGAGCTCGTGGCGAGGGCCGAGGCGGAGCTGGACCGGTTCGACCGTGGCCGCACACAGCCGCTGCGGCACCTCGCGCGCTTCGTTGCCTACAGGCAGCACTGAATGTGGATGCACACGGGGTTGGCAGCACGAGTATCACAACTTGGGTGTAAAAATGATCTGGCGATGAACTACATTTACCGTAAAATGTTCGTACCATGTTAATCAGGGACCAATAAAATCGCTGCAGAAGAAGAAAAAATAAAAGGAATTAGCAAAGGTCAAAAGGTGAGAACGGGCAGTAGCCCAATGGCTAGGCTCACGGCTGGTCTATCCAGCAACCAGACTTCGAATCTGTATGGAGCGGGTTTCTGGTATTCTCGTTAAGGATTCATATAGTGAATATACCACAGGAGAGCATTTTTGAATTTCAATCCTGAATTTTTGAATTTCTGCAAAAACAGAGACAATGTAGCCCGGCCTCCATTATATGTTTTTGATACCGGAGTATTTTTGTCAAAATAATCAAAAGACCGAAGGTTTGCAATTATGAAGAATCACACCACTACTTGTACATTAGTAAAAGAAATGTACTGGAGATTTTGCTTGTAGAGAACATTCACTAGAGCAATTCATGGTGACATCTACTCCCTCTGTTATAAATTATAGATGACTTCCATTTGTCTACATGTGGATATATATCTATCTATTTTAGCTTTCGGATAGTCATTTTGGATCTTGGGCACCGGTGCTTCTTGTAAAAAAAGTAACCCTGGAAGTAATAAATATAAAAGGTTTATTTCTTTTGCCAGCAAATCACCAAAAATACGCTCGTTGTGTTCCATAGGTGTGATGATCTGACAATTTTGCATAAAATGATACGAAAGAAATTAACCGTGGAAAACTAAGAAGCCTTAGCATGTTTCTATGTTTTTTAATTTGTTTTGTTGACCCCTGATGCTTGTTATTTTTTTACAACCTGCAAATATCAACATTATTTTTTAAAACTTTTTCCAATGGTTATGAACATTCAAATCTACACGCATGATTTTTTGAGTTTTTTGTGTTACAATTTTTTGTGGAACAAAATATCTCTTTGTAGCAAGAGTACTGGTGCCCGGGAGCACACCAATTTCACTCTATAGTAATTCTCCAATTCGCTTGTAACTAGACACGTTTTAGTATGTACTCACCCGTTTGGTTCGGTTTTAGTCTACACTCTGGGAAAAAATCAAATAATTTAGGCAAATAAAAAATCAGACAATATAGGCAGCACTAAGCCACACGCCGGCATGCATTGCATCAATTGTATGACATGAAAACAAAGCATTATCCCCATTACACAAAGCTTAATAAGTGATAGCCATGCAATTTGCATAGAAATAGTACTCCCGCCTTATTCTAGCACCAACTCATAGAGGATGAGAAACATCAGTTTTAGCTTGCCGTCATTTTTACATCACTATCAAGCAAAAAATGAAAATAGTACAACGACGACACCCAATGGCCCCACTAGTGCTGAGGTCGACCTCAAATCGACGACGCCGTCCGTCTCCTCCGATCTATATCTCCCGCTACATCGCTCTCTTTCCTGCGATGTGCATCAACGGGAAGCGAGGGATTATATGGTGGCCGCACCATTAACGTTAGGGAGAAGGCGAGATGGATATTGGAGGCGGAATTGAGGTGAGAAGGGGAATACGATGGTGGCGGCAACTATGGAATTTGGGAACGAGGACGGAGAGTCGAAGAGGTCGTGCGACCTACGCGTTCGATGTGTGATTTATTCCAGGATGGTGACCTCTCTCTTCAGTCTTAATTACCGATATGGCCCCACTCAAAATGTAGGCTATAATTCCAAACAAGTTTTAGAGTCAGATGTAGAATAAAACCGAGCAGCAGGGGTACCTCCAAGTGGAAATTGGTACCAGTAAATCTTGGGACATTATTTTAGTGTCTTCTCCCGCAACAATTACATTTATAGGCACAAAATCACAGTTGATAAAGTTATTTCTCATTCCAGGCATTTGTTAAAAAACATATAAAAACCATTCAAGATTTGGAGCTTTTGAGAGTTTTTCTTTCAAGGAGAACAACTGCCATCAACATCTGCATTCCCCGGGCCTCCAGCCCAGCACGGGTTGAGTCCCGAGTGCACAATACCCTAGGCGACCCCAGTACGATCCCCGAACCCTCGCCGCTCCCACAAAGCCCCGCTACTCTTTCTGCCGCGAAATCCCCATCCCACACGCGCGCTCGCCCGCCAAACCCCCAACTTTTCCCGCCGCCCGTGTGTCGCGCGCGCGCACATTTCGCCGAGCACCTCGTCCGCACCACCGTCCCTCCCTCTCCCGGCGGCGGCGGTATGGACAGCGACGACTTTCTGCCGGAGGGGGGCAAGCTCCCGGAGCTCAAGCTAGGTTCGTGCGTTGCGCTCGCGCTTGTGGTTTGTTTCGTATCTTCTGTATGCGTTAGGGTTTGGCTTCTATTTTTCTGATTGGTTCCGTGGTTGGACAGATGCGAGGCAAGCGCAGGGTTTCATCTCCTTCTTCAAGAAGTTGCCGAAGGTGCGTCTCTCCCCAGGCCGATTCGTCTTATCCTTTTTTCTGGATCCCTGGTGACTTTTTGGGGTGATGTTTTTTCTGAATCATTTTCTTGGCACTGTAGGATCCTCGGGCCATTCGTCTCTTCGATCGCCGGGTAAGTACTCTGGCAGTAATGTTGTGGTAGTTTTCTTATACTGCGTTTGGATGTGGGCCGGTATTTGTTTCTTGGTGACCAGGTCGGCAAACATAATCGGAAAGTAGTTAAAATTTGACATGTTGAGACAATATCTACTACAGATGAGCTCTTGGTGTTAGTTTAATTTGCTGGGTATATTTCGGTACTCACGTGCGTGGAATAATTTAGGCATCATATGCCAAATTTGAGCTTACCTTACCAAGGTTTGTGAAGTTCATAATGGTTTCAGTGCCATTGTATGGTGCCACGCTATAATTTTTTCCAAAAAGTGGGCCACTTTCTGAGGCTGCAAATACGAGTAATTTTTGGATTGTATCCAATATGTACCTTACCAGATTTTTGTCCATGTCCAAAAAGTTGCTCATCGTTTGGATGGTGGCCACTCTTTGTCTTTGTCAAGCCAACACCCCTTTTGCCTACTCTAGTTCAATTTTCTTGCCAATCTTGGCCAAGTCATGGGCAAGCAAAAGCCACATTTTTGGTTGGGGAAACCTAGGCTCAAACCAAACATTAACACCTTAGTCTCCGTTTGGCATCTTAGTGCAATACTACAGACTTTTGCTTTGCTAGATATTTCGTAAAAATATTTCTAGTAGGATTTTGTTTCTAATTTGTTGAAATCCAATTAAGTGGGGCTGAATAATCAGAAATGTTTCATCACACGAATTTTAGGGGAATACAGTGATGCTACAGAGAGCCTTATGAAAGGATTCGGCTTCTACCTTTATGTGCATTTAGGTAGTTCATGTAAAGCCTACCGATCTTTGTTGACAAGTAATTTAATCTAAACATGTTTTTTAAGATTTTATTTAAACACTTGATATGAGTCCCTGCATCATACGAAGTTTGTCTTTATCGTGTAGAAGTTACAACTCTTGAGATATACCATCCTCACACAAACCTAAATCTTCACTTTTGCTTTTAAGAATATTTGAATTGCTTATTCATATGGGTCAAAGTGCTGGGATACTGTAAAGTAAAGCTTAAATTTGTCGCCAGGATTATTACACTGCTCATGGTGAGAATGCAACGTTTATTGCAAAGGCGTACTATCACACAATGACTGCCTTACGCCAACTAGGCAGTAACTCTGATGGAATTTCAAGTGTCAGTGTGAGCAGGGCTATGTTTGAAACCATTGTGCGCAACCTTTTGTTAGAGAGGACAGACCATACACTGGAGCTCTATGAGGGAAGTGGGTCAAGTTGGCGGTTAACTAAATCTGGAACACCTGGAAACATTGGCAGTTTTGAAGATATTCTTTTTGCAAACAATGACATGCAAGATTCTCCGGTTACTGTTGCATTGTTTCCTGTGCTCCGTGAAAGTCAGCTATATGTAGGGCTTAGTTTTCTGGATATGACGAACCGGAAGCTTGGGTTGGCCGAGTTCCCTGAAGATAGTCGATTCACAAATGTTGAATCAGCCCTGGTTGCATTAGGTTGCAAGGAGTGTCTTCTTCCAGCAGATTTTGAGAAATCAATAGATTTACAGCCTCTTCATGATGCTATTAGTAACTGCAGTGTTCTACTGACTGAAAGAAAGAAGGCTGAATTTAAATCGAGAGATCTTGTGCAGGATCTTGGTAGAATTATCAGGGGTTCTGTTGAGCCAGTTCGTGACCTCTTATCTCAGTTTGACTTTGCTTTGGGTGCCCTTGGAGCTATAGTATCGTATGCTGAGTTGCTAGCAGATGATACTAACTATGGAAATTACACAATTGAGAAATACAGTTTGGACCGCTACATGCGACTTGATTCTGCCGCAGTGCGAGCCTTGAATATCGCTGAAGGGAAAACTGATGTAAACAAGAATTTTAGTTTGTTTGGTTTGATGAACAGAACTTGCACTGCTGGGATGGGAAAACGACTACTTAACAGCTGGCTGAAACAACCTTTGCTAGATGTGAACGAAATCAATAACAGATTAGATATGGTTCAGGCTTTTGCAGAAGACCCGGAGCTTCGTCAGGGACTTAGGCAACAACTTAAAAGGATATCTGATATTGACCGCCTAACCCATGCTCTGCGGAGAAAATCAGCCAACCTGCAGCCTGTTGTTAAGCTCTACCAGGTATTTGCTTCTACCTACAGTTATTTTGTTGCAAAGATGGTTGTTTGGCTGAAATGTGTATGCAGATAAACTCATTACACTGTCATATTGGCTTCTTAGCAGTAAGTATAAGGTTCACATAGCATTTTTTTTTGAAAGAAGTCATTGGAACTTTCTAGTGCTTATGTTGCTGCATCTTTGCACAGAATCTCATAGCAGACTAGAACTAGATTTCTGAGCCAGGATAACGCTAAGCAAAGAGGGGTATATCTTTATGTGCTTCTAGTAAGACATAATCTTATTTAACACATATGAAATCAAAAGCTGTTTATCTACTTACATAGACACGTGTCTTTTGCATTACTTTCCCTTTTGAATCTACTTGCCTGAATAAAATTTCATTTATTTTAATAATATTTTTGCAGTCCTGCCATAGAATTTCGTATATCAAGGGTGTTCTTCAACAATACAATGGACAATTTTCTACATTGGTAAATACAAGGTTCCTTTGCACTTTAGAAGAGTGGCTGACAGAGAATCGGTATGGTAGGTTTGCTACTCTTGTTGAGACAGCTATTGACCTTGAGCAAGTTGACAATTGCGGCGAGTACAGGATATCTCCCCTATATTCTTCTGATCTTGCTGTGCTGAAGGATGAGCTTTCTGAAGTTGAAAATCACATAAACAATTTGCACAAGCATACCGCCACTGATCTGGATCTTTCTGTTGATAAATTGAAGATAGAGAAAGGCCCATTTGGACATGTGTTCAGAATCTCAAAGAAAGATGAGCAGAAAGTCAGGAAAAAGCTCACGACCAATTACATTATCATAGAAACTCGTAAAGATGGTGTGAAGTTCACAAGCACCAAGCTTAAAAAGCTAGGTGACCAATACCAGGCACTGTTCGGTGAATACACCGCTTGTCAGAAAAAGATTGTCGATAATGTAGTGCAAGTTTCATGCACCTTCTCAGAGGTACATTTAGATAATTTTTTTGTAGTTACCTTTTTTTGTTTGTCATTTTTTATCGTAACACATCTTAAATTCTTGATGCAGGTATTTGAGAATTTTTCTGCGATCATATCTGAGTTGGATGTTTTGCAAAGTTTTGCTGATTTGGCAACAAGTTGCCCAGTTCCTTATGTACGACCAGACATCACGACATCTGTAAGGAATATGAGCTAACACCCTTCCAAAAGGAGCAATTTGACCTTTTATTTTGGCGCTGCAGTTCTAATCTTGTGAACTTAATACAGGAGGAAGGAGATATTATTCTACAAGGTAGTCGACATCCTTGTCTGGAGGCCCAAGATGGTGTTAACTTTATACCAAATGATTGCACTTTGGTAAGGTGTTAACTTTATACCAAATTATATTTGTCATGGCAGCACTTAGTTACTGAGGTTTGTGATGCTTCAAATGATTCTGAATAGGTGAGAGGGAAAAGTTGGTTTCAGATCATCACCGGGCCAAACATGGGTGGAAAATCAACCTTTATACGACAGGTCAGATTTACACTTAATGTAATAACATCAATGACAATTTACTGAAGGCATTTGTTTGATATGCGTAGATGTTTTAGATTTTTTCTACCATGTACTGAAGAGATCTTTATGTTGCTTTGGATGATCAATAAGTTAATTGGTGTCATTGATAGCAGGACAGTATATTGCATTATGCATACTAGTAATTAGGAGCGACTGCATTGCATGCTGATATAAGCACATAATATTCTCTAATAAGGGTGATGCTGCAACCATGAGACGCAGCTGCACAAAATTATTTGATCCATGTCGACAAATTAGTGAAACAGAAAAGCTGGCCAACAAAGGTTATGGTGGAGGTGTTCACAAATCAACTGTAGTCTACGTATTGAGAGGGTTGTCCTGTAGGCTGCTCATCAATGTTTGGTGGTCGAGCCATCAAGGTCTTTGTAGGTGGCCCCAGCAGGGAGCCCGAGGAAGAGCTGTGTCGCAGAGAGTGGTGCTATGCCACCGTGTGGGCCTCTTTCTCTTTCTCTCATGGAGATACATTGACCCTAGATTCTTAACAGCTGTAGTTATAGATTCTAGCAACCTAAGGATCCATCTAAAACAGATTTTCAAAACTTAACAGCAAACCAAAATACCAAATTGACTCTGGTCGCTCCTAGTGCATATGAATATAAAACCAAAGACTTGTCGACCTGGTTTCTTGATCCGCTTATATTTTTCTCAAATCTCTTGTTTTATTTATTTTATAAAGTATTAGTTGACATAACATATATTGCCTTTTGCTACAATCGTGCTCTTGTAATTCTTTCTTTTATTATCTTATCTGAAGTCCTTTTCATTTTGGAACCAGGTTGGTGTAAATATCTTGATGGCACAAGTTGGTTCCTTTGTTCCTTGTGATCAGGCAAGCATTAGTGTGAGAGATTGTATTTTTGCTCGTGTTGGTGCTGGTGATTGCCAAGTAAGTTGGTTCAATTGTTAAGCTATTTTGTTCTCAAGTTTTTATTGGAAATTGCTTTTGATTATAAGTTTTTTATATACTTATGTTAGAATCGAGTAAATTGCAGCATATGATTTTGTTGTTTTAGATGATACAAAATTAGCTAGAAAAACAGGCCTGCGTACTGGAATGAAAACACGAAGTAGACGAGTCACACATTTGCAATATTGGTTAAGGGTTCTTGGAAGAAGATAGGATTCATTTTTAATACCTGTTTTAGAGGAAATCATGTAAAAAATTGGTTCCAATTTCATCACAATCCAAAGAGTTTGGTACACATTAAAACCATCCAAAGTTTCACCGTTCTATTGCATTCCCTTGCTTTCTTTTTTTATCTATAAAATACCTAGGACATGAGAAAATCCGAATACCTTTATTTTATTTGGTTGAACTAGATGTGTAGACCCAATCAAAAGAGACTGGGCACTACGTGCGTACTTTCATCGAACAGGCACCCTCATCGTGCAAGGATCCCAGGCCTGTCATGTCCTAGGTTTTGACACCACCAGCTGGCCCCTAGATGCGGGACGAATGGGTAACAAGATGAGCAGAGTTGGGTTGAGATACATCATTGCTTGCAAAGTTGGGTTGAGATACACCATTTGTTCGATCCGTTTAATGCTGGCACGATTACTCGATTAGTGGGTGCACCCTCTTATCCCGGATTGTAGTGCGAGCCATGCAGTAGCTAGCGAGCCTGGAAGCTGGATGCATGAAGCGGTCCACTGCAATATCGGGCCGGTCGCACAAGCTGACATGCTTAGAGTAAATTGACGGTACCGTGGGACCGACGTGTCCCATTTCCTGATATCCCGCTTCTCCTGATTAGTCCTAGCGGGCAAGAGCTGGTGGGAGGCGGTCATCCCGTGCCCCTGCCGCTTGAATCGCTATCATATGTCCAATTGTCAATGACATGTAATCTTTATAAATGTTACACGTTTAAATTAAACCAATAACTGGTGCCGGGAATATTTTAGGTCAAAACTGTTATTACTTTTTGAACAGGCTTCGGTTTATGTTGTTCTGTAAAACCTTGAATATAACTATTTTGTTTTATGTTTTGTTGGCAGCTCCGTGGTGTTTCAACCTTTATGCAAGAAATGCTTGAAACAGCATCCATCTTGAAAGGTGCATCTGAGAAGTCTCTTATAATCATCGATGAGTTGGGACGTGGAACTTCCACATATGATGGATTTGGTTTGTCTCGAACATTTCTTGATTTTTTTTCTTCCCACTTATTTATCATGTTTGGACCTAAGAGTAGTTGAGCATCTGCAGTTTGCATCTTTGTTTCCCTATATAGGTTTGAAATATTAGTTTTTAATCATATTTACAGCAACTTGATTTTAACTAAATATTTTACTTTATATATTGGTTTCCTACTACAGTTTTGAAAATGTTAACTTCTAAAAAATGATAATTACTGCATCTTGCTTTGAACTAAGCATTCTCCATTTTTTAACTGTTTATTCTACTGACACTGCATGTCTTACACTCTGAATTAGTTAGATTTATGTGTTGGACCAAAATTCCAGCAGATAGTTGGACTATTCAGTGTATGCACCCTTGGCACGAGTATTTCCTCTTTCATACTCTTGACAGATATACTAGTCAGTGAACCTTGGTTAATAAGCTGCATCATTTTAACAGTTGCTTTATGTTTACCAACAGTACGACAGTATGCTGGGATTTATTCTAACTCATATTCTGGACTGTTATATTTAATTAATCAGGTCTTGCATGGGCTATCTGTGAGCATCTTGTGGAAGTGACGAAGGCACCTGCATTATTTGCTACCCATTTTCATGAATTAACTGCATTAGCAAATAGAAATGGTGATCAGAACCAACATGTTCCAGATCTGGGAATTGCAAATTATCATGTGGGTGCACATATAGACCCATCAAGTCGGAAATTGACTATGCTTTATAAGGTACCCTGTGCTGTGAAATTCTCAACCACATTCTGAATGATCAGTTTGCTAAATGCCCGTGCCCCTTTCCTTGTTGCAGGTTGAACCTGGTGCCTGTGACCAAAGTTTCGGTATCCATGTTGCGGAGTTCGCTAATTTTCCAGAAGCTGTCATTGCTCTTGCAAAAAGCAAAGCAGAAGAATTAGAAGATTTCTCTACTGCACCTAACTTCAGCGATGAACCCAGTGACGAGGTATCTGCAACTAAAAGTTGAAACAAATGATGTATCTTTTCAATAAGAATGTATATTGCTTCTTCCTGACTCTTAGGTCAACGTAAAAAAGGATGTAGTTATGTTAATATTTCCTGTGATTAGGAATTTTCTCTGAAGTCATTGAATTGAGCCAGTTCTAATGGCATTTCTGAAACTAGTACGCTCTTCCTGAGTGAGCGTTGTCGCTTGCAGGTTGGATCGAAACGCAAAAGGGTGTTTAGCCCCGATGATGTGAGCAGGGGAGCTGCTCGGGCTCGCCTTTTGTTGGAGGATTTTGCTGCAGTGCCTCTCGATGAGATGGATGGGAGCAAGGCCATGGAGATGGTCGCCAAACTGAAATCCGAATTCGAGAAAGACGCAGCCAGTAATCCCTGGCTTCAGCAGTTCCTCTGAAGGAAATGGAACTATGTATGGATGGGGAATTTGTAATGTACAGCTAGAATCATCAGAGAACTACGACGACGTGGACGTTCTGATCCTTTTGAACTACTACGCACCATCTTAGGGTTAAGTAGACTATTATTCTGTACGATGTACATATGTTCGCGTGGTGCTGCTCTTCTGTACTAAACTCTGCCTGACTGCTGATTTCCGTCCTGACGTCAGTGAACTGCCGTGTGCAGCACTAGCACGGACGGTGTAGGCTCAACTGTGCGCATTTTGGCAACCAGGTCGTTAGCACCAGTTGCACGTAGTCTGGTAACAAGGCTCCAACGTACTGGTTGGGCAAATTTATATTTAGGATTGTGTTTACATTGTGGTAGTTGTTTGGTTGCCCGCATGACAAAAGTCTCGTGTGAGAGCAAAATCTGAATTCCACTAGTTAGTTGGATGCACTTCGTGTCGTAGGGTTGACTGATGTCAATGTTGTTTGTTTATGTTTTCGTGTTGCAGGGCTGGGATTATGCAAATGCTAGTGTTTGCCTGTTTGGTTATGTGCACTAGGATAGGTATGGTGTGGTAACCTCTTTCAAATGTTGTGATAATACCACCTAAACGTTACACGCCCACCATTGGCAAAGAATGAACTAAAACAACAGACTTAAGAACAAGTTTAAGACATAATCCCTCCGTTTTTAAATATAAGATGTTTATCCCTCCGTTTTTAAATATAAGATGTTTTGTCTAGATACGGACTAAAATAACTGAAATAGTGAAAGCATGTCTAGACACATGTAGATAAATGTAGATACATGTGAATGTGGAAAAAGGCTAAACCATCTTATATTTAAAAACGGAGGGAGTACTTACGATCAAAGGTACATGTACACACCCTGATACAAAAGTACACACCCCTATACAAAAGATAGGTTACATCGATTTTATCTAGCAACACTACTACTTAGGGTGTGTTTGGTTGGGTGGCTATCTGTGGCGCCCCGACCCGACTGCTATACAGTGATGCTGTGTGTCACCGGTTAAGCGATACAACCGGAGATTACGGGTTTACCACTCCCCGGCCAAAATCTTTGGCAGGCGTTGCCCGGAATTGATCACCGGCAATGCAACTCCCCGATTGATGCCTTAACACAGGCACAACTATCAATGCATAATAGAAAGATCAAGACTTGTGGAACAACTGGCACATCACAGACTCTACGACACAAATCATATAGTTCAACTCTTATAATAGAGAAAGATAACAAAATACAACCAGAGGTCACAGACCCAACATTACAACATGCGGAAGCGAATTAGGTTGTTCTAAACAACAAGATCCAAATTATGGCCTAAGAGGCCTACAGATAAACATCCAGCGCCAGCTGCTCCGGGATGTCCCAAGCTGCCACCTGGGAACCCCAGACTACTCGTCGACGTCCACAAAGAACCCACCTTCGAGGTCGGTGAAGTCCTCCTCTGAAACAAAACAAACGACGTTGAGTTCGACGAACTCGCAAGATTATATATAGAGCTTTAGCTCGATGAGACTTTCAAGGTTTTATGGCTGTTTTGCATAAAGCTGATTTTAATTATGAAAACATAACTCAATGGCATCGACTAATCAGAATAGTTTTCAAAAGGGGTAAGAAGTAACTCCTTTCTTCTGATCACCTTTCTCAACATCAACCATCACTTACCACTGTACCTGTTCTACTAAGGCACCTCCCCGAATCACCCTCGAGGAAGTCAACCTTGCATTCTTGAGTGTACCTTTAGTACCCAGTTTTTAATCATTCCGTTCAAGTTATTCTATGATCTTATCGTCCTTTCCCAAGTCGTCCATAACCGCGGACACGGCTTTTCGAAAAGATTTACCCTGCAGGGGTGTACAATGTTTGCCACGTGTACCGTCCGGCCCATTACCTGTACAATTAGCTCTCTTCCTTGGAAAGCCGGCTGGGTGGGAGCGGTGTCGACTTCTCCCTCGTTAAGGACTGTCTAGGATCATCAGTGGCGGCAGGACACGAGTGCCTCCAACACCCTGCCCCACGGCCACTCATTTTCCTAACACCACCATCTTCATCTCAGTCTTAGCCACCATCATCACGCACGCGCAAATGGAAGACCGAACTAGAGGACCCTGGCTAGCCCCGCCCGAGTTATTTAGTCTATGAGGGTTCCTGCACTGCGAATGCATAGGCCTCACGCATGGTTGCACGCTCAGTCTTGGTTCGGGAGGTAAAGAACTCGCACCTAGGCGGCGAGAACGAGACAAAGCACCACAACCACAGTGGCCTCTCATCCCCACATTTAGCATCTTATTACCTGTCACCACAATTCTCCACCATCATCTGAACAATTCATCACCTGTTTCCAGCATGAACCATCCATCGCCCAGCTAAGCATTTACTAAGCATGGCTAAGCATCAACATAGCATAGTTAAGTATCTCAGGCCAACAATACAAACCTATGGATAATAGGAGGGAAGCAGGTAAATGGCATCGGAACTTAATGCAACTATAGGATACTCTAATCCAATAAAATTGACATTTGAAACCGCATGCAATATTATAGTGGAGAAAATATTTGCGGAAACATAGGATAAGATATGCTCAGAGGGGGGATTACGCTTGCCTTGCTCAGCGGAGTAGTCAAACTGCTCGTCGGAGTAATGATGCTCAACTCCGAACTCGTGATCTACCGGAGAGCAAACAACACCGGAAAGCAAAAATAACAATCAACACATGGCAATTGTGCAATGCATACAAAAATGATGATATGTCATATTAATGCATTTAAGTTACCCTTAGGGTCCACTTAACAATTTAAAAGGGGTACCATATTTGTTTTTAGCAAAGTTGGGATCAAACCTTCACAATTTAAACAAGGAGGCATTTTTAACCTTCCATATACAGTACCAAACTACGCTTCAATGAAGCATGGCACTGGTACCATTGGATAGGCCTAAATTTTCTAAGAATTTTGGTACCTTGTTTGCATTTTTCCGATAAAAATTGAATCCGATATGAATTTTCAAAGTTTCTATAGTTTTAGCAAGTTTTCAAAATTGTTCAAAAATTATTCAGTTCCACATGCATGAATATGATGATTTCAGCTATTTCACCTTTGTCCGAGCATTTTGGTATATCAAACACAATTTCCTGATGAACCAAATACAAGTTATTACATATTTAAATTTCCTCTTTAATTCTGTCCCTTTTGCTAAACTAGCAGTGTGGCCCGCGCATTTGCGCGGCTAGTTCTCCAGTTAATCTTTTTATTTTGCAGTCATATTTGTTTATATTTAGTCATGTAAAATTATCTATTAATATTTAAATTTAGAATCGTCGGTTTTAGTGACTTGTATGGAACTTAGATTTTTGTTTTCAACATATTTTATTAATAAAAATAACTCTTTCACCATGAAAAAATGTATTCTTTTACATATGGAATGTCAAGATCATATGCATACTCTTCAGGTGAGTGGAGACTATTTTAAAGTACTCTTTTACCTTGGTGAAAAATGGATTCTGCGTCTGGGCATGGAGAGTTGGCGACCTGCGCTTATGCTCAAGGATCTGATGTGCTTATGTAGTTGTGTTGATGCTATGCTGTATTTACACAGTAAATATGCCGTTCGATCATAGTCACCTGTTTAAATATTAGCAAGTCGATCTGCTGGTTACCGGCCCCTACTTTTCATTATGCTGTGCCAGAATGTGTCCTCGCTGTAATAGTTTGGAGAAGAAATACTGACAGTAGTTATACTCCCTATGCTTCTAAATAACGTTTTAGGAATAGTGGTTGTATCTTCTAGTCTAATGCAAAACTATTTTAAGTATTGCCATGAAGCAAACCTACCACATGTATAATCTTATCATCTCATTCTTATTTCGGGCGAAATACCAGGCTTGTAGGTAGGAGTGACATGGGTATGTAGCAGTGACATAAAGTTGAATAGGATCTTTAGAAAATCATTGCCTAAGATAAAGATGTTTTTTGTATGGCACGTGTGGACTGAAAACAATTTTTTTGATAAACTATTATTTTTATTTCCGTTCAAATGACATGGAATATGTACATCAGATGATAGAAGGACTTGAACAAAAATTGTAAACTTGAACAAAAAAAGCAAATAAGCTTGCAGATTAAAGTGATACTAACCTATATCCAATTGGTTCGCTTCCTGTCTTTTTCCCTGCTTAAGTGATACATTTCTAAATGGCATCAGGCATGATTGTATATATGCATAACATATGACCTGTGGCCTCGGATTTCCACCACCATGCAAGTGAACATTAACGCATACCTGTGTTCCTCGTGTGTATGCTCTGTTTGTGTCAACATGCGTGCTTATATTCTTGAGCCCCATGCATGTTACTATTTCTAAGTAACACGTGCACCATTTTACTTTCACATTGGTCCTACATATATTGCTACAACTGAAATGCAATAGAATGCAAATTATACTGGTACACTATATTTAATATTTTCCTCCACATTTGAGTTTTAAGGTACAGTTATTTCATAATGCAACTTTGATTCTCTATAGGAAACTTATATGTAAACCCAACGATTAGGACTGGTATTAGAGATAAATAAAGATAAGTAGAAAAATTATCTGGAACAGTAAATTGAAGGACGAAGTTATATGCTTGCTGAGTAGGTGAAAGAACGACCTTCGACGATACTGAACTTGCCTTTGTTTCTTCACTCGGTGACCTCGAGGAAAATAGCAGCGGTCGAATCGGCATCAAACTTTTGTTGCTTTGCTCACATACTTCGTCTTCTACGCTTCGAGGTGATTTGTCCTTCCATTGCCTAGACAACTCTTGAGCAGTCAAACTTTTTTCATCAAGACGGATGAGTCAGTGTAATAGCATTTGCATCTATTTACATAACAGAATGCTAACACAAATGTTGCACCCCGGGAACACAACAATTTAGAAACCGTCCGATAGGAATCAATAATAGGTATTTGCATCTTTTTACAAATTTATTTGCATAAGGATGCATATTTATCCCGGCAAAGAAAGTGTACCAGAATATGGTCTATTGAAAACCGATAGGTTGTAGAAGTGCTATGTAAACATTCATGTCTTAGAAAGCAGCTGATCATTCTATTTCACCTAGTCTCCAGTCTACTATCTTGCCAGAGTCTGCAGCTTTAGCTATCAGATTTCCTGCCCCAGTGCCGCTAATGTTGAACAATTGCTTATCCATCCTTGAATCATGGATGCGTACAGTTGGACTACTAATTATTTCCTTCGTGTATAAGTATTTCAGTTCACATGCCTACACATATGGCCCTAGTTGCTTTAATGTTTCACGATAAGAATTTCTATGTAGGACGTCGACTGTACGTTGCAAATAAACATAGTGCATATCAGAATTACATACCTCAACATAGAGATGCACCTTATACTGATTTCGTAGCCAGTTAAAGTGGACTGAGCCGGATCGAGCGCTGGCCAACAAATAACAATAGTATGAAGCAGAATTACTTACCTCAACATTAACATGCATGTTATTCTGATTTCCTAGCCAGTTAAAGTGGACTGATGCAGATCATCCCTGACCGATGCTGCGGCGTGACATGAGGAACCTACGTTTCCGGCAATCCGACATCGAGCAGGGTCTTTGAACGTGCATCACACGATGCCTCGACGGCCATGAACGCCGGTGGTACTGATTGTTGGCTTCGTCTTGCAACGGCCGCCGGCACGTTTCCGGTGATTGTTAACCGTGATGTAGCAACTTCGATTAAACGTGTACGTGTGTGGCTGATAGCCCACTGGTTGTATCATCGACGCTGGTTTCAGCAGCCCTGTGCGAGGCATAGCCCCAATCTGATCTTGGATGCTGCAACGGCGCTGCCGCGTACTCAACTATCTGTGGACAGAGCCGACGGCCGGGGAAAACAATTTGGAAGACAGAGCATGGCGGTGGTATGATGGAGCAGTGCGATTCGCGCACACGATCGCTTGGGTTCTTCGGCTGTACGGCCGCGGGTCAATTGATCCGCCGTGTTAGGCATCGGATGTGTCGTGTGAGGTTTCGCGGTGCCGTTCCACCGGAATATTATCAAGCTAGACGTGATGGTGCCTTAAATCCGCCGACGGACTGTGTCGAGGTGTGCCCTCGGCAATTCCCATTGTTGCTATACCTAGGGTTGATTGTGTGGTAGAGAACGCGTAGTATCGGTGAAATCGACGGCTGACAAGCTGGATTTACCCAGGTTCAGGGCCCTCGAGTGAGGTAAAACCCCTACTTCCTGCTTGTCTGTGTTTATGGTATGAATATGGAGGTTACAAGAGTTCGACGAGCGGCTGATCTCGTCGAGATTTTGGTGGCTATGGATTGCTTGCCCTGATCGATCACCCTCCCAGCCTTTATATAGGAGGCTGGGTCTCGGGAAACATAACCGACCAAGATTACATGTATGGAAAGTCTTAACCGACTATAATTTGATCTAACTTGGAAAACACTCTTCGTCTTAGGCCTTCCTTCATGGGCTTCGATTAATCTTTGGGCTTCTTTGATCATCACGTGCACCAGGTACCCTTAAGCTGGGGTACCCGCAGAGTATAACCTCGTCATTAGCCCCCGAGTACTTGCTTGACTCGAAGAATCGAGCATGTGCTCTCTTCATCGTGCACGTCATAGTCTTTGCTTTTATACTCCTGATCCGACGTAGTCCTTCTACTTTTAATTTGTTTCGATTGTATGCGTATGTGAACCAAGAGATATCAACATAGTAGGCCTGACTTACTCGAGTACCGAGCTCAGCTAACTGCTTACTTGAGCAAAAAACCTTACTAGTCTTCAGTCAGACTCGAGTCCCTGTATTCGAGCCTGGAACGCAGTCGAAAGATTTTGCCTAGGGATATTGACATAGTAGGCCTGACTCACTCGAAAATCGAGCTCAGTTAACCGCACATTCGGGCGAAACCATACTAGCCTTCAATCAGGTTCGAGTCCCCGGACTCGAAGCTGGAACACTTTTGCAATTTTTGCCTAGGGATATTGACATAGTAGGCCTGACTCACTCGAAAATCGAGCTCAGTTAACCGCACATTTGGGCGAAACCATACTAGCCTTCAATCAGGTTCGAGTCCCCGGACTCGAAGCTGGAACATACTGGACAGACTCGACTCAGGCCGTTGTAGGTCTTACTGATTCGTTCTGCAGTTTAACTTTTGATACCTAACGCGTCCGTCAGGATTTTCATCATGTCTGTTGACACGGAAAATTTCAAGGGAAAACACTGTTGAGCGTCCCTCGGCCCATCTCGATTGCTCGGCGGGTCTTACCTTTGCATTTGCGTATGCAGCATCCGAAACATCTGCGATTGGCATAGTTCGGGAATTTATGAAGTTTGATTCTTTGTTTTGTGAAGTACTTAATGCATTTTAATCGAGCCTGTAGTCGAGTGAATTTTTCTTACCTTGTTTGGAAATCTATGGGAGCGCGACAGCGCTCCCATGGGAGTAGCCCCCGAGATTGTGGTTTATTGTCTTGCAATAGAGGACAATCTCAAATCATCCTTCTATACTGCTTTTTGTCAATCGAAATATTTTGTCTTTGAAATCTACAGGAGCGCGTCAGCGCTCCCATGGGAGTAGCCCCCGAGATTATGCTTTATTTCGTTTGAAGTAGAGGATAATCTCAATAATTTTGCTCCTTTTTGATCAATCGCAAGAAATTTTTGATACGCTCCCATGGGAGTACCTTTGCTAGTCGAATCCTTGTGTCGATTGTAGTCTCGAACCCACCACTCGAATGTGGACGTTGTCACTGCCCTGACGTCATTCGTGACGTCTTAGGCGTGCGCTCGTTTTGACAAGACGTGTCTGTGTGGGCCCAATGTTCAGAGTTTTGACCGCAGAAGACGCCGTTTCAGCTTTGATTTGACCGGACGTGGCGAATTTTTCGCCGCGCCATCATAACCTCCTAGGGTTTTGTGCGTAGTGGGCGACGTGGGATGCGACGGTTGCTCTCTGCGCTCGCCACGTGTACGGCCAGATGCTATGTGCATTTGGACGGACGGTTATGATGGGTTTTGCGTTGTGCGGTAAGTAGCAATATTTGCGCAAGATTTTGATTTACTTGCCATTCACTTCCTCTGTTCCTCTTCTTCCTCGCGCACCGCACACCATTGCTCTGCCTCCCAAGCTCCTTGCTGCTTGCTCCTTGCGCAATGGCGCCAAAGAAGATCAAGCGTGCCGCTGCAACTGTCTCCGCCACCGATCCAGCGGACAAGGGGAAGGATGCGGCCATGGCGAGTGAGCCTGCCGATGCGCTTTTGAAGATCCCCGGTGACTGGACGAGATCCAGTGTAACCGAGGATACCCTTTCTGAGTACCGTCAGAAGGGTTGGCTGCCAGCTGACCAGCTGGCCGCGCGTGCTCCAGGTCTGGAGGTACGCCCTGACCCTCGCAACGGCGAGCGCGTCTGCTTCGCTGAATTCCTTCCCCGGGGTTCTCTCTCCCTTTGCATGATTTTGTGCGAGGGCTACTGTACGCCTATGGCTACAGATTCATGATCTTACTCCCAACAGCATTATGCATATCGCCTGTTTCATGGTGCTATGCGAGTGTTTCTTGGGGTGTCCCCCAGCTGGGCATTGTGGAAGCATATCTTCAAGGTGCGCCACAATTGCCGGGGTAAACGCCCTTGCCCGGTGGGTGGATTTCAAGTCCAAGTGCGAAGCGATTCGCATTACTTTAGCTTGAAGACAGTCGACTCTGCCCAAGGTTGGCGGACCAAATGGTTCTATGTGCCAGTCGACCAGGTGGTGCTCCCGGCTTTTTCGATTGAGAATTCTCCGAAGAAGACGGTGGCCTGGGACCACCCTATCTCTCCTGCTGAAGCCAAAGAAGCCACCCCTTTGCTGAATGAGATTGGAAAGTTGCTGAAGACTGTTTCTGGTATTCAGTTGATCAGCACTTATTTGAAGATGCGAGTGTGGCCCATGCGCCTTCGTGCCCACCCGATGTGGCAGTATGAGGGTCCACTCGACAGCATCAGGATGAGCACCACCGAGTTGACGCAGAAGGAGCTCAGTGCTCAGGTGAAGAAGATCACGAGCATCAAAGCTTCCACAAAAATCGACTTCAACTTCCCCACGTCCCCTACGGGCCAGAGAAGGCCTTACCCGCAGTGAGTGATTCTTTTTGCCGTTTTTATGCCTCACCATCTGCCTTTGCATCCTTTTTGCTTTCGTTCTTATGATTATGAATTGTGCTTGTTACATAGGGTCACTCGACTGCCACCTCTCTCCCTCCTCTACCCGAAGCCGGGCCTACTGTGGAGACGGCAGTACAGGAGGAAACCAAGCTGCCCATTGCTGACCCTGCTTCTGCCCACTCGACCCCTCAGGATAATCCCGAAGAAGAAACAGGGGAAGAGGTGGAACAGGTTGTAGCGGATGCTTCGGATGAATCAGATGCTGAGCAGGTCCTCGCAAGCCTAAACGCCAGCGTTTGGTTCTTCCGGAGTCTTCGAGTACAGAGGATGAGCAAGGGGACACCGGTAATTCGGGTATCCCTTCTCCTGCTAAAAGCCATCCCCTGACTGTCTCCCCTCTGGCTTCTCGTCCTCCTGCCACTTCGAGTAACACCTCTCGACTGGGTGTTTTCTCTCTTGGTGACGAACCTGATTCCGATGAAGAAGATGAGCCAAGGTTTGCTTAATGTTCTATTCCTTTATTTGTAGCCGCGCCTTTATGGTTTTTGTTTTTTGATTGCATGTATTTTTGCTTTTTGATACCAGTGGCAAATCGCCATCTCCCCTCCAGTCGCGGACACGTCGATTGTGGCGCAGCCATCCACCCTTCCAGAGGCAGCACAAGGCACTATTCTTGAAGCGGCCAAGGACGCAACTGAGCTGATGGTTGCTGATTTGAACAAGGAGAAGGCTGCCCCAACCGCGGATGCCGTGGCTTCCTCCTCCAAGCCTGCCTCTTGGACTGATCACGTGAGTGCTTCTGTTCTTACTTATACTTGAAAATTTTGTTTCTTCTGCACTCGACGATAACATGCGTATTCTGTTTCAGCCTATGTATGCCGCCATGGCCCCTTGGGTCCAGTCCTTTGTTCGGGTGGAGCAAGAGAGGGACTCCCTGCAGTCAACTTCGACTGAGCTTGCGCGTAAGCGTTTTTTGCTAAAACTCTTCCCTTCTTTTGAAGTTATGATACTAATCGAGAATGTTTGTGAACTCCGCAGAAAACAAGAAGTCAGCTGAGGAGCAAGTGGAAGGCCTGGAGAAACAAGTGCAGGACTTGCAGACCAAGCTCTCCACCCAGCAGTCTGAATCGAAGAAAGCACTTGCTGATGCTCAGGACGCAACCACTCGCCGCGATAAGGAGCTTGCTGCACGTCTGTTGGGTATGGCCCGTGCTGCCAAAGGTGAATGAACTGTTTTTGTGAGTAGCTCTTTGGTTATTTTAGCAGCTTTTGCTCATAACTTCTGCTTTCTGAATTTTGAAGGTTCCGAAGGCACCTCGGCTTCCACTAAGCCATCGAGTGACTCACTGTCACTCGATGATGCAATAACGGAACTCGAGTCTGTGTTGTCCAAGACCAAAGGCGACTGGCTACCATGACCAGTACCCTTAGCAATTTGCACGCGGGGATGTGTCCTACAGCCGCCGCTCCCTCGACTGCAGAAGGACTTGCTGCAGCTTTTGGCGAAAGATCGTCGATTGTGGCGGATTTTGCCCGCGAACTCACGGTACGCGGCTCGGAGTACACCCTCAGGCTTTTGTTAGGCAATGGTGTAGAGGCCGATTTCGACAGTGCTTTATCGGACTACCCGAAAAAGCCTGATGGAAGGCCGCTATCATTCAGGGGTGTAACCGAGCCAGCTACGCGTCTGAGCGAAATCTGCGTCCAGACTATGGAGCGCCGGGCTGAAGCTGTTAGGGCTCAGTCGCGTAAAACTAGGGCAGAATCCATCTCGCAGGCCTAGGAACTTTTTACTCTGTAATTTGATTACTCGAACCTGGCATGTATGCTTTTGCTACTTATGTTTATGCTAGTATATACTTTTGGGTGCTTTTGTTTGAATGAAATTTGCTGAATCATCTGAATTTTGCAACTTCGTGTGTCTGGGCTTCTGAATGTTGCGTTTTATGAACCAGCCACAAGAATGCGAGTCTGGTGGACCTTCTCCTTCTCATACTCGAACATCTGGTCGAGCAAGGATGATACGAGGGCACTGCTCTTGCGAAGAATCGAGTGAGTGAACTAGAGCAAGAACTCAAAAACACTCGATCTGAGTTGGAGCTACTGCGTTCCAAGCCAAGTTTTGCTACCCAACGCGAGGATTATGTTCTTGGCGAGATGGACCACATAAACAGGCAACTCGAATGTGAGTTTATGACACCATTTTTGCTTAAAAGTTTTCATTTGCTTGCATTATGCTTTGGACCAATAACTTTTTGGCCTTTTGCAGGTTTTGTGCCTGATGCCCAGCAGGAAAGTAGGAGGGTCAATCGACTCCTCGATAATGCTGTTGATGTACCAACTACTGGCAGGCAGCATTTTTATTTGGACAAGGTGCACGCTCGCACACTTGCTACTTTGAAGGATCGAGTATGGCGAAACGCCCAAGTGCTCGAGATGTGCAGACGTATCTTCACTCGCCTAAATTGTGCGCTTTCCCGTCAGGGCCTCAACCTCAAGGTTGTTTCCCTTGATTGATATCTTTCGAGTGACGGACTCAGTCAAAGAGTCTTTGATGCAGCTTGCTATTCTTGGATCCAACGCCACTATGGCTTACATCCGCAGCCGTAAGCCAAATTTTGCGATTCGACCTCCTGCAATTGGCACACTTGTATCCCAATCACATTTGATCGAGACACGCTCTGCTGCTGAGGAACTCATCGATTGCTGCAAGGAGCAGCTTTTTGGTCCTGTACTGGATATAAAGGATGAGCCAGATTCTTAACTTGTAAACTTTTTGAATAACCGGGGCATTCTCCGAATGTAAATATGTTCTCTTGTATTTGTGGCGAAATATTTATATGCGTATATTTGTGACAGCCCCCGAGTCTATCGAGTGGGATTTTTGAGTTTTTTTTGAACCCAGCCCTCGAGTATATCGAGTGGGTTTTTGAGTATTTTGCTTGACCCAGCCCCGAGTATATCGAGTGGGGTTTTTAGTATTTTTGCTTGACCCAGCCCCCGAGTATATCGAGTGGGTTTTTTAGTATTTTTGCTTGACCCAGCCCCCGAGTATATCGAGTGGGTTTTTTAGTTTTTGCTTGACCCAGCCCCCGAGTATATCGAGTGGGGCTTGGGTTTTATGCTCGAGCCCCCGAGTGTTTGAGTGGGTAAACAATAAAAGGCATATATGAGGAATATGGAGGAAATGTATCTTTATTCGAAATATGTTTTCGACCAGCAAGCCGCCTCATTAAAAACCTTCCAGTCCCCTTAGGTACCCTGGTAAGGGAAAAGAGTGCGTCTGAAACCTGCTGGTTCTTCCGATATTATGCGCCTATTACATATCTATGCATAGAACTGACGCAGATGCGCCCTCTATATACTAGTGTGACTTGACGACATGTTGACCGTCTCTGAACTTCACTCGCCTGCCCCTTGTGCTTCATCGCGTCGTTGATGACCTTGAGCCCTCTGTCGATTGCCATTTTCTTGCTTTCTGGTAGAGGTGTACGGTCATTGGAGACCTCAAGCTCGGCGAGTGATTGCTCCATCCCGTACATCTCTGAGATTTTGCTGAAGTCACGGTCACATGAATCTGACCTTTGAAAGTTCCCGTTGATCGTGATGACTCCTTTTGGCCCTGGCATTTTGAGCTTGAGGTAGGCGTAGTGTGGGACGGCCATGAATCGAGCGAAAGTGGGGCGCCCAAGTATTGCATGGTATTGTGATTTCCAATCGACCACTTCGAACTCAATCGACTCGGTTCTGAAGTGAGTAGGATCTCCAAACGTAACATCGAGTTGTATGGTGCCTTCTGGGAGCACTGCTTTGCCTGGGACGATGCCGTGGAAGGTACTTGCGGACTTTGGCAGATTTTCGACTGATTTGTTCATTCTACGTAGCGTATCTGCAAAGATTATGTTGAGGCCGCTACCTCCGTCCATGAAGACCTTGGTCATGGCGTAGCCTCCATTTGGGCGTCGAGTACCAAGGCTGCATGCCCTGGTCGATATACTGCGGGTGGGTGGTCCTCTCGATTGAAGATAATCGGAGTTTCTGATCCTTTCAAAAAATTGTGATGGCTGGGGGTGCCATGACCGCCATATTGACGTGTCGAGTGTGTAATTTTTGCTCTCTATTGGAGGGACGTCCTCGCTGGATCATGTTCATCTGCCCGCGAGTTACGGGATATTTTTGTTCATCTCCTTGCTGCATCTGGTGCACGGCTGCTGCCATTTGTGTTCCCGTAACGGGTTGTGCTGGCACCATGTATACTGGTGTCGGTTGCGCTGGTGTTGGTGCAGTATACACCTGAGTAGGCTGTGTTTGCGGTGGTATGGAATATACCTGTGCTTGTTGTACTTGTTGCGGTGCTGGATATGCCTGAACAGGCTGTGCTTGTGATGTAGTCGATGGAATCTGCACTAGTTGAGGAGGTGCACGCCATCTCTTTGCAGTCGCAGTATATGTTCAATCGCAAGTTGATCGAATTCCCTGCAATTTCTCAGCGAGTGGTTAGAGCGAAGCTTACCATCATCCCCTTTGTAAAGATGGAACCTGCAATAATCGTCCATCTTTCTTCGATTGAGCGCTCAGGATCTTTGTCTGCTCGCCTGCGCCACTCTGGCCTTCTGTAGCTATCGCGGTCGTCGCGTCTGTGGTCTCGACTGTCACGTCGATCGTCTGTACGGTGGTCTCGATTACCTCGGCGGTCGTCCGTATGATGATCTCGATTATCACGATGATCGTCGGGTCGTCTGTCAGTTTGGTCGCGACTGTCCCTTGACTGGACAAAGCCTGCTGCGATGAAGTTTGGATGGTCATCGTCGTGATAACGATTCTTGCGTTTGCGCCTTCGATCATCTCTGTAGCTATCTCTGCGGTCTCGACTGCCCCCTCGTGATTTTCATGTGATGCTACGGGTCGAGTGCCTCGTACGGAGTCTTCTCCGTCTGCCCACTTTGTTGCGAGTACCATGAGTGCGGCCATTGTCTTTGGGTCTTCTCGACCAAGTGTTTCTTTGAAGTCTTCCCTCCAGAGTCCGTTTTTGAAGGCGTCGATTGCCCTATCTTCTGATACGTTGCCTACTGAGTTACGGATGGTGGTCCACCGCCGTATGTACGATCTCAGAGATTCATCTGACTTTTGCTTGCAGGTCCGGAGCTCCTCGAAGGTTTTGGGGCGCTCACATAGAGGCTCGAAGTATTTGATGAAATCACCCTTGAAGTGTTCCCACGAATCGTAGTATGATTCGGGTAGCGATTTGAGCCAATCGCGAGCTGTTCCTTCCATCATAAGTTGTATGTACTGCATAGCTGTAGTTGTGGTGCCGCGCTGACATCCGACTGCCAGCCTGTAATCTTCTAGCCAGCCTGATGGCTCTTGTTTGCAGTTGAACTTAGGCGTGGTAGCTAGCGAAAACTTCTTGGGCATACGAGCCTCCCGGATCCGTCGAGTGAAGCATAGCGCTCCACATGGCCCGATTTCTGCTTCCGAGTCTGAGCTGTTGCTGTATGACCTCCTCGAGTGGCTCCTACTGGAACGATGACGGCGTGAGCTTTTTCGACTGCTCCTGAGGGCTTCGACTGCGACGGTATCTCTCTCTTGGAGTTGCTTGTGGATGCTGTATGGCTTGTGCTGCTATTGCCAGTTGTTTGTACAGTTGGAGGTGCTGATCCCTCTTTGGGTCTCCTGCAGGAGGTTCGATTGTTCTGAGATAGGTGCCTAGCGTCATCAGCGCCCTGGCTGGCTCAGTAGGTATGGGAACTCCTTCCGCATCGACTGCCATAAAGGCTGGGTTTAGATTCCGAGTGACCGCTGCACGATCTGCGTCTCCGAGGTTTATGAATCGTGACCTACTCGCGGGGTCGTTTCTGCCTGTTGAACTTGTAGACAATGCTCTTCTCCGAGCACTCGATATGCTGGCTTGCTTTTTGCGCTCTTCGAGTACTGCTCGGTAATTATTTAACCGTATCGATTCTTGCCACTGGAAGTATTGTAAGGTCAATACCTCTTCCGGAGTTGCGTTTGCTGGTAGCATTGTGCAGCTTTCGATTACTTTGCTCACTTTTTCCGCCATCTCTGCGGTGATGGTTAGCGTGGTTGTTCCGTCTGGCATGGTGACTGTGCAAGGGTATTCTGTAGGTCGACGGCATGTTGCGGCTGCTGATGTTTCTGCTGTACTCGCGGTGTACACCTGATACGGTACCACCCGATCTTCTGCCCATGTGTTGCTAATGCGCATTATGGATTCGGCGTCGTCATCCAGGCTCATGTTAGAGTTGCTTTGCTTTTTGGGGTTTCTGCCGCAATCGAGTTGATCTTCGAGTGCTTTGTCCAGGCTATCTGCGTCACAGGTGAATATCTCGTGGCTGGCACGGATTTCTGGGCCGTTGAGATCGGCGAGGTATATGTTGTCATCTATGTTCTCCTTGTTCCCCGCGACGTCGTTGCAGTCGACGACGTTGTCGAGTGACTCGATTGAATTGTTTGGGCGGTACGCAGATTCGATCTCGCTTCTTCCAAATCTCTTTGCTACCTCGTCACGGAACTCTTGCGAGGTCATGGACGTTGCAGAGTCGCTTGGCGATTGGATCGGGACGATCTGTGACGATGTCGCGCCCAAGATGGACGGTGTTGCAGTCGAAACGTTGTCGATTGTCTCCATGTTGAGTGTCTCCATGTCGAGTGGGTCTAACAGGTCCTGCACACCATCTTTATCGACAAAGAAGTTAAATTTTCCAACCGTAATATCCAAACCTGATTCGAGTCTGGCAAAGGCTTGTTGAGCTTCCATCGAGTGCGGCGTGAGCCTCCTTGGAGATTTTGGCGAGTGATCGCTTTTTGAATTGATGCTGGTAGATCTTGCTGGCGAGTTGCTGTTTTCAACGGTGGTCGGTGATTTGCTTTTTGATGATGTGGCAGGCGAGTTACCTTGTGCAGATGCGATCGGCGAGTGGCCGCTTGATGATGAAACCGGCGAAACCGTGAGCCCAATACTACCTATTCCCACACACGGCGCCAATTGTCGAGGTGTGCCCTCGGCAATTCCCATGGTTGCTATACCTAGGGTTGATTGTGTGGTAGAGAACGCGTAGTATCGGTGGAATCGACGGCTGACAAGCTGGATTTACCCAGGTTCAGGGCCCTCGAGTGAGGTAAAACCCCTACTTCCCGCTTGTCTGTGTTTATGGTATGAATATGGAGGTTACAAGAGTTCGACGAGCGGCTGATCTCGTCGAGGTTTTGGTGGCTATGGATTGCTTGCCCTGATCGATCACCCTCCCAGCCTTTATATAGGAGGCTGGTTCTCGGGAAACATAACCGACCAAGGTTACATGTATGGAAAGCCTTAACCGACTATAACTTGATCTAACTTGGAAAACACTCTTCGTCTTAGGCCTTCCTTCATGGGCTTCGATTAATCTTTGGGCTTCTTTGATCATCACGTGCACCAGGTACCCTTAAGCTGGGGTACCCGCAGAGTATAACCTCGTCAGACTGCTATCGTGGCCTTGATTGGATTGGATCCATCAGGTGTTCAAAGTTGCCCCGTTTCACTTGTTCCCAATCGTCGGAGCCAATGAAGTACGCGCATGAGCAAAGGCGTGGCCGTGAAGCTAATTAGCCGGAGTACTATGGGGTTGCTTCACAGGCGAACCTGAGAGCCAACGGCGGTCGGCCGGCCGGAGAAAATTGCCCCTCGCGTTTGCGTGTCCTTCCAATCGACATCGACAATGCTTGCCCCGTGTGCGTTTCTCTTGATGTCAGATTTGACTACGATACGATATACAGCAAATACTCCTCCTCCTAATCGATCGTGTGCCAAAAAGGTATCATATGTGACGTGTGCATGCAAATCTTTATATGGGAATAAATCTTCCCTGCGCACAGGATTTTAAGTTCCAGTTATAGAACTTTAGATCTAGACCGTCCACTTTTAGCTGGTTAATCTTAGCCATTAAATGTCTTGTGTTTTAATTATATAATAGATATGCATATTTCAGATTTGTAGGCAAAGGTTTTAATTCAAAGCTAGGATCCCCTTTAGGTGGTGGTAGCACTCCTAAATTATCAGGTGGGATATGCAATTGTAATTGTGGTGGTTGTTGCCATAATATCTGTTCTAAAGCATCCTTTTCCTCTTCATTAAATGGTTCATCTTGATTAAGCATATAACGTTCTACAACATTTGTTGAAGCTACAGCTATATGTGCAAGAGTTTCAATTATATCTTCAGAAATTGGCTCTTTCACAACATGTTTATCAGCAAATTTGGAAAAATTGAACTCAAGTTTTTCACCAGCACATTTAATAAACACTTTCTCTTTAGGCAAATTAATTTCAGCACCAACAGTGTTTAAGAAAGGTCTACCAAAAATGATAGGACAAAAAGAATCTTGAGGACAACCAAGCACAATAAAATCAGCAGGATATTTTATTTTGCCAACCAATACTTCAACATCTCTAACAATTCCAAATGGACTAATATAATCTTTATTAGCAAGTTGAATCGTCATACCTGTCTCTTCCATAATGATAGGATCAATATCGGGCTTGATTTCAAGATAAAGAGAATATGGAATGACACTAATACTTGCTCCAATATCACATAGACCATGATAACTTGAAGTCCCAATAGAGCATGATATAACAGGTTTACCAACTTTGGCCGAATTACCTTTGATGACCTTAGTAGCATCTTCACATAAATAAACATCAACAGGGTCCTCTTCATTTAATTGTTTGATAATAGAAATTTGATTGTTGACTTCCACCTGTTCATAAGGCTGAGAACATCTTCTTTTACTCTTGTTAGTAACAGCAATAAGTAAATTCTCCTTAATTTGGTTTGGATATGGAGGTGGTTCAACATACTCTTCAACTGTCACAGATGACACTGGTTCTGCCTGTTTAATAACTTTAGGAACAACAATAGATTGTTTAACAGGTTCAACATAAACTTCAAAACCACTATGAGGAACACAGATATGCTCAGCAAAACCTTTAGCTATCTCAATTATAACATAAGGATCAAGATTAAAAGTATCACTCAGATTTTTAAACAACATAGAAGTAGAGAAGTTCTTTACACATGAATATCCATAATCAAAATAAGGCTCATTACCTTTATCAAGATCCCAATGACTAGTATTTTCAGAAATAGTCTCCAATAAATTCCATGCTTCTTCTTCAGTATTATTAGTAAAACTTCCACCAGATGAATTATCCAGAATTTCCTTGTGCTTCGACGGTAGCCTCACATAAAAGTTTATCAATATAAGTTTCCTCGTAAGATCATGACAAGGATTCTTGCGAAGGAGTTCCTTTAACCTCCCCCAAGCTTGAGTAATACTCTCTCCCAGATGTGGCCAGAAATTAAATATATAGCAGCGGTTCTCATAAGCTTCTTTAGGAGTAAAATATTTAAGAAAGAAAACCTTCCTCAAGATATTCCATTCAGTAGCAACCTCTTCATCAAGAGACCTGTACCAATCACGAGCATTACCAGATAAAGACAAATACAATAACTTCCTTTTTACCTGATCTTCAGAAATACCAGGAAGTCTAAATAAATCACATATATCTTCAATAAACTCCATGTGTTCACGTGCAGACTTAGTTCCATCACCTGTAAATGGATTTTTCATAACTCTTTTAACATGACCAACGGGAATTTTAAATCCCACTTTAGGTACCTCAGACACAGTAGTTTCAACCACTTTAGGAGTAGTGGCATAAGTACTGTCATATAGAGCAAGATGCAGCGAGGAATGATTCACAAATGCCATAGTAACAATGAGATAGAGCAGTAAATAAAATTCAGCTTTCAAGTTTCCTTACCAAACTTCTTACCAATAGCGCTACGCTCCCGGCAACGGCGCCAGAAAAGTGTCTTGATGACTCCCAAGTGCAGGAGATCAATTGTAGTACCTTTCAATTAGAAAAGGTTGTCAAACCCACGAGGAGCTGAAGGTATTGGTTAGTAAGATTGATAAATAAAACAATAAAAGATGCAAATGTTTTTGGTATTTTTGGTTGTATAGTTGCAATGCAGTAAATAAACAGTAGCAAGTCAAAACTCTCAAAGAGAGAAAGCCCAATCCTCTTATGTGCAAGAGGACAAGCTCAAGTGATGTGTAACTTATATGTGGAAAACGTTCCCGAGGGCGGCATGGATATTGCTAGACATAGAGATTTATTGAACAACACGTAGAACATCTTGTCAAGTTTTAATCTTCTTTGGACGGAGCCATTATTAGGTATAGCTAAATAAATAAACTACAACCCCTTATGATGGATCATGTGGCCAAGTAAATGACTGCACAAGAATTATTAAGACATAAAGTCCCACCATAGCATTACACTCTAAGGTCCCCGATACTAATACCCTCATAATATAACTTCATGATTCGGTCCCAGGTTTACATGTCCTCCCAAGTCTCCCTCAATTCATTATACTACGGTGTTCTCCTATGAGCCCATATAGGTGAAGTGTTGTGCAGTCGACGTTCGCGCAACACCATCATAGAATCACATAAAAGATAAACTCTTGACAAAATACCAACACATGTTATATATAAATCATTGCCAATTCATCCTATGCCCTCAGGAACAAATGGGAACTGCTCACAACGTGCAAACATGATAATATTCAGTGGCATAAGTGGTACAACACAATCTGAAAATATAACTTCACCACCAAATAATGACAAGTACTCAATCACAAACATGAATAGTAGCACAAGACAAGTATCTAGGGAATAGCAACTCTCAAACTACGAGGGGAACGGAGTGGATCACAGAGATGATGATGGAGATGGTGCTGGTCTTGGTGATGGTGATGGTGTAGAGGCCTCCTCCCACGCCAAGGAGGAGAGGTGATGACGATGACGATGATTTCCCCCTTCTCCGGAGCTCCGGAGCAGCAGGATCTGATCCCCCTCGGAAGGAATCAGGAGTTTCGCCGCCGCCGCGGCCTCGGATGGACTTGGAAAAATTAGGGCGTAACTTTTCAGGGAGGACGAAGGCGTCGATAAAAAGCCCCAGGCGAGGAGGTGCCCGAGGCCCCACTTGGTGGGTCCCACGCGGCCAGGTACTTGGGCCGCGTGGGCCCACCCCTTTTGGGCCTCGTGGCTCTCCTCTCTTCGGTCTTCTTCCCTCTGTTTTTCTCTCGACGAAAAACTAGCTGTGTATTTTCCTTTTATTATTTGGGTTCCTGTAGCTCCTGAAACATTAAAAATAAGAAAAATGAGGTTTTCTGCCTCCCAGAAATTAAATACCAAAAATAGAGACTTTGTATGAAAGTCCCATAAATCATCTAAAACATGCAAACACAATGATATAACAATGCAAATAACATTCTAATATGATACTAAAAGTTGTATGAATGATGATATAAAATGCACGTATCAGCGGCGACACCCACTATTTTGCTCTGAAGCCAGTCGATTCTGCACAAGGGTGGAGGACCAAATGGTTCTACGTCTCCACGGAGCAAGCAGGCCTCCCTTCCTTTTCGGCTGCCAAGGCTCTGGAGAAGACCAACGCATGGACCCATCCTTTGTCGACTGAAGAAGAAGCGGAGGCACAGCCCCTTTTGGAGAAGATTGCCAAGATGTTGGGCACTGTCACTGGTGTCATCTGATTGCCACTTTTGTCAAGTTGCGGGTGTGGCCGCTTCGCGCCCGCGCTCATCCCATGTGGCAGTATGAAGGTGCACATGACGCCAGCCGAATGAGCCCAGATGAGTTGTCGAAGAATGAGCTGGACACGCATGTGCGATCCATTACCAGCATCAAGGCAACCGATCCGTGCAACCTTGACTGCCCTGTCACTCCATATGGGGCTGACAACCCTTTGGTTGAAGTAAGATTAACTGTTATTTACTTTCTGTCATCGGGCTTTTGTCACCCTTTGTTTTTGCATGTTTTAACTCTTTGGATGTTCTCCTTTGTGTGCAGGGGCATTCGACTGCGTCAACCCTTCCTCCCCTTCCCGAGAATGGCCCAACTGATGAAACAGAGGTACAAACGGTAGAGACGAAGGGAGGGGATGAATCGCCCCTACCTTCAGCTACCACATCTTGTATGGAAGAGGCTGAAGAGGGAGAGGCAGAGGAAGTACAGACTGAAGAGCCAGCCACGACTGACCAGGTGAGCGAGGTTCCCACTCGCAAGCGCCGTCGGGTGGCCCAAGGTTTGTCTTCTTCCGCAAGCTCACTCGCGAAGGAGTCGGATGTGAAGGACGACGGAGACTCGGGCTCCTCTCCTTCTGCCAAGGCTGTTCCTTTGGATGTGAGCCCTTTGAGATCAGCTCCTCCTCCCCAATCAGGTGAGGAACTGCTTTTTGGAGGCCCAAACTTTGACAACCTCGATACTGATGAGGAAGAAGAGCACAGGTTTGCTCCTGAGCTTTGTTGCACTGAAGTTTCTGCTGGTTGATATTTCTGCTTATGTTGTTTGTCTTCTGTCACTCGTAGTGCTGAGACTGTGCATCCTCCAACTCCTCCGTCCGACAAAATTTTGACTCCAGCGCACCCGAACCTCTCCCCATTGCTCCTGATGTTGCTCAACCAACGGCCACTTCTACTGCCATTGAAACGGCCAAGGCTACGAGTGCTGCAACTCCGGAGGTCGGGACATCGGCCGCGAAGCCTGCGCCTTGGACTGAACACGTAAGTGTCTTTTTGTCGAGTCCGCAAATGGGACTGATTATGTATAACTTATGCTGGTTTCGTGTGCTTGCAGCCTTTCTACCTCAACCTGGTGGAATCAGGCAAGGCTTTTGTCCAGGTGGAGCAGGAGAGGAACAGTCTGCGTGCTAACTTGGAGCAACTTACTCGTAAGTATATTTTGATTCTGTACCCGAAGTTCTTTTTGCACTGTTTTTGCTTAGTCGATTGTTGTGAATTGCTTCTTCCCATCAAATTCAGGCGACAAGGCATCGGCTGAGTCTCGGGTGAAAGAGCTAGAGGAAACACTCGAAGCTCAGCGCGCCGAGTCGAAGAAAATTGTGGATGCCACCAAGGCCGCAGCCGCCGTATGCGAGAAAGAGTATGCTGAGCGACTGGCCGGCCTTGCGCAGAATGTGAGAGGTAAACAACTATCTCTTTGCCTGTCCCTCGTGTACCCGTTGGGTATTATGTACTAATATTTTGCTCTTTCTGATACTTGTTGCAGAGACGATTGCGTGCCGGCACCTACTGACACGGTCAGTGATGAGTTATCACTCGACCAAGTTATAGGTGACCTCGGCGCTACTTTCGTCCAGGCGAAGGACGCTCTTGCCAAGTCTACCAGCACCCTCGGCGCCGTGCACCAGAACGTGCTTCCACTGAACGAGGTGCCGTCGACTGTTGATGGCTTCGCTGACGTGCTTGGACCGGGGACCTCGACCATGGCGAGCTTTGCTCGTGCTCTAACGGTACGCGGCTCGGAGTCCATCCTCAAGCTCATTTTGGGTCACGGAATAAAGGGTGACTTCGAAGTAGCCATGTCTGACTTCCCTCGAAGGCCCGGTGGGAAGCCTGTGTCTCTGAAGGCTGTTAGCGAGCCAGCCGCTCGACTGGCCAACATCTTCATAGCCACTATGGAGCGCCGAGCGGCGGAAGTTGCCACCCGCGAAAGTAGGGCTAGGTCGGAGTTTATGTCCGAGAGATAGGGCATCCGAACCCTTATTTATGTTGTGTAATTATACTTTATGTGAACGCGAGTATGCATATGCTTTTGCTACACCTGTATGAATTTAGTTCCTTGTTGTGTTTTCGCCTGTAAGGCTATGTGCTTTTACTCGCCAGAGTTTTGTGATGAATCTCTCATATCTGACATGAGATTTTTATGATGTTTTGAACAGCCACGGGCAGCCGCCACTTCATCTGGCTCGTCGCGGCATCGTGCCCCTACTCGATCTCGAGCTCAGGTGGCAAACGATGCCGCAGTAATGCGTTATATGAAGGCTCGAGTCGCAAAATTGGAGAAGAGTTGGGAAGTGACCGGAGCGAGCTGGATAGGATGAGGGCTAGGCCTGCTCTACCCACTCAGCGAGAGGACTATGTGCTTGGCGAGATGGAGATCGTGAACAGACAACTCGAGTGTAAGCATGACTGCCCTGATCTCAAGAGTTCATAGTCTGTCCTTTTTGTTCACCCAACGTGCGTTGTTGCAGGTTTTGTTCCATATTTCCAGGCGGAACAGGCTCGTGTAGATGAGCAGTTGAACAATGCGACTGACGAACCCACGACGGGCCGTCAGCACTTTCGCTTGGATAAGCACCGAGCACGCATACTCGCGACTCTACAGGATCGAGTGTGGCGGAGCACTATGCTGCTCGAGTTATGCAGGTCGGCCTTCAGTCGCATCAACCAAATTCTTTTCCCGACAGGGCCGCAACCTCAAGGAATCCACGCGTTGCTCGGGCTTTTCCGGAGTGCCGGTCCCGTTCGAGGGTTCATCACCCAGAAGCTTGTGAATGGAGCCAACGCAACGATGGCATACATCCGAAGCCAGCGTCCACATATGCAGCTATGTCCACCCGTTCCTGGATCGACGTTGTCGCAGTCGCATCTTGACGATACAGTCGAATATGCGAGGGTGTTGGTTGAGTGTTATCACGCTCAACTTATGGGCCCTGTTCTACCAGTCAAGGACGAACCAGAAGATTAGGGTTTTTCTGTATAGGGGACAGCCCCCGAGTGTAAATTTACCACTTGTACGTAGTGTATATTTGTTTACTTGTATGTATGCAGCCCCCGAGTGTATCGAACGGGGTTTATGACAAACACTTAATATGGAACATGAATTGCACAGCCCCCGAGTGTTCGAGTGGGGCTGCGTATTTTTTGCGATGTTTGAACTTCAACTCATGATTTTGGGCGACTTTTTCATTTTGTATGATTGTTATGACCCAGCCCCCGAGTATTCGAGTGCGGCTGGGTATTATGTTTGAAGAAGGAGCGAAAGCTCATGTTTTGAGATAGCGCAGCTCCCGAGTATTCGGGTGGGGCTAAGTTTATGCGGATAAGGTATGCGAGTAGTAAGCAGGGAGAAATATGAGGAATCATTGACTATATTCCATTTTTGAATGTTAAGCTGCAGGCCGCCTCATTAAAAACCTTCCAGTCCCCTTAGATACCCTGATAAGGAAAAGAGCGCGTCTGAAACCTACAACCATCCGACATATGTGCCTATTACATTATGCGACTGAACAATCTAATCATAGAAACGGCGCAGCTGCGCAACGTTCCAAGGATTATACGAGAGTTCGTCTGTCTTCACGTGTTTCAGTCTATATGTGATACGTCCAAAACGTATCCACTTTCCCGAACACTTTTGCTATTGTTTTACCTCTAATTTGTGTGTTTTGAATCTTTCTTATATTTACTAATTGGAGGCACCGTAGAAAGCACCACGTTAATCCTCACGGAAGGACAACGAATTCCGTCCGATATTTTTCTCGGGCATTAATAGCCCTTGGATTAAGCGAAAAGTTTTTTCACGTGTGCCACCATCGTCTTATTACCTACCTGGCCGTGAAAGCCTAAAACCAATCTTTACCAGCAACGTCCGCGTATTTGCTGCCGCCGCCGGAAGCTGTACCGGCCGGCGACTACCTATACTGCTCTCACGTCAGGCATCAGCGAATATTGCATGTCGTGGAGTTGATCCAGTGAAAAGGTACGATCCAATAAAGCATCTGTAGCTCTCCTCATTGTATTCCTCTACAAACGCTGAATCTTATTTCTAATTTTTTAATCACAGATCAATCGATCATGTATATTCCCGTGCAACTTTATCCTACGATGGTCGTCAGCTCGGGTGTGATGCGGGCGGCGCATACTCGCCTAAGATCAATCAACCCCATCCGATGCAAGTCAGGTTGTGCCCTAATTATTTCACACTACCATGCGGCCGGCGACTAAATTATTCACCCACGTTGATTCCTGCTGATTCATGTCAGGCGGGAGGGTTTTGTTCTTTCTGTATGGTACGAAGTAGCTTGGATGGTCTCGCCACCTTTTCGACAATGTACGTTGCGCTTGCACCTACTCACTCTGTTCCAAATTAGATGAGTTCTATTTGTTCGGATGTGATGTATCTGACATGTTACAAGTATAAATACATTTGCATGTGGATAAATAAAAGTCATCTAATTTAAAACGGCGAGAATACTTGCGAACAGTTGCACCAGCGTTGGAATCCATCTATTCTGATCAGCCTCCACCTCTGGACATGGTAGGACGGATCGACCCAGGGCCAGCAGTGATTATGTAAATCGGGAGGACTGGGAAAAATATTCGTGGGGCATGGCAGTGTTTCTCCAGCACCAACGCAACTCTATCAACCTCTAACGTTCAGGTTTGGTCTTCTTCTGACTTAATTAATAAATACCACATGATTCTATCTGGGATTCCGCATGATATGCATGTGCATGCACGGAATTAGTGGATGCAAAATTTAGATGGTTAGCTGCTTCATGTGCGATCTGTGATGGCCAACATGTTTAGATGGAAAAAAAAGATTAATCTTTACAATTTGGTGTCAAATACACACATGTGGTGCATAAGCTGATTCAGCCTATGCATAGCTCTTAAGTTACCTGATATTTTTTTAATTTAATTATATGTACACTGGATAAATAATACCAGCGCAGTGGTAAATAATCAGAATCTGAGCGTACAGTTTATTGTGATGTGGAAATTAAACACCATACAGTTTGTTGTGATGGTGACATTAAACAGCCTGTCCTTTACAAAAGTAATATTTACACTGTGTAATGGTGTAGGGTGGACGCACATCTTCATCCGCTGTAATTCTTCTATAGCTTCACTAGAATAATTTTATTACCATTCAACGATGTTGGATGATTTATGCAAACAAATTCAGGCTTGATATTTATTTATGTGATATATATGCCTGCCCCTAATTAGCTCAACTGTTCGATAATTAGTATATTGGGGACATTAACATGTTGTGCTTGAAAATCCCTTCGAAGGTCATGGTAGATTATCTTTGATATCTCAGGTAAATAACCGGAAAAAATCTATGCCTTACCATATCATCAAGAAAAAATAGGTCCATGTTGAATATTAATTATGCACGTTATATGATATTCAAACATATACTTATATAGATTTCCACAATATTTGAATTTTAAAAACATGTTTTGAAGAAATCTCTTAAAACTAATTTAAACAAGATAAATGTTATTCATTTGTTAATATCTATTTTCTCAGAATATCTAGCCCGTGCAGTCGCACGGGTTGACGACTAGTACAACTAACGCGGACTAACGCTGTTTCAGCAGAATTGTCCTGGTGTCTTGTTTTTGTGCAGAAAGTCAACTTTCGGGAAAATCCCCGGAAAATATCGCGAAGGTCCTATTTTTCCAGAAGATCCACGGAGTCAGAAGACGAGACGGAGGAGGGCCACGAGCCCCCCTCACCATGTCATGGCGCGGGTGGGCCCTGGGCCGCGCCACCACGTGGTGAGGGCGGCTCGGGCACCCCCTGACGCCCCCCTCTAGACTACTTAACGCCTCTGACCTAAAAACACCGGGGTTCGACCATATTTCCAGAAACACTCCAGAGCTCCGCCGCCATCGAAAACCCTATTTCGGGGACCAGAAACTCCGTTCTGGCACTCCGCCGGGACGGGGAATTGGAGGAGATCATCGCCATCATCATCACCGACGCCTCTCCATCAACCATCCATGATTCCCCCATCCATGTGTGAGTAATTCTCGCTGTAGGCTGAAGGGGATGGAAGGGATTGGATGAGATCGTTCATGTAATAGCTATAAGATTGTTAGGGCATGGTGCCTAGTATCCGTTGTTAGTACTTTTATGTCATTGTTGCAACTTGTTATGCTTAATGCTTGTCACTTAGGGCCCGAGTGCCATGATTTCAGATCTGAACATGTTATTGTATCATGAGGATAATCATTGTTTTAGATCATCTCTGCAAGTTGTATACACATATTATTGTCCGGAACCCGAGGCCCCAAAGTGACAGCAATTGGGACAACCGGAGGGGATGGCTGTGATGTGAGGATCACATGTGTTCACGGAGTGTTAATGCTTTGCTCCGGTACTTTATTAAAAGGAGTACCTTAATTACCAGTAGATTCCCTTGAGGCCCCGCTGCAAACGGGCTGGTAGGACAGAAGATGTTGTGCAAGTTTCTCATTGCGAGCACGTACGACTATATACGGAACACATGCCTATGGTTACTTAGTACTTGGATGCTTTATTATTATTTACCTGCAAATGCCTTGTCTTGATTATTACATGAATCATCCTATCCATGCAGCGCCCGCTCATCCATCCCTATGCCTACAGTATTTTAATCCTGCTGTTTACTGCAATCACTACTGCTGTCTTTATTACACTGCTGCTACTATTTCACTACTGCTACTGCTATAAAACTGTTGCTACTGATAATCTGTGTCGAGCAAGTCTATTTCCAGGTGCAGCTGAACTGACAATTCATCTGTTAAGGCTTATAAATATTCTTTGGCTCCCCTTGTGTCGAATCAATAAATTTGGGTTTTACTTCCCTCGAAGACTGTTGCGATCCCCTATACTTGTGGGTCATCAAGACTATTTTCTGGCGCCGTTGCCGGGGAGCATAGCTTTATTTATAAGCTCACCTGAAAGTGATATTGTTCGCTGCAATTTATTCATCATGGGTAAAGCTCGTGATGAGAAGGTCCGTATATTGCCTTCCACTACAAGAAAAGGTACGACTCTGAGTACCTCTGCTGCTCTTGACTCACCTACTGTTATGAGTCAACTTATTACACCACCACAAGCTTCACGTGTTGGTACTTCTGCTGAATCTGAAAATACTTCTGATAATTTTGATGATGCTTCTACTGTGCTTGATGAGAGTGTTCAATTAGGTCCTCTTTTAGATGCTGCTATTGCTAAGTCTAAACAAATTGAAAATGCTGAAACACAAATTGAAAATCCTTTTACACCTGTTGGTTCACCTGAGTCTATAGAGCATTCTAGTGATGATCTTGATGAAACTTATGTGGAACTTGATGATGATTTTATTGATGCATGTCATGCTACTACTGGTGCAAGTGGCATTAAAAGTCTTCTTGCAAAACATGCTGTTAGATATAAACTGTCTCCTGATCCTAAGTTTGCCACATCTCCTATAAACATTAAAGATAAGGATTATGATTTCTCTCTTGATTTATCACATATATCCATTGTTGAGAAAGAACCTTTTCGTGGTACTGAAAATGAAAGTGTTGTAGAACACATGAATGAGCTCTCTACTTTGAGTAGTTTGTTTTCTGATGATATCAAGAAACGTGGCTACTTTGTTGCTAAAGGATGAAGCTAAAACTTGGTATAATAATCTGCCTCCTGATTCTATTGATAGTCCTACTGGTTTGCTTAATGTCTTCTTTCAGAAATATTTCCCTGCTAGTGCTCAACATGCTGCTTTACTTAGAATATATAACTTTGATCAAGATGAGGGAGAGAAACTGCCTGAAGCCTGGGCAAGGTTTTGTTCTTTAATTAGGGCTCGGCCTGGGCATGAATTGGAAAAAAATGAACTTCTTGATATATTTTATAGTGGACTAACCCCTGAATCTAGGGAATATTTGGATAGTTGTGCTGGTTGTGTTTTCAGGAAAAGAACCCCAGATGAAGCTGAGGAATTAATGGCTAAAATAAGCCAAAATCATGATGATTGGACTATACCTGAGCCGACCCCAACACCAATATCAAAGAAGAGGGGTATGATTGAATTGAATGATGAAACAATGAGGGAAGCCAAGAAATCTCTTATAGAGAAGGGTATTAAATCTGAAGATGTGAAGAATCTACCACCCATAGAAGAACTATGTAAGCCAATTCCCCATTCTTCTACAATTGAGGTACACTCTCTCCAACGCTTTAATGAAGGAGATATTCCCTATTCTAAACCTCCTGATCAATGCTTAGATGAGTTTGATAATTATATTGAAAAGCAAAGTAACTTTAATATGAGAGTGGAGAATCATCTAATGGAGAATTCTCGTGCTATTGATAGTTTGCATGATATTGTTGAAAGAACTTCTAATGATGTTAAAATGCTTATTAAACATTTTCATATGGTTCAAACTCAAATTGATCAACTCACTAAAGTGCAAAAAGACATGCTAATTAACTCTTCTAAAGAAAAAGAGAAGCATGCTTATGAAGTGACAACTAGAGGTGGTGTTTCCACTCAGGATCCTTTATATCCTGAGGGGCATCCCAAAAGAGTTGAACAAGATTCTCAACGAATTAAAGAAACTAGTGCTCCTTCTAAGAAAAAGAAGAAGAAACATAAAACTGTTGTAGAATCCTCTGAACCTGTTAATGATCCTAATAGTATATCTATTTCTGATGCTGAAACTGAAAGTGGTAATGAACATAACAATGATAATGATAAGAATGATGCTTCTGATAAAGAAGAAATTGAAGAGGAACCTGAAAAGCATGCTAAAAATAAAAAGTACACTAAGGAAGACTTCACTACTAAGAAACATGGTAATGAAAGAGAACCTTGGGTTCAAAAGCAAATGCCTTTTCCTGTTAAGAAATTGAAATCAAAGGAAGAAGAACACTATAATAAATTTTGTGATTGGATGAAACCTTTGTTCTTGCAAATTCCTTTGACTGATGCTATTAAATTGCCTCCTTATTCAAAGTATATGAAAGATATTGTTTCTAACAAAAGGAAAATTCCCAATGAGGAAATTTCTACTATGCTTGCTAATTATTCTTTCAATGGTAAGGTTCCAAAGAAGCTTGGAGATCCAGGTATACCAACCATTCCTTGTTCCATCAAAAATAATTATGTTAGAACTGCTCTATGTGATTTGGGAGCAGGAGTTAGTGTTATGCCTTTCTCTCTTTATAAGAGACTTTATTTGGATAAATTGATACCAACTGATATATCTTTGCAAATGGCTGATAAATCTACTGCTGTTCCTGTTGGCATTTGTGAGGATGTCCCTGTTCAAGTGACTAATAACTGTTTAATCTTGACTGATTTTGTTGTGCTTGAGATGCCTGAAGATGATAATATGTCTATTATTCTTGGGAGACCTTTTCTTAATACTGCAGGTGCTGTTATTGATTGCAACAAAGGAAAAGTGACTTTCAATGTGAATGACAAAGAGCACACTGTTTATTTTCCCAAAAAGGTGGACAAAATATTTGGAGTTAATACTATTTCTAATTTTAGAACTATCAAAGTGGGAAGTATTGATTGCCCCATATATGAACATCAAGAAGGATATCAAAATATTATGATTGGATCCATATCAATACAATTCAAGGTAACATAATTGGTTCATGAGGTTTGATTTCTTTTATGTCATATAAAATTTATTTGGTGGCAAGACTTGATCAACCTTGTTAACAAATACATTTTAAATGCATAGAGAAACTAAACAACATTTCTTTCTTCATCCTTGTTTTACCTACTGTAGTATTGTTTAGTTTGCAAAATTTTAGTTTTGTTTGATTTTTAAAATCATTTTTCTGTCCTGAAATCATTACTTTTAACACCCAGAAAATGTCCATTTTAAAAGTTTTCAAAAATTCATAAAAATTATACCACTGGTCTATTTTTGAAAGAGCATTGTGGGAGTGCCTGGGGCTGACCAGGGGGCCCCACCATGCCTGCTCACCACATGGTGGCGCGCCAGCCTTGGGGCCGCGCCATGACATGGTGAGGGCCCCACCTGGCCCTCCACTCACTCAGCCACCTACCACCTCACTCACTCTCACGACAAAACACTCCACCATTGCTCAAACTCGAGTTCTTGCTGTTCTTGCTCGTGATTTTCGATCTCCTTGCTCAGCCCATCTTTGCTGCTGAGATTTGGGGCATTTGTTCTCCGGTATGTGACTCCTCCGAATATCCAAGTAGAATTTTGTTTAGTGGAGTATTTCTTGAGTATTTTGCTGTTGTAGGTGACATGTTAAGTGACTTCCCATGCTTGTTCAATGCTTAGAATAATTAGTTTTGATGCATGTTTAGTCCTCTAGCAAGTTCCTATAGTAGTTCCCCTCATTTAGTTGTCTCAAAATCAATTTTTATAATGATTGTCAAAAATTTCAGAGAATGGAGGTGAATATACACCAACTCAACCAGCATGAATTGGAGGTGCATGAAGTCATGAGAGTCCACCGTGAAGAGGGTGTATTCCCCTCCATTTATCCATGCACCGAATTCATGAGAAGTGCAGGAATTCTGCAGGATTTTCGAACTTTAATCTCTAATGCAGGATTGGAAGATTTTGTTGTTGGTGAACCTTACCAATATACAAAACTAACTATGTCAGTTGTGCAAGATTTTGAATTCGATTGGTCCTCACCTAACCCCATGGTGCGATATAAAATCTACGATAAAGTTGTCAATGTTCCCTTTGATGATTTTTGTACAGCTATTAAGGTGCCACAATGGGGATCGCGAGAGAGAGTAAAGGGGCAGCCAAAGCCACTAATGGACTTGTACAAGGAGATCTGCCAAGGGAGAAGCTTCTCAGATGAGGATGGTAAAATTCGAAGTATTCAACTCCCATCTATTCGATATTTTGCTCACTTCATCACCAAGTGCGTTCTTGCTAGGAAAGTTGCAAATAAATTATCTGTCCATGACATGGTTTTCTTAGCAGCTGCTTTGCAACAAGATAGAACTTATAATTTGGGCGCCTTGATAGCTTTCCGTCTTGCTACTAACCGCGGGAAAGGCGCAATTTGTGGGGGTCTCATTGCTTCTCGTTTATTAGCTATGCATGGTGTAGCACCACATCATTTGGACGTTCAGTTCCCCGTAGAGAAGCTTGATATTAATTCCATGAGTAGGCACAATTTTGTTTCTAATTGGTCTGATTTGAATAGCTTGTCTTATGAAATAACCTTTTTCAAGAAATCAGGATGGAGGTGGATTAAGTCTAATCGATTAGCCAGTTTGCCTGCGCCTCTTTTGTTTAACCTTGATGCTAGGGAAAGATTGTCACTCTCAGAGGATGAACTTGATGCATACATAGAGAGGTACGGGCATCACGGAGAGGAGGCCGATGTCCACCTCGACCAGTCCTCCGACACCGCAGGCTCCTCGCACCAGCACTCTGGGTATGATGGACCTTCCGCTTCTTCTTCGCTGGGGCCTGATTTCGATCACGCCATGTACGATCCACCGTCGTGGAACTCATACCCACGTTGGGATTGATCTCCACTTAGGCCAAAAGCCTAAGCTTGGGGGGAGGTATACCGACATCTCGCTCATTTACATATCATATTCTGTCGGTACTTTGTATATCCATGTTTCGATTTTCTTTCTTTCTATTTGTTGTGTCTTCTTTTATTCGCTTTCCAAAACACAAAAAGACCAAAAATATTTCTGTTGTTTCTCTCTATTTATTTCTTTAGTTCCTATTATTAGTTTGCTTGACTTTTAATTTCGGTTTGATATTCGAAAATCCAAAAAGATTTTGCTTTGTTTGCTTGTTCCTTTTTATTCTTGTTTTAAATTCGAAAAACCCAAAAATATTTGTTGTTCTTCTTCGGTTTTGTAAAGTTTGCTGCAGAGTTTAGCGATCTTTGATGACTCCATGGAGCTGGGTTATCATTTCATATTATTCGAGCCACACAAGTGAAAAGCAATTATGACGATCTACGACAATTCGAGTTGGGGTGAGAGGCTGGTATGAACTCTATTTGTTTTCATTTTTGTACATATACTCATCCATGTAAACATGCTTAGTTGGTTCATGTGAGGTATATGTCATTTAATGGATGCTTAGTAGTTTATGTTCTCTTATGATCAGTTCCAATTTATTAATAGTGGGTGGCATGTTATATAGATGTTGCTTGCATTGTTCTGTTCATAAAAGGGTATGACATTGTGGTATCCTCCTCTGAATAATTCATTTGAATTAACTTGGCACATGCTCACGCATGCATATGACTGAAAACAAAAAGTCAATAAGCCTCGATGATTTACTTTGCCTCAGAGTACTTGTATCATTTTTATGCCTCCGTTAATTTTATTTTGTCGCAAGCATGATTATGACGGTTATTGCTCTCTTGATTGTCGCTTCCCAGTCTATTGCTAGCCTCCACTTGTACTGAGCGGGAATGCTGCTCGTGCTTCCAAATCCCTGTAAACCAAGTTATTCCAAAGAGTCCACCATAAATACCTATGCATGGCATTTCAAACCATTCAAGTAAATTTTCATGTGCTACCTTTAAAACCTTCAAATTACTTCTCATTTTGTGACACTGTTTTTAGCTCATGAGGAAGTAGTAGTTGGGTTTGTTATCTTCCATACTAAATTAAGTACCCCAACTTGCATGCTTCATCTGCTTGTCACTAATTTTGCAAAGAGCTGGTTAGACCATTATAACATCAAAAAGTTAAAACAAATAAAAATAGGCACTCCTCCATGGTATGTGATTGTTGGCAGGCACCCGAGGATTCGGTTAGCCATGGTTTGTGAAAAGCAAAGGTTGGGAGGAGTGTCATACTATGTATGTGCATGCTATAAATGCTTAATATCAACAATTCGGAACCGCTCTCAACTTGTTTAGTATGGAAGATAACAGAAACTCTATTGCCATTCGTTGACAGGAACAACCACCTCCCAAAACATTTTTACTTCTGTTTTAAAAATAAAAAGCTCTAGCACATGTTAATCCCTGCTTCCCTCTGCGAAGGGCCAATCTTTTACTTTTATGTTGAGTCACCATCCTTTCTTTGAGCACCTTCTCGAGAGCATAATTGTCATTCTTAGTGTAATGTGCTTGTCCCAGAATGCGGTTAACTGCGGTATAACTTTGATGCTTTTATCTTTGACTAGTTGCTTTGCACGTGCAACGCACGTCTCCATAATATGACATAACATACGTTTTTTTGAATGTCATTCATGTTTTTAATGTTTTTGATGAGATACTTTTTAAGTAGGTTCTCTCTCGAAATAGGCTTTTGGCCCGCTTTATAAATAAAGTCAAACGGCCGAACAAATACAAAGTGATGAGGGTAACCTCTTACAAAGCAGATCAAAGATAGTAAAAAGCAAAACATGGAGAGCCAAACTTGCCCCCGAGGTCACCGGAACGAACCTGAGGGCCGGGGCTCCACGATGACGTCCCCAAGAGGGTAACGACGTAGCACGTCGGCGATATCGAGACCAAAGGTCAAGGGTTTTCATCTGGAGCCCTAACGCGGTGAAAGTAGCCACAATAACGCAGCCAAGAGGGTAACGATACTGCAGGTATCGCCGCCATTGGCGCGGGAACGCAAAGAATTTTATATAGTTTTAATGTATTATATACAAGTCTGACAATTCAAATGCACGCACATGTTGACCAAAATAACACCTGCGATAATATAATTGTGCAAACCAAAAACTGTGAGACAAGGAATAACTAATTGAGTACCCCTCAACTCAAGTGTCCATGGATGAAATAGGACAGAATAGTGTAGAGAGATCAAATAGGACATAAAAGTCAAAAAATAGGACATAATAGTGTAGAAACTTCTATCTACATAATGATCTCAAGATCAAAGACTTAGCAGCATATAGGTTAGAACAGAGTGGATTGCCCATAAGTTCTCATAAACTATAGTCACACGTACATCAGTACATGATCAATCCGAAATTTCCAACTCGTGCTTAAAAATTGTAACTGGAAGAATTAGTTCCCTGCTCTTCCAACCAAAATAATAATAAGTTGAATTAGTCCTGGATTCATGGTATTTGGCTCGTGGGACCGATGAAGCAACTATATGTCATGGATTCATGATCAACAATGGTGCATTGACCAATTCAAATATGTGTGGAACTGAGGTTAATATGGAATTATGGATGTTCTCAATATACTGCTTGCGTCAGTCGCAAAGAACTATAAAGATAAAGGCTTTCAACTGGGTGCTTAATCAGCCAGCGACAAGGATACGTTATACACACCCAGGAGGACCTCTACGCATGCAATGCAGGCCGGCACCATGGATGTCTTGGACGACCCCACCGTGCACGCGTGGGACGGATGAACTCGCCGCGCGTCCAGGGCATAGAAGAGCACGTAGCCAGGGCACCGTCGTGCACTATGAGGACCACCTCGCTGCGCACGTTTCGAGGGCACTGAAGTGCCCGGCGTCCAGGGCGCTGCCGCAAACGTCGTCGAGTCGCCTTCCTGCCCGGCATGAACTGAGTCGTCCTCAAAGCCGTAGGCACCGTGCATGCCATGGATGGCATCTGGCCTTCGTGCATAGCCGCTGCCATCCGACCCTGACGGGCTGCCGGAAACAGAATCACGTGCATGCACTGAGATAGTTAAAGAGATGAGAGCGGCAGGGACGACTCCGATCCGGTTTTTCGTAGCAGGCGATTCGGGAAGTTTATTTCAGCGGTGGCAATGCATGTAATTAACACGAAACTGAAAAGGTGTGTTGAGTTGTCAAACATTGGAGCCATCTGGACCGTTGATCAAATATTGAAGGGCTCAGATTTAATGTGTCAACACAAGTTTGCTCTTTTAATAGTAGTATAGATAATCTTTACTTCTAGTCTTCCCTTGAACTTCAGAGGTGCCTGGCATTTATGTTTTGTTGTACAAATACGGGCAAGCGAGATACCACCTTATCATATCTTATTATGAGCATTGCAATCCTGCTGACAGATATGTTTCATGTTGTCTATTATTAGTATGTTGGTATCTTTTTCATGATTGACATAACTATTAGGTGACATTATTTGCATGTATCTTATTATGAATTGCCTAAGTACTTGTCCACATAGTGAGAATATATACACCATATGAAGCAAATGTGTTCGTGAAAGTTCTTTTATCGCACTCAGTTGTTAACTGAATTGCTTGAGGACAAGCAATAAGCTAAGATTGGGGGGAATTGATACGTCCAAAACGTATCCACTTTCCCGAACACTTTTGCTGTTGTTTTACCTCTAATTTGTGTGTTTTGAATACAACTAACACGGACTAACGCTGTTTTCAGCAGAATTGCCTGGTGTCTTGTTTTTGTGCAGAAAGTCAACTTTCGAGAAAATCCCCGGAAAATATCGCGAAGGTCCTATTTTTCCAGAAGATCCACGGAGCCAGAAGACGAGACAGAGGAGGGCCACGAGGCCCCCTCACCATGTCATGGCGCGGGTGGGCCCTGGGCCGCGCCACCACGTGGTGAGGGCGGCTCGGGCACCCCCTGACGCCCCCCTCTGGACTACTTAATGCCTCTGACCTAAACACGCCGGGGGGTTCGACCATATTTCCAGAAACACTCCAGAGCTCCACCGCCATCGAAAACCCTATTTCGGGGACCAGAAACTCCGTTCTAGCACTCCGCCGGGACGGGGAATTGGAGGAGATCATCGCCATCATCATCACCGACGCCTCTCCATCAACCATCCATGATTCCCCCATCCATGTGTGAGTAATTCCCGCTGTAGGCTGAAGGGGATGGAAGGGATTGGATGAGATCGTTCATGTAATAGCTATAAGATTGTTAGGGCATGGTGCCTAGTATCCGTTGTTAGTACTTTTATGTCATTGTTGCAACTTGTTATGCTTAATGCTTGCCACTTAGGGCCCGAGTGCCATGATTTCAGATCTGAACATGTTATTGTATCATGAGGATAATCATTGTTTTAGATCATCTCTGCAAGTTGTATACACATATTATTGTCCGGAACCTGAGGCCCCAAAGTGACAGCAATTGGGACAACCGGAGGGGATGGCTGTGATGTGAGGATCACATGTGTTCACGGAGTGTTAATGCTTTGCTCCGGTACTTTATTAAAATGAGTACCTTAATTACCAGTAGATTCCCTTGAGGCCCCGCTGCAAACGGGCTGGTAGGGCAGAATATGTTGTGCAAGTTTCTCATTGCGAGCACGTACGACTATATACGGAACACATGCCTATGGTTACTTAGTACTTGGATGCTTTATTATTATTTACCTGCAAATGCCTTGTCTTGATTATTACATGAATCATCCTATCCATGCAGCGCCTGCTCATCCATCCCTATGCCTACAATATTTTAATCCTGCTGTTTACTGCAATCACTACTGCTGTCTTTATTACACTGCTGCTACTATTTCACTACTGCTACTGCTATAAAACTGTTGCTACTGATAATCTGTGTCGAGCAAGTCTATTTCCGGTGCAGCTGAACTGACAATTCATCTGTTAAGGCTTATAAATATTCTTTGTCTCCCCTTGTGTCGAATCAATAAATTTGGGTTTTACTTCCCTCGAAGACTGTTGCGATCCCCTATACTTGTGGGTCATCAGTATGCTCCACCACCAATGACCTCGGTGATGATGAAGGGTCCCTCCCATGGAGAAGCGAGTTTGTGCACCTTCTTTTGCTTCAGTCGAAGTACCAGGTCGCCAACCTCGAATGATCTAGTACGCAGTCGACGGCTGTGAAAGTTGCGGAGATCTTGCTGATAAACAGCTATGCGTGCTAGCGCCGTGTTGCATGCTTCTTCGAGCAAGTCGACTGCATCTTCGAGTGCTTCATCTGAATCTTCTTCGTTGTAAGCCTCGACTCTTGGTGCATTGAATCTTATATCTGATGGCAGGATTGCCTCTGCGCCGTAGACCATAAAGAATGGAGTGAATTGTGTTGAAGCGTTGGGAGTTGTGCGTAGGCTCCATAGCACAGACGGGAATTCTTCGACCCAAGCACCCGCGGCCCTTTTGAGTGGCACCAAGAGGCGTTTCTTGATTCCGCTCGTCACAAGTCCATTGGCTTTTTCGACTTGGCCATTGGATTGCGGGTGTGCCACAGATGCATAATTGAGCGTAATGTCCTGCTCTTTGCAGAAGGATCGGAATTCTTCAGCCGTGAAGTTTGTACCGTTATCAGTGATGATGCTACTTGGCACACCAAAGCGGTATATGATGGATTTTATGAAATTGACTGCTGTAGTGGCAGTCGAACTTGTGATAGGGACTGCTTCAATCCACTTGGTGAACTTGTCGACCGCCACCAGAAGGTGGTATGCCCTCCATGGGAGGATTTTTTGAGTGGCCCGACCATATCGAGCCCCCATTGGGCGAAGGGCCAGGCCAATGGTATTGTCTTCAACGCCGATGCGGGTGCGTGCGGCTTTGTGGCGAATTTTTGACAGCCGATGCACCTTTTGACTATGTCCTCCGCGTCTTTGAGTGCTGTGGGCCAGTAGAAGCCTGCGCGAAAGGCTTTGGCTACGAGTGATCGACTGCTGGCATGATGCCCGCAGGTACCTGCATGAATATCACGAAGGATGGCTTGGCCATCTTCAAATGCTATGCAACGTTGGAACATACCTGATACGCTGCGCTTGTATAGTTCGCCGTTGATGACGGTGTATGCTTTAGATCGTCGAGTGACGCGTCTCGACTTGTTATGTCTTCAGGTACCTCGCCGCGGAGTATGTATGCGAGGAAAGGTTGAGTCCAGTTGGCTCAATGAGGAGTACCTCGACTGGCGGGTCCTCTGTGCTAGGTGCTTTGCTCTTGGCTGGTGCGACTGATGTAGGAGATGTTCGCTTTTTCTTGATGGACCTGTGCTCGATGCGCTCGTGGAAGACACCAGGTGGAACTGGTGCTTTGGTCGCGCCAATGTTGGCTAGCTTATCTGCTTCTTCGTTACTTTCGCGCCCTATGTGTCGCAACTCGCAGCCTTCAAAGCTGCCCTCCATGAGTTGTACAGGTCACGGTAGGCGATCATGTTATCTGCGATTGCATCGCAGGCCTTCATTGTTTGCTGCACCACAAGATTCGAGTCACCATAGATCATCAGTCGAGTGCACCCGAGGGCTTTGGCCATCCGCATGCCATGGATCAGGGCCTCGTACTCAGCTTCGTTTTGGATGGTAACTCGAATTCCATCTGCAGGATATAGCGAAGCTTGTCGCCTTTTGGTGATATGAGGATGACACCTGCGCCTGCGCCTTCGTTCTTCTTTGAGCCGTCAAAGTACATAGTCCATGAGTTGGACACATCTGGTGCTCCTGGCAACTGAGCTTCGATCCACTCGGTGTGGAAGTCAGGTAAGACTTGTGCTTTGATGGCCTTCGGGTAATCATACTTGATATCTCGTGGTGCTAGCTCGATGAGCCATTTGCAACTCGCCCAGTTGCATTGGGGTTTGTGAGGATGTCCCGATCCCTGAGTTACTAACTACAGTGATCGGGTGCTCTGCGAAGTAGTGCGTCAGCTTCCTTGAGGACATGAACACGGCGTAAGCCAGCTTTTGATAGTGCGGGTACCGCTGCTTTGATATGGAGAGCACTTCACTCAAGTAATAGACTGGACGTTGTATGCTTTGGGTGTGTCCCTCCTCCCTGCGTTCGACCACTAGTACGGTGCTCACCACCCTGTTAGTTGCGGAGACATATAGGTATAGTGGCTCGCGTTCCCTTGGTGCGACGAGGATTGGAGGGCTTGTGAGGACTCGCTTGAGGTCCGTGAAGGCTGCTTCGGCTTCTGGCGTCCACTCGAATTTATCTGCTTTCTTCATCAGTCGATAGAACGGGAGTGCTTTTTCGCCTAGCTTGCTGATGAATCGACTGAGTGCTACCACTCGACCCGCTAACTTTTGCACATCATGGAGCTTTGAAGGCCTTTGCATCGTCAAGATGGCCTGTATTTTCTCCGGGTCTGCCTCGATTCCTCGAGCCGAGACTAGATACCCGAGGAGCTGCCCGGCTGGAACGCCGAACGTGCACTTCTTCGGGTTGAGCTTGATGTGGAAGCGTTTGAGGTTTGCGAACGTCTCTCGCAAGTCATCGAGTAGTGTGTTTTCCTCCCTTGTTGTGATGACAATGTCATCTACGTAGACCTGGACGTTTCGCCCAATTTGCTTCTTGAGGCAGTCTTGCATCATGCGCTGGTAGGTTGCGCCTGCGTTTTGAGCCCAAAGGCATGGTTGTGTAGCAGTAGACCCCGAGTGGGGTTATGAACGCCGTTTTCTCTTCATCTTCTTCCTTCATCCTTATCTGGTGGTAACCCGAGTAAGCATCCAGGAAGGACAAGCGAGCGCACCCGGCGGTGGAGTCGACGATTGGTCGATTCGAGGTAGTGGAAAGTGATCCTTTGGAAGCATTTATTGAGTGCTGTGAAATCTACGCACATCCGAAGGATATCTGTGTGTTCTTTCTACGAGTACGGGGTTGGCCACCCATTGTGATTTCTTGATCTCTGATGAAACCTGCTGCGAGTAGTCTGTCGACTTCGGCTTCGACTGCGGTTCTTTTTGGGCCGGATATGCGGCGCATTGTTTGCTTGACTGGTTTAGCATCTGGAAATAATTGGAGAGAGTGCTCGGCGAATTCCCTGGGAATACCTGGCATGTCGGCTGGACACCACGCAAATATATCCCAGTTCTCACGGAGGAATTCGACGAGCGCGCTTTCCTATGCGATAGGCAGACTCGACGAGACATTGACTGTCTTGGTCGGGTCAGTCGGGTGCACCTGATGCGATCTTGTGTCATTGGTGGCATTGAATGCTCTGTCGACTGCCACCTTTTGTGCTCTGGCATAAGTGTTCGATCGTTGGAGACCGCTAGATCGGCGAGTGTTGCTTCCATGCCGAACATCTCAGAGATTTTGCTAAACTCTCGGTCGCAAGAGTCAGACTTTTGGAAGTTCCCCTTGACTGTGATTACTCCTTTTGGTCCAGGCATCTTTAGCTGGAGGTATGCGTAGTGTGGCACCGCCATGAATCGAGCGAACGTCGGGCGTCCAAGTATGGCATGATATTGTGACTTCCAGTCGACAACTTCGAATTCAATCGACTATGTCCTGAAGTGGTTCTTCCCCGAACGTTACGTCGAGTTGTATGGTGCCTTCTGGGCTTATTGCTTTGCCTGGGACGATACCGTGAAAGGTATTTGAAGATCTTGGCAGGTTTTCGACTGACCTGTTCATTTTGCGGAGCGTGTCTGCGAAGATGATGTTTATGCCGCTGCCACCATCCATGAAGACCTTGGACATGGCGTAGCCTCCAATTTGTGCGTCGAGTACCAGAGTAGAGTGCCCTGGACGAACGACCGATGGTGGGTGGTCCTCTCGGCTGAAGCTTATTGCAGTTTCGGATCCTTTCAAGAATTCAGTTACGGCAGGAGGTGACATGACCGCCATGTTTACTTGTTGAGTGTGAAGCTTTTGCTCCCTGTTGGAAGGGCGAACTTTCTGTATCATGTACATCTGCCCTTGGAGCGGAGGATACTGAGGTTCGTCCACCCGAGGTACTTGCTGTATGGCACCAGCGATGTTGCCACCTGCTGTAGGCTGTGGTGGTGGTAGTGGTGGCATCAGAACGGGTACATTGGCTGGCTGCGGCGCAGCTACGGGTGCGGGTGTGGCTGCTGCCTTTCTGAGATTTATGTAATCAGTCGCCATTTGGTCGAACTCCCTGCAGTTTTGTGACACCCCTCCCTGGCACATATCACCAGAGAGGCGGTCGTCCCGTGCGCCAGCCCAAGATATCTGGCCGCACGTCACGACAGTGCAACATAATGGAAATCATTACACAGTCAGGCACATGAAGTGCTACAAATGGTTTACAAGGCCATCGAGGCATGACAAAATATCAAGCCAAGCATGGCTCAGGACAGAGTTTAACTGGCAGCGGAAGACGACTAAGGCAACGGCTTGGAGCGGCTCCACTCCACAGGTATCTGGCTGGGCTACTGATCCTAGCACACTCTTGCACCATCTCCTTGCTAAGGTAGAGGACGAATCCTCGCCAAAACCTGGCCACAATCACAAGGCCCGTGAGTACATTTGTATGCACTCAGTAAGAATCGCCACTCATTACAAACAATCATGCAACAAGATATACATTGTAAATAAAATCCTACAACATGGCAAGGTATACACTAGATACATGAAGTAGCATGGCATTGACAACCAAACATGTCATAAGCAAGCAACGGGGGTATCACCAGTACAGAGTCCAAGCCAGGTGGGGTTGGATCGTGTACCGGCAATCATACAAAGAGATTACATGTGACGAGTAAACGGGTGTACCAGTTGGTACCAAATAATACATAACAGCACCTGTGATGACTGTTAGGCCCACTGGTCTCATCTTTCCACTCTGGGCATGCACGGTTGATGTTGCCTCAGGCCTAACTCTAGGCTCCCAACGATCACACCGCCATCCTATATATCGGTAACCATCAACATCTCAATGCAACATTCCCTACATCATCTTATTTGTTTATTTAGTGAGATCAAGTCGTTCATAATTCTTTCAAACAGATCTTAAGTTTAACCTCCTGACACGACAAAGACACACAGTGTGACCGACACTGAACTGTTGTTCCATATCCCAGGAATGAGGCTAGCTTGCTAGGTTGATGCTCTCGAGAGTTTGCTTTCCCACCTATCAGAATGCACCCCACTCAGCCGGCACTTCAGGTTCATCACGCCCAAAGTCGTACTAAGCAAAATACACTCACATGACGGTCCACTTGCTAAGACACTCTCCTGCACCACCCTATGCGCGTGGCACAACGGGCAAGTAAGTCCGGCACATCCCCCGGCGCGACCGAGTATGCCTAGCTCCGGACTCCCTATCACAGTCGAACCCGTGCCTGTCGACCTCTACCCTCGGACAGCACAACCGAACGACTGCGCCCAATGGATGGCACAAAAGGGGCTCAACAACCTACTAGGTCACGGTCCTCCATGAGACGACGATGGTTCAGCTTTCAAAGTTCAGATTAGTGGCACCGTGGACTGACCCTATCGTTGTTTGGAGGGGAGTTTCATTTAATCAAGTTTCATCAATCACAAGTCCAAACAACCGAGAATTAGTCCAGCACAACAATCACAATATAATAATACATCATCAACAACAAGCCATTAGCAACATAATAATTCAAGCAATAGTAGTATCCATGTCCAAACTTAGCAAAATAAAAAGAACGTCAACCGGAAGACTACGGCGGCGATTCCGCCGACCAGCGCCTTCTCGTTTGACAAAAATAAAAGAAACGTCAACCGGATGACTGTGGCAGCGATTCCGCTGGCAAGCGCCTTCTCGTTCGACAAAAAGAAGAAACGTCAACCGGATGACTGTGGCAGCGATTCCGCTGGCAAGCGCCTTCTCGTTCGACAAAAAGAAGAAACGTCAACCGGATGACTATGGCAGCGATTCCGCTGGCAAGCGCCTTCTCGTTCGACAAAAGAAGAAACGTCAACCGGATGATTGTGGCAGCGATTCCGCTGGCAAGCGCCTTCTCGTTTGACAAAATAGAAAAAAACGTCAACCGGAAGACTACGGCGGCGATCCCGCCGACCAGCGCCTTCACAGATCGACTATAAAAGATAACACAGTTGGTTTGCGTCGACCGGGTGACTACGGCGGAGCTACCTCCGACCGGCGCCATCGCAGATCACGTTAATATTTTAGTGAGATGGCGGCCGTTTCCCCAGTCCATTGTCTCAAGAAAGGTGTGTGTTTGATAAATATTAACAATACATAATATAACCAAGGAAGTACGATAAATAAACATGCAACATAATATGCAACATGGCAGGAGCAATATTACAAGTTTCATACTAAACAAGAACAACAAACGGACATGCGTAAATATAACAGTAGACAGACAAAAACATAAACACCCGGCATGGTAGTAAGCAAAATAATCGAACAAACACTGCTGGGCTGTTCATAGCAAGGGGTTAGCTTGCCTTCGAAGACGGGGATCCACTGGGTTTGGAATGGTCGGGGTGATTCCGCGGCGTAGGGCAGCGATAGCCCCGTTCCACGGACTCCGGAGTGCACGTATAAAATGGCACCCCATAGAACTATTTCAGAATGAGATGGAATCAGTACCACCGGAAAGAGCTCGTCGAGACGAAGATTTAGAAATTTGAATCGCTCCGATCGGAGCTATGGTTTAAAAGTTTTGGACGTTGGAAAAATGGTCCAGCAGAAAAAAGGAAAATCGCCCGCGGGAAAAAAACGACGGGCCGTAGATGGGCCGCTCGGGCGCCTGCGCGCTGCGCGCGCCTTAGCGGCCACGGCTGGGCCGCCAGCTGCTGCTGGTCCACTAGGCCAGAAAACGGTTCCATCCAAAAAAAAAAAAGAAGAACAGGGGATCGATCCCTGTCGTCGTCCTCCTCTGCACTTGCACTGGAGCGGCACGGATCGGCCGGGGACGGCCAGAGACTCACCGGGAGGGTCGGCCGGCGGTGGGCACGGCCCGGAGGCGGTGTACCGCGGCCAGGGAAGGAGGGCTAGGGGCGCGGGGTGGCTTGAGGGCTTGAGTCCAACCTCGACCTGGTCACGGCGACCATGGCCGAAGCCCGAGCTCGGTTTTCTTCAGCCGAAAGAAACGTGGGGAGGCTCTGGGGAGGGGAGGGTGATGTAAAGGTTGCTCAGGAGGCCTCGGGTGCTCTTAATCGCCGAGGCGAGAGGGAACCGACGAACGACTTCGCGACGCTTCAATGCCACCGACCGAGGTCGTTGCTCCGGTCTTTGTCCAAGAATTAATGGGGGGATAAGGTCGAGCGCGGGCTGATTACGGGGAGCAGGACGAGCTCGATATCCTGCACGTTGAGCACGAGCTCGTGAGCAGTGGAAGGGAGGAAGCCGACGAGCGGCTGGGCGGCGCCTAACTCTGGCCAAGCATTTAAAGGAGGGGATAGGGCGTCTTGGGTGCGAGCCAGGGGAGCAGGAGAGGTGCGGCCATGGCTCGGGTGTGGCGGAACCAAGGAACAGCGAGGGAGCCAGAGGAGCAGTGCGCGGCGCTGTTGGGCTTGGTCGCGCCCGGTGGTGACCACGCCAAAGGGCATGCCGATACCGGCATCGAGATAAATCTCTCGTCCCAGGGCCCTAGAGGAAAAACAAATCGTGTCACCTCGTGCCAAATTGAATTTCCAACAACTTTGCAGAACAAAGTTTTTGCAAATTCTCAAGTTGGTGCGACTAAAAGTTTTTAAAAACAGTACTGGACCAATTTGAAATTGGTTGTTTGGAGAGGCAAACGATTTTTGGTTTGAACAAGACTTTGCCCAGAGGTGTAGGCACTACTCGTGCTTGCATCTAAGCACTCTCCTCACACTACAAAAATCATTTGACTTGATTTTGAAAACATTTGAGTTTTAGGGCAGAAACTTGCATAGAGAAAAAGTCAAACATTTTCTTAACAAGGTATCCAATATTTTTACATAAATGGGTTACATACTGCCTAGGGATCATCCCTTAATTTTTGTAGAATTTTTGAGACATAAAGAATAGGGGTTCCTTTGGAAATTGCAAATAAGCATGAAAAGAGCATTACAAATGAAGTACCTCAAATATTGCTCAAATGAAGTTGGGACAATGGAGTGAAATGTTCAGGAGGTGGAATCACGCACCTTCCCAAAATTGCATAATTTCTGGATGGGTGGAAGGTGTCTAGATAATTTTTGGATCAGAAACGGCATTTCGGAAAATAATGTCCAACTTGGAAATATTGCATTGGAGTATGCAATATTTTTGCATGGATTGTCTTTATACGGATAGGGGAGTCCTCTGGTATTTTTAGTGGAATTTTTCCAGCTATGGAAATAGGCTTCCCTTTGGTAGGTGGAGAAAAGGGTTTAAAAGGTTCGATAATTAGGGCTAGGGTTTTCGAGAGAAAACCTGAGCATAAAAAATTATCACGGGTGTTGGAGTGGTTCGTGGATCACCGGGAAATTTTGATAAAGCAATTCCCAAGTCAATTCATCCTCAAAAGATTTGAAGAAACATTTAGGAAAAGAGAAAAGCTTTTCAGGTGTCAGAAAAACACTGCTAAAATTAGGTTTAAATTTTCGGGGTGTTACAAACCTTCCCCCCTTAAAAAGAATCTCGTCCTCGAGATTAAGGAGGTTATACAAGATAATTCTTGAACGATCCATTTATACCCTATTTAAAAACTTTTTCTGCAAAATATTAGAGTTTAACACTCAAGAGATTAACACTCCACAAGATTTTTATTCAAAACAACATGATATTTCTACCATACTCAATGCATTTAAAAGATGGCATGGCAGGGGCTCACTCAATCAATCAACACAGGATCTACCACCATGGTTAAAAATTAAATCTATGGTTTTTAGCTCAACCAAACACAACGTGGCAAGATCAAACAAGATCTACAACCAAACTATCAACCAACAACCAAAGATTTTTCTTGGGTAAAGAATTACCCACCATTTTATAAAACCAAATTACTGAGGGATATCCTAATCATACCCCTTGCCTAGGGTTTTGTTTTAGAAAAGCTGCATAAACATTTTCATGTTTACACAGGTTTTAGAAAAACCAAAGGGTTTCTTTTTAAAAAGAAAATATCTGTGCCACCAATAATTGGTTCACAGACAGTGTGGGATAGGCCATTTCCCAAACTTATTTTGCAAAGATTTTCCCTAAAAGAAACACTGGAGAGACGAGGGGATGATTTTCTGAGAAAGGGATAGAGTCACACCGTGGCTATCGGCCTACTCACTGGCGTGTGGGACCGGGGTCCACCTGGCAGTCTCCCTCCTCCTTTCTCTCTTCTTCTTCCTCGCTCTCTCTCGCTCTGTACACGGCGGTTCCCAGTGCGCGGAGCACTCCACTGCGGCACTGCTGCGCGTGCGGTCCGTCGACGCCGCGGCCATCATGGCTTTGAGGAACATGTCCTCGATGGTTTCACGCCACTGCTCGCGATTCTTTCTCTTTTTCCGCGTGCGGTGTCGAGGAGCGGCGTCCGAGCTCCAGCTATAAATCAGAATTTCCGAAATCCTCTCTTTTCTCATCGCAACCATGGGCTTTGTTCAAAGCTTCTTCAGAGCCTATGTCGAGATGATGGAGGACGCAGGCTTCATCAAGCGTATTGTCATCTTCGTGCTCTTCGTGATCTCGTGTATGGTGGTGGGCGCACTGCTGTTCGCGGCGGTGGTCTTCCTGATCTTTGGCCTGTGCAATTGGTGGTCTGGCGCCGATGCTGATGCTGCGGTGGAGGGGCAGGCTGCGGCGGAGGGGCAGGCTGCGCCGCCGGTTGCTGAGGTGGCCGCTCTTCCAGCTGGAGGTGAGCCGGCCGCTCGAGCCGTCCGTCGCCGTCGCGCGGCTCGCGACTCGGCTTCGGGTGAGCCAGGCTCATCTTCTAGCAACACCACTGAGCTTGAGAGGGAGTAGGATTTCTGGGGTGCCTTCGCATCTGCACTGAGGTAGTTGTAGCGTTCTAGGTTGGAGTAGAACTTGTATCCTTCGTTTATGAAATTTCCCTTCTGTACTGAACTTAGTGGATGCACCAAATTTGTCTCCTCTGATAAACTGGAACAAGATTTTCATTTCTGAACTTTTCTCAGCTGCCACAAATCTGGTCTTGCAGCACAGATAGAATTTCAGAGGTACTAGCATACAGATAGAAGAACTTGCTGAACTGGGAAAATATCTTTTAGAAGTAATCCTGCATTTTATGGCCCAAAACAATTGCAGGAGTGTGGCATAATCCTCCCAACCGTAATGGTTAACAAGAGAATCAGAACACCAAGTTTTATTACGGGCTGATTCAACATCAACCAGAAAGCATACCACAAACTTACATTACAAGCTAACACAAGAAAAACAAACAACCTCGCCGATTCTCACCTACCAACATACAAGCGCTACTCAGGCCAACTAAACAGGGTTCTACTCAGCTTGACGGCCTCTGGTAGTCGGTGGAGTGTGGCCGAGACGAAGAGTGGTGTCCACATCTCCATCTTCCGCGGGGTGGGGAATTGCAGGCACGCCTTCGAGGATTATACCTCGCTCTTGGGGGTGCTGCTGAACTCGGGCTAGTGCTTGCGTCACAGATGCATCAAGACCGCGTTCCAGCAAATCATCTGGGAACGGGAGTCCTGTACCCTGAGCTTGCCCATGGCGGGGGTAGGTGGGTTCCTTGCTTGACTCAGTTGCATGCGAGCAATACCAAGGTTGCGCCTTGTGGTCATGAGTTCCTCTATCAGAGAATGGCTGAGCCTTGTCATTGCAGCCCCGTAGGTGGCCAGGGTGATTACAGCAGGGTCGACTTCTTCTCCAATGGGAGTTTGGATAATCTCCACTCCATGCTGGGGTCTGGCTGGGAGAAGGTGGAAAGCTCGACTTTTCGCCATTGCCGGTTCCGAGTACTGCAGGCGGACGAGACCTTCCCAGGCTGCTACCTGGATGGCTTGATTAAGAGTGGGCATGCTCCTACCTTGGATCAAGTAAGGCTGACTTGTGCCAAAAGGACACGGGCCGACATGTACGTCTGCTCGAAATTCACTCCCGGCAGGCGAGAGTGAGTTCTCGAACACCACATATCGAGGGCGAGCAGGCCTACCAAGGAGAACACAAACGGCCTTCCAAAGCATCAGTGGAAATCCGCCATGATCCTCGGCAGTGGTTTCTAGGATGACCTTGGGGTTCGCCATCGGATTATTCTGGATCTGGGTGTAGGATGAGATGAGAACGCGGGATTCCTTTGCGCGATCCTGCTTCAAGAGAGTTGGGTGGCTAAGGATAGCAGGCGAGGGTGGGGATAAACGGCAGCTAGGACCGGGGTCTCATATAAGCTGGGTTGTGTCGGCTCCTTCTCATGGAAGAAACCGGCGAGCCTTGCTGGGTGGATTGGGTCACATCCTACTGCACCTTACTGTGGACCGACACAGCTATGCCGGTTAGGCGGGATGGGTTAAATCCATCGGGCTCGCTGTCGGGCAAAAGTAAGGTTGGGCTTTCCATGCTAGGGTAGTCTACAGCCAGCCTGGGCTCTGATACCACGTCTGTGACACCCCTCCCTGGCACATATCACCAGAGAGGCGGTCGTCCTGTGCGCCAGCCCAAGATATCTGGCCGCACGTCACGACAGTGCAACATAATGGAAATCATTACACAGTCAGGCACATGAAGTGCTACAAATGGTTTACAAGGCCATCGAGGCATGACAAAATATCAAGCCAAGCATGGCTCAGGACAGAGTTTAACTGGCGGCGGAAGACGACTAAGGCAACGGCTTGGAGCGGCTACACTCCACAGGTATCTGGCTGGGCTACTGATCCTAGCACACTCTTGCTCCATCTCCTCCTAAGGTAGAGGATGAATCCTCGCCAAAACCTGGCCACAATCACAAGGCCCGTGAGTACATTTGTATGCACTCGGCAAGAATCGCCACTCATTACAAACAATCCAACAATCATGCAACAAGATATACATTGTAAATAAAATCCTACAACATGGCAAGGTATACACTAGATACATGAAGTAGCATGGCATTGACAACCAAACATGTCATAAGCAAGCAACGGGGGTATCACCAGTACAGAGTCCAAGCCAGGTGGGGTTGGATCGTGCACCGGCAATCATACAAAGAGATTACCTGTGACGAGTAAACGGGTGTACCAGTTGGTACCAAATAATACATAACAGCACCTGTGATTACTGTTAGGCCCACTGGCCTCATCTTTCCACTCTGGGCATGCACGGTTGATGTTGGCTCAGGCCTAACTCTAGGCTCCCAACGATCACACCGCCATCCTATATCATGGGTAACCATCAACATCTCAATGCAACATTCCCTGCATCATCTTATTTGTTTATTTAGTGAGATCAAGTCGTTCATTAATTCTTTCAAACAGATCTTAAGTTTAACCTCCTGACACGACAAAGACACACAGTGTGACCGACACTGAACAGTTGTTCTATATCCCAGGAACGAGGCTAGCTTGCTAGGTTGATGCTCTCGAGAGTTTGCTTTCCCACCTATCAGAATGCACCCCACTCAGCCGGCACTTCAGGTTCATCACGCCCAAAGTCATACTAAGCAAAATACACTCACATGACGGTCCACTTGCTAAGACACTCTCCTGCACCACCCTATGCGCGTGGCACAACGGGCAAGTCCGGCACATCCCCCGGCGCGACCGAGTATGCGTAGCTCCGGACTCCCTATCACAGCCGAACCCGTGCCTGTCGACCTCTACCCTCGGACAGCACAACCGAACGACTGCGCCCAATGGATGGCACAAAAGGGGCTCAACAACCTACTAGGTCACGGTCCTCCATGAGACGACGATGATTCAGCTTTCAAAGTTCAGATTAGTGGCACCGTGGACTGACCCTATCGTTGTTTGGAGGGGAGTTTCATTTAATCAAGTTTCATCAATCACAAGTCCAAACAACCGAGAATTAGTCCAGCACAACAATCACAATATAATAGTACATCATCAACAACAAGCCATTAGAAACATAATAATTCATGCAATAGTAGTATCCATGTCCAAACTTAGCAAAATAAAAAGAACGTCAACCGGAAGACTACGGCGGCGATTCCGCCGACCAGCGCCTTCTCGTTTGACAAAAATAAAAGAAACGTCAACCGGATGACTGTGGCAGCGATTCCGCTGGCAAGCGCCTTCTCGTTCGACAAAAAGAAGAAACGTCAACCGGATGACTGTGGCAGCGATTCCGCTGGCAAGCGCCTTCTCGTTCGACAAAAGAAGAAACGTCAACCGGATGACTGTGGCAGCGATTCCGCTGGCAAGCGCCTTCTCGTTTGACAAAATAGAAAAAAACGTCAACCGGAAGACTACGGCGGCGATCCCGCCGACCAGCGCCTTCACAGATCGACTATAAAAGATAACACAGTTGGTTTGCGTCGACCGGGTGACTACGGCGGAGCTACCTCCGACCGGCGCCATCGCAGATCGACGTTAATATTTTAGTGAGACGGCGGCGGTTTCCCCAGTCCATTGTCTCAAGAAAGGTATGTGTTTGATAAATATTAACAATACATAATATAACCAAGGAAGTACGATAAATAAACATGCAACATAATATGCAACATGGCAGGAGCAATATTACAAGTTTCATACTAAACAAGAACAACAAACGGACATGCGTAAATATAACAGTAGACAGACAAAAACATAAACACCCGGCATGGTAGTAAGCAAAATAATCGAACAAACACTGCTGGGCTGTTCATAGCAAGGGGTTAGCTTGCCTTCGAAACGGGGATCCACTGGGTTTGGAATGGTCGGGGTGATTCCGTGGCGTAGGGCAGCGATAGCCCCGTTCCACGGACTCCGGAGTGCACCTATAAAATGGCATCCCATAGAACTATTTCGGAATGAGATGGAATCAGTACCACCGGAAAGAGCTCGTCGAGACGAAGATTTAGAAATTTGAATCGCTCCGATCGGAGCTACGGTTTAAAAGTTTTGGACGTTGGAAAAATGGTCCAGCAGAAAAAAGGAAAATCGCCCGCGGGAAAAAAAACAGAAGGGCCGTAGATGGGCCGCTCGGGCGCCTGCGCGCTGCGCGCGCCTTAGCAGGCCACGGCTGGGCCGCCAGCTGCTGCTGGTCCACTGGGCCAGAAAACGGTTCCATCCAAAAAAAAAGAAGAAGAACAGGGGATCGATCCCTGTCGTCGTCCTCCTCTGCACTTGCACTGGAGCGGCACGGATCGGCCGGGGACAGCCAGAGACTCGCCGGGAGGGTCGGCCGGCGGTGGGCACGGCCCGGAGGCGGTGTACCGCGGCCAGGGAAGGAGGGCTAGGGGCGCGGGGTGGCTTGAGGGCTTGAGTCCAACCTCGACCTGGTCACGGCGACCATGGCCGAAGCCCGAGTTCGGTTTTCTTCAGCCGAAAGAAACGTGGGGAGGCTCTGGGGAGGGGAGGGTGATGTAAAGGTTGCTCAGGAGGCCTCGGGTGCTCTTATATCGCCGGGGCGAGAGGGAACCGACGAACGACTTCGCGGCGCTTCAATGCCACCGGCCGAGGTCGTTGCTCCGGTCTTTGTCCAACAATTAATGGGGGGGGGGGATAAGGTCGAGAGCGGGCTGATTACGGGGAGCAGGACGAGCTCGATATCCTGCACGTTGAGCACGAGCTCGTGAGCAGTGGAAGGGAGGAAGCCGACGAGCGGCTGGGCGGCGCCTAACTCCGGCCAAGCATTTAAAGGAGGGGATAGGTCGTCTTGGGTGCGAGCCAGGGGAGCAGGAGAGGTGCGGCCATGGCTCGGGTGTGGCGGAACCAAGGAACAGCGAGGGAGCCAGAGGAGCAGGGCGGCGGCGCTGTTGGGCTTGGTCGCGCCCGGTGGTGACCACGCCAAAGGGCATGCTGATACCGGCATCGAGATAAATCTCTCGTCCCAGGGCCCTAGAGAAAAACTAATCGTGTCACCTTGTGCCAAATTGAATTTCCAACAACTTTGCAGAACAAAGTTTTTGCAAATTCTCAAGTAGGTGCGACTTAAAGTTTTCAAAAACAGTACTGGACCAATTTGAAATTGGTTGTTTGGAGAGGCAAACGATTTTTGGTTTGAACAAGACTTTGCCCAGAGGTGTAGGCACTACTCGTGCTTGCATCTAAGCACTCTCCTCCCACTACAAAAATCATTTGACTTGATTTTGAAAACATTTGAGTTTTAGGGCAGAAACTTGCATAGAGAAAAAGTCAAACATTTTCTTAACAAGGTATCCAATATTTTTACATAAATGGGTTACATACTGCCTAGGGATCATCCCTTAATTTTTGTAGAATTTTTGAGACATAAAGAATAGGGGTTCCTTTGGAAATTGCAAATAAGCATGAAAAGAGCATTACAAATGAAGTACCTCAAATATTGCTCAAATGAGGTTGGGACAATGGAGTGAAATGTTCAGGAGGTGGAATCACGCACCTTCCCAAAATTGCATAATTTCTGGATGGGTGGAAGGTGTCTAGATAATTTTTGGATCAGAAACGGCATTTCGGAAAATAATGTCCAACTTGGAAATATTGCATTGGAGTATGCAATATTTTTGCATGGATTGCCTTTATACGGATAGGGGAGTCCTCTGGTATTTTTAGTGGAATTTTTCCAGCTATGGAAATAGGCTTCCCTTTGGTAGGTGGAGAAAAGGGTTTAAAAGGTTCGATAATTAGGGCTAGGGTTTTCGAGAGAAAACCTGAGCATAAAAAATTATCACGGGTGTTGGAGTGGTTCGTGGATCACCGGGAAATTTTGATAAAGCAATTCCCAAGTCAATTCATCCTCAAAAGATTTGAAGAAACATTTAGGAAAAGAGAAAAGCTTTTCAGGTGTCAGAAAAACACTGCTAAAATTAGGTTTAAATTTTCGGGGTGTTACAAGTTTCTCATCGAGTGATTGGAGCGCATTTTTCCGTCTTCCCCCTTGTACAGGTGGAATCTGCAATCAGCATCCATCTTTTCTTCGAATGATCGCTCGGATTGTGCGTCGGATCGTGACTTGCGCCAGTCTTTCCTCTTGTAGCTATCACTGTGTTGGCCGCGGTCTCGGCTGTCTCGGCGATCATCTCGACTGTCTCGCCGATCCTCTCGACTGTCCCGCCGATCTTCTGACCGTCGGTCGCTTCTGTCTTGGTCGTTGCGGGGCGTGGAGAACCCAGCCACCATGAACTCGGGTCTGTCGTCGTCGTAGTGACGTTTTGAACGTTTGCGCCTTCGGTCGTCTCTGTATGAGTCTCTGCGGCTTCGACTGCCACTTTCATGATTGTCACGGGGTGAGGACCCGCGTGTGGTGCGCGCCATGTCTTCTCCGTCTGCCCACTCAGTCGCGATCATCAAGAGGTTAGCCACAGAGGTTGGCTTTTTGCGACCAAGCGCTTCTTTGAAGTCCCGCCTGGCGAGGCCCATTATGAAAGCATCCATGGCCATATCTTCTGAAATTACTCCGACTGAGTTGCGTATCTCAGTCCATCGTCTGATGTATGACCTCAACGTTTCGTCTGACCGTTGAACGTAAGCTCGCAGCTCCTCGAACGTTTTTGGGCGCTCACATAGAGGTTCGAAGTTTTTGATGAAGTCAGTGCGGAAGTAATCCCACGAGTCGTATGTTGATGGAGGTAGGGCCTTGAGCCAGTCGCGGCTGTGCCTTCGAGCTTGAGTCGTATGTATTGCATGGCTGTGATGTTTGTGCCTCGCTGGCACGCGACAGCCAGCCTGTAGTCTTCCAGCCACCCTGAAGGTTTCTGTTGACCCGTGTACTTGGGTTGTTCAGATGTAAGTTTGAACCCTTTGGGCATCCGTGTCTCACGGACGCGTCGAGTGAAGCACAGAGCTCCATGTGGCTCAGGCTCTCGATCAGAGTATGAGTCGCTGCTGTAAGATCTGCGTGATCTGCTCCTAGACCTGCGCCTACGTGAGCCGCTTCTTTCCTTCGAGTGGTGGCGGCGACCACTGTGATTATGCTCTTCACTACGCGTGTCAACTAGGGCACGGTCTCGACTCCCCCCTGGAGTTTTTGGAATTTGGCGTATGGCCTTCGCCGCTAAGGCGAGTGATTTGATCTGTTGGCGATGTAGTTTTGCATTGGGGTCATCAGCTGGAGGCTTGATTGCCTCTAGGTATGCTGCTGCGGTAAAGAGAGTACCCGCGGCTGTTTTGGGTACTGCCACTCCCTCCTCGTCGTATGTCATGAAAGAGTTGCCTAGGTTGCGGGTGAGTGCCGCCCTCTCATCCGGCGAGAGATGTGCCAGCCTTGATCTGGGTCTTGTGTCTGCTCGCCCGGTGGAGCTCAGGGAGAGCTGTCTTCTTCGCGCACTCGACAAGCCAGCCTGCTATTTACGTTCTTCGAGTGTTGCTCTGATCTGCTGCAGTCGAAATGATTCTTGCCAGTTGAAGTACTGGAAGGTCAGCATCTCCTCCCGTGTTGCGTCTGCTGGCATCATTGTGCACTCCTTGATAACTTTATCTGCTTTTGCTGCCATCTCAGAAGTAATTGTGAGATTTGTGACTCCGTCCGGCATAGTAACCGTGCACGGGAACTCTGTAGGCCTGCGACTGGCCGCAGCATCATATGATTCTGCGGCGAAGGCAACGTAGACCTGCTGGGGTATCACCCGAGGGTATGTGTATGTGTCTTCGAGTCCCATCATGGACTCGTCGTCGTCATCAAGGCTCATGTCGGAGTCGATATGCCCATCGAGTGGTCCGTCTGGACGGATCTCGCTGTCGATGCCTTCATCGCCTATGCTTATCTCGGCGTCGGCGAAGTTGTTATGAATCTCTAAGTCGAGGTTGTTGTTGGTGCAGATCTCGGAGTCGACGTAGTTGTCGATATGAGTTTCAGGCTCGTCAAAGTCGCTGAGGGAGATCCCGCAGTCGAAACTATCCTCGAGTGGGAGATCGAGCTCGGGATCGTTTGTGCGGTATGCTGATTCGGCCTCCTCGCCCTGGAGTTCTTCAATGAGCTCGTTGATCTCTCGTGTGGACATGGTTGTTGCAGACGAGCAAGCTTGGGGGAGCGATGATGGTATGGACGCAGTTGATGGATCCGCAGTCGAAGGAGCCGCAACCAATGGAGCCATGGGTGCGGAAGTCGCGAGTTGGCGTGGATCTGTCAAGTCCTGCACACCAAGCTTGTTGACGAAAAAATTGAACGAACCAACGGTTAAACCCAAACCTGACTCGAGATCGGAGAAGGCCTCCTGGAATTCTGGCGAGTGTGGCTCGAAATCCATCAGAGGATCTGATGCGCTTTCTGCAGGTGAAGCTGGCGTGCTGCCGTTTATCGAGTGAGTCGGCGAGTTGCCGTGTGCTGCCCGAGTCGGCGAGTTCTGGTTTGTTGATGCAGCCGGCGAGTTGCCGTTTGTAGATCCGATCGGCGAGTCGCCGTTTTCCGATGGAACAGAAGAAACCGTGAGTCCAGCACTATTCTTTCCCACAGACGGCGCCAATTGACGAGGGGTACACTCATCAAATCCCATGGTTAAGGACCTAGGGTTGAGATTATGGGGAGAGAACGTGGTAGTACTGGTAGTTTCGTCGGCTGACAAGCAGAGGCAAAGATTTACCCAGGTTCAGGCCCCTCGGGTGGAGGTAAAGACCCTACTTCCTGCTTGTCTGTTATTGATCGTGTGAGATTATGTGGTTACAAGGAGGCTCCGGCGAGATGTCGATCTCGCTAGAGCTTTGGTGGTTTGAGTATGGCTTGGTCCTAGATCGACACCCCTCAAAGCCTTTAAATAGGCTGGGTCTCGGGAGTTCATAAACAACCTAGTTTACACATAAGGAAAGCCTAAACCGACTATGCCTATGACTAATCTTGGAGGGTACTCCATCTTCTTGGGCCTTGGTCTTGGGCTTCAAATAAGCTCTTCGCTATTGGGTCTTAGTCGCCACGTGCACCAGGTACCCTCACGGTAGGGTTCCCGAGATGTATACCCTTGTCAGCCGCCCCGCCTCCTCTCCTCACCCGACGCCGTGCCCCGCCTTCTCCTCTCCTCCTTACGTGCGCCCGGCCGCCTCCTCGCCTCGACCTCCTCCGGCCGCTCCGCCCGGCGCCGCTCCGCCCTCGGCCCGTGTCGCCCGTCCTGGCACCGCCCGAAATATATTAAGAGTATTTGAACAAACTTTTCATTTTTAAATATTTGAAAAAACTTCTCCTTTTTAAAATATATTAAGAAATTTTGCTCCTTTTAAATATTTGAACAAACTTTTCCCTCTTTATATATTAAGAATATGTGAACAAATTTCCTTTTAAATATTTGAACGAAACAGCTCTAACCACTTTTTATCCCTTCAACCAAACAAAAACCTGGCTCAACAAATCCACACAACCAAATATGAAAAATGGGCACCACCAACCAGGTGGTTAGGGTTACCCCAACCATTTTTCCATAGCCACGCAACGAAACACACTTATTAGGGGTCAATCCACCTCGTCGACTAGTGGTGACGAGCCAAGGCACATCTTGACCTTGAAAGTCCTGGAGTTTGAAGAGCATGACGTAGTTGACATAAAGTCCATGCCTTGTGACAAAGTTAATCCGACTTTTGGAGAATCGAACGACATAGGCGAGGTTCCTTCACGATTGAATCGGGGTAGTGGTGGTGTGTAGGTGGGGCAGGGATGGGGGTTGGTGGTGGCATGCTACCGCCAAAGAAGAACCCACCTCTTTTAGGTTTAGAGGGATGGTCTAGGGGTGGCGAATCAATGGAGGCGACAACTGGACTAGGGCGGGGCAGCGACACAACGATGCCACCTGCATGCCGTGGGTAGGTGGTTAGGCCGATGCACATCGGCGGACAATCAAGAGCGAACCTAGGGACGGTGGAGGCACACGTCCGACACCCAAGAAGATGAAAAATATTTTCCAGGCTTATCGCTTTGCTGACCGCAGAGCAACAATGTTTTTTGAAGATGTTGCTTCGAAGAATCATTCACAATGTCTAAGTGTCTCGATGTGAACATTGTTTTCCCACTTCAGTAACGCGATATCTATAACTATGCAACAACAAAAAGGTCGAGTCTGAGCTCTTTCGATTGTATCGCTTAATGCAAACAATTGAGTATATTTACGAGAAAAGCACATGTTTAGCACATGCAGAATGTGTGGTTTGATCACAAAGTTACGTAACGTGAAAAGTGGGTCAGGAAGTGCCATGCGCGACCGTGATCTAGGTAGACTAACAGCCGTCGTCATGGAGTGACCAAGATCGCTACGTGTGGCAACTTCCTGATCCGCTTTTCATGTCTTGCAACTTTGTGATGAAACCGCAAGTTCATCTACCTGCGTTTTTCTCTATAATTACATGACTTCTATATAAAAAAGGTAATGAGAAATTTGGAGCCAAGGCGTGCAGTACATACACAGTACTCCTACTTATTTCCCTTGTCCTTTCTGAAAATTGTTGGTGAAATTGTGTATCGGTAACGGCAGCGGCAGGGGGACCGCCCGATCACACGAAACGACCAAAAGTAGATCAAAAGCTGACGAACACACCGCGCCGCCCGTGTTCTCTCAGATTCGTTTCTTCCACAGCGGCGGCGGCACCTCCAAAAAAGCCTGCGCCGCGCCGCGATTCCTCTCCCAAAATTCCATGTCCCCGATCGTAGCCGACACCACCGCTTCCCTAAGCCCTTCCAAGGACCTAAAACGGCCACGCGCAGCCAGCGATGAAGCCCGGCCCTCGCAAGCGCGCCTCGCCGCCGCCGCCGCCGGACCCCCCCGTCACGCTGGCGCTGCCGGGTTTCGTGGCGGACCGATCGGAGGCGGCGGCCCGGGTCGAGCGCCTTCTGAAGTACCAGTTCCACGACCGCTCCCTGCTCGAGGAGGCGCTCACTCACCAGTCCTTCGCCGAGGGCGCCGCCTCGTACCAGCGGCTCGAGTTCGTCGGGGACGCGGCGCTCGGCCTCGCCTTCGCCAACTTCCTCTACCTGACCAACCCCACCCTCGGCCCCGGCGCTCTCTCCTCGCTCCGCTCTGCCAATATCTCGACCGAGAAGCTTGCGCGCGTCGCCGTGCGACACGGCCTCTACCCGCTGCTCCGACGCAACTGTTCTCCCCTCGATTCTCTGGTACGTTCTTCAGGGACTCAGCTTGGTTGAATTTGAGCAGTAAGGTCACGGACCGACTTTGGCCTCTTATCTATACTCCGTTCCAGATCCAACGTACCAAACTGACTCAGATTTCGAACTAGAAAATTACTAGAACTGTTTGGAAAAATTGAAAAATACTCCCTCAGTATCTAGACAGTAGAGAGTCTTATATTTTGATACGGAGGGAGTAAATACTTTGTTTTGTACTCTGAGAAAGTTTCATTCCATTTGATGACTAGTTGATGATAAAATAACTTCTTATGTTTCTGAGCTCTAGTTTGAGCTAAAAACCTATCTAATGACAAACCATTGATCCAAACACAACGAAACTTTATAGAATACAGAACGAAGTATTTATGATTTACTGGATTTTTTCAAAATTTTCCGAGCAGTTTTATTTTTTAGCTTGAAATCTAAGGCAATCTGATACATTTGATTTGAAATGGAGGGAAGATAAGAGAGCAAAGCCGCTTGGTGACTTTGCTCCTCAAAGCTGCCCAAGCTGAGTCCGTTCTTCAGCACACTCCTCTCCTGGAGTCATAGACTAGTCAAATCTGTCGGAGAATGACTCCCACGAAACAGGGGTAGTCAAGCTCACGAAGAGAGTTCGTGTAAGGGGCTGAACACGTTGGTCAAACAACCCTCAACCTGCACGGCGACGGTGCTCGTCGAGCAAGTGGAGGGACATCACGACAGAGATGAACACCAGCCCGTACCCAGGTTCACGGCCCTCGTGTGGAGGTAATACCGCTACTCCTGCTTGTCTGTATTGCACTGCTTGTAGAGGTTACAGTACAATGAGCTTGCCGAGGGCTCTCTTTTGGCAATGGTGTGCACAAGGAAGGGAAGCAATGGTCTTCTTCTTCCTTGCGCGTAAGTGGTTATGCTGGAATGAGAATGCGATCCCTTGCTACGGTGCACCTCGGCCTCCTTTTATAGGCGCCCCGTGCTCCTTCCTTGCACTCGCACTGTGGTAGGGCTGTCACGTGGCGCAGAAGGTGGAGCGCGATGCATCGCAGCCCGGGTGCCCATGGACGCGGTCCATGAGTGTAAAGCTGACTCCTGTAGCAGAGTACCCACCGTCCATGCTGGACGGCCAGCTGGGGCCGCAGAGGAACGTGGGGGTGCCCACGGTGACGTTGGCCTTGGAGCGTAGCGCCGGCCGGTCCTCTTAACACCAAAGAGGAAATCCTTGTAGTCCGGAGCGGGTGGCACAACTTTATTGACCCCTTTAATCACCAAAATGGCAACTGCGGCGTCGTCGTCACCGCGCGCAGGGGCGCGCGTCACTCTGCGGCCGCTGCAGAGCCCATGTGCGCTCTGCAGAGGTTGCTTTGCAGCGAAGCGATCTCCACGAGGGCTTAGACGCACTGTAGAGAATTCGGCGTTGACCTCTCCCCAGGGGAGATTTCCTTGAAGAGGGGGCAGCAGCGGATATGGCCTCCGCAGGCCTCTGCTGCCTCAAATGCCCTCGCGAGGCTCTCCAGGCCGTAGGCTTGGTCCTTAGCGAAAATTGGCCATCAAGTGTCGAGGGCCGTATAGGACAGGCCCAGCACACCCTGGATTTCACTGGGCCGACAGTAGCCCCCGGGCCCATGATGGGCACGATGTAGTCCAATGGACGCAGGCGAATCGTCATGGGCCCAAAGTGTCCGGCCGGCCTGAGACACGTGCAGGGCAGTTACGCCGCGACGACACGTTCTCCTCGGAGATGATGGGCGTAGTGGGGGGTCCCACCACGTCTCGGTAACTGCTCTGAGGGGAATAAAGCCTGCAGCGCCGGTTCAGGCAGCAGTTACTGCATCATTTGCGCGCCCGTCTCCTTGCTCTTGACGCCTGCGCTCCTGTGTCTTCGACGCACCTCCTTCACCGAGCTCCGCCGCCCTTCTCTCTTCGACCGTGGGTCCCAAGAAGGGCAAGGCGGCAATGGCGAATGTACCGGCCGAGGCGCAGCAGGAGGACGAGCTCGCGCCGGCGCTGGTGGGGACTCGCATCCACACTGCTGAGGCGCTGGACAAGATCCGGCTGATGGCCGCAGGCAAGAACAACGAGCACGGCGCCACCGTTCTCAAGGCGGCGCGATTCGGCAAGCTCGCGGCGGGGCTATATCCCATCTTCTTCCCGACCATTTTCGCTGGTTTGGTGCCGCCGTTTTCTCCTTTCCTGGAGGAGGTCCTGGCCTTCTATCAGATCCAACTCCTGCATCTGCACCCCAACTCCATCTTGATCCTCGCCATCTTCGCATATCTTTGCGAGGCGTATTTGGGGGTGATGCCTTCCGTGGCCTTCTTCCGGAGCTTCTATGCGCTCCGCTCCACGGCGCCTGGCGAGCGGTCTGGTTGTGTGTCCTTCCGCATCGCGGATGGGATGGGAGGTATCTACATCCCCATGTCCTGGGACGGCGACAAACCCGTCACACGGGTGACGAAGAAGGTGGACGATTTCCGCCAGCGGTGGTTCCTCGTGGACGCCAAGACGCAGAATTCCTTCTTCGACGTCCCTGAGGCGCCGCCACTGAAGAACTCGAATTGGTCGAGTGCGACCCTTCAGAGCCCGAAGATTGCGGACTTGGTCGCACGCATGAAGCTCGTCCGCGACGCTGGCCTCACGGGGCAGATGGTTGCTGAAGACTTCGTGAGGCGCCGTATCGCCCCTCTCCAGAAGCACACAAAGCCGATGTGGATGTATTCAGGCCCGGCGGACGCAATGCGGCTGCACTGCAGCTCCCACCTTCCTGAAGTCGTAGCTTCCATAATAGCTCCCCGCTCCAAGGCTTTTCACGACAGGGCCGCCAAGAGCCCAGTGGGCACCCCTCTCAAGAGGAAAGCTGAGACTGCTCCTGAGGGCCCGGCTCTGGAGCTGCTTCGTCGAGGTCGTGGCGGTCATCCACTATGATGTGGGTCGACTCGCGCGCCAAGACATCTGGGTAAGCATTGGCCCCTGTTTTTGCATCTTTCGAGAGTTTTCTTGCTCTCCTATTGACGACCTTCATTGTTTGTTTGTTAGGGATCTTGTGACGGCCAAACGCCGGAGGCTCCGCAAGGCTGCGGAGGTCCGGGGCCTGGCCTCGGCACCCGTCGAGGAGCCGTGGAGCTCTCGGCTGAAGAGGTTGCTAAGCCCATAGAGACCGAGGCCTCGGAGCCGGTGGCGGAGGAGGCCACGAAGCCTGTGGCGGAGGGAGACGTAAGGCACGTGGTGGTTATGCCTCTGGCCGGAGCAGCTACTTCGTCTTCTACCGCGGAGGCGCGCCCCGAGGAGGAGGCGGTGGTGCGGACACCGACACCACCACGTCCCGTCACTCCACCAGAGCGGCAAGAGGAGGTCGCCGCGGAGAAAACGGGGAGCGGCTCGCCGGCGAAGGGAGGCGCTGACGTTGAGATGGGGGAGAGCATTACTCCGCCGCCCCGAGGCACTGACGCCGCGATGGAGGAAAATGTCCCTCCGCCGCCCCCACTTATCGCAGATGCTGAGGGGGCGGCGGCTTCTTCTGGGGTCGCAGCGGGCTCGGCGGCGGCAGATCCCACGGTGGCTGGGCAATCTTCCCCTGCCCCTGAAGCTCGAGAGGAGGCGCCGGTTGAAGACGACGGTGCTGGAGCCCATGGCCCCAATGGCGGAGAGGGCTCGCACAGCCCCCAGGCCGAGGTTGGCGCGGGCCCAAGCTTGGAGGTTCCCACCCTCGAAACTAGTGCGCACGAGGGAGCCTCCATGTCTCGTGGGAGTTCCCGGGCTCTGGTCCTGGGTGGCACGAGCTGGAGCGGCGCTCGCCGCAGCTCTACCTTCCGCTTGGCGCGGGGTGCACTGGATGGGCTGGAGGCCCAACTCGCTCTCGAGGAGGCCGAGCTCGCCAGAGAGTACGACGAACTTGAGAGGGCGTGGACCCGCTTCTTCGAGGTCGTGGAGCAACGCCGCCATGACAACGAGGCCATGCAGGCGCAGCGAGAGGAGGCGCTGCGCTTCGCCAAGGAGGTCCGCGAGAGCGCGGTTCGCGAGGCTCAAGAGACCCTGGAGCCACTCCAGTCAGAGCGCCGGGCCGCTGCAGCAGATCGCGAGGTGGCCGCGGCGGAGCGCCAAGCCGCTGCCTCAGAGCGCGCGACCCTCGAGGCCACGCTAGCCGCTCAGCGCCAAGAGCTTGCCGACCGCGGGGGAAAATTTGCTGCGGAGTCGGAGGCTACGCGGAAATCTTTGGACCAACACCGCGCGTCCTTGGATGCCCGTGAGCAGGTTCTGGCGGCGCGCGAAGCGGAGGTGCTCGAACGCGAGAAGCAGCAATCGCAGGTTGGCAAGGAGCTATCCACGCAGCGCGCAGATCTCTAGGCGCGGGAGGGCAAACTGGCCGAGGCCATAAGCAAGCATGACGAGGAGGTGGCCAGGCACAAAAAGCTTGTAGGGAAGTCCAACCGAAAGCTCGCCGCGAGGAAGGAAGAAGCTGAGAGGGATGCCGCCGCCAAACAAGAAGAATACCGCTCCGCCGTCGCCGAAGAATACGCCGGGAAGCTCAGGAAGCAGAAGGACCGCTTCAAGAAGAAACGCGCGGATGACAATGCCCGCATTGTTCAACTGGAGCACCAGAACGCCAACCTGAACTCCCGGGTGAGGCGCGCCAGGGACGGTCGTCGCCGCGCGGAAGAGGCTCGCGAACGTGCTGATCAAGACCTCGCCTCCCTGATGGCTGATATGAGGGAGCTGGCTGCGCAGGCGGGCCCTGCTGTGGAGCGTGCTGCAGAGGATGAGCACAGCGTGCAGGCGGCGCGGGTCCTGACGCAGCAGCGGGAGCGCGTGTTCAAGTCCTTGGTGACCCGGGGGAACACTCTCGCGGGGCAGCTAGGAGTGGATGCTCCTGTTGTTCCCGTCAATGGGAACGCTGACGCCGCCACATACCTCGCCTACTTCGATCAGCTCTTCTCTGTGCTCGAGGGCCCTGTGGCGGAACTTGGCGACGTTGGTGATGAGGAGTGCCGCAAGCTCTTGACCGTGGCGATCGATCGCGTCTTTGCCAACCTCCAGCGCCTTCACCCCGGCTTCGACTTCGAGTCAGTGACCGAGCCCATCGAGGGAGATCCGGCCTGGGAGCTCTCCAACTTGGTTCGAGAAGAAGTCAACGATTACGTCGACCGCTTCAAGAGGGTTGAGGCGGAGCAGGCCGCTGAGGAGGATGAAGGCGCCGAAGAAGAGAAGGCTGAAGAGGACGGCGATGGTGAACCCTCTGCCTAGTCCACTCCTGCAACAAGATGCGCTTGGCGCAATTATCTTTGTTTTAAGACTTGTTTTAATTCACGCTGGCTTGTAAGATACTTTGATCGTATGCAAACATGTGTGTGTGCCCCTCGAAGGGTCCTTTATCCCTGTTCCATGTCTTTGTTCGCTCTACGTCGTCAGGACCCATCTCTTTGCGCTATGACACCGCCGCTACGGTATGCCGGAGCGTGACTCGGCAAGGCCGGGGGGTGTTTAAGGCTTGGAGAGGTAAGGGCTCTCGAGTCGCGGTGCTCGAGGGCTCCCCTTTGACGCACAAGCAGTCCATGGAGTGTGAGAGAGAAAAAACCGCTCGAGGGGCGACAGGTGCCCGTGAGAGGGAGAAAACACTTCTGAGGAGCGCGAGCGCTAGACTTAGCTTGGTGAGATTTTGGCCTCGTAGAGGGCGTTGGCTTCCCTGATGGTGCGCTCCCTTCTAGGGGTCGGAGCGTGACTTCTCGACCTTGGGGAGGACTTCTTGTTCCCTGTATTGGTTAGAGAGGCAGACCCAAAGCAAGCACATGGTAGTAAACACCCATGCACGCTTATAGGCTTCCTCATGGGTATCTCGCGAGGAGAGTAAGTACCAAGGTCCTTTGGTGAGGTGGCGTGTTTTGGGAGCAAGCCCATGGGCCAGAGCTCTTTGGGGAGGTAACAGGCGTGAGAGCGTGCTCACGTGCTAGAGCTCGGATCCTTTGGATTTTGCGGTGCTGTTGGGGTGCTCTTGAGGCACAGTCACCGTACTCAGCCCCCGCTCGCGAGGTGCGCATGGGGAAGAATATGAGCGCGAAATGAACTAAGATGATGAAAAGTAAAACTCACCACCAAAATATTACATAGCGGCGCCTCAGCGCAATGTTTCATCGAGAAACGAATTGGTTCATTACACTTGGTGTGACCAAGATAAAGTTTTCCATGTCGAGGCATGGGGACCACATTCAGTGGCTGAGACTCTTCACGGCCTGCGGCGGCACGTAATCAGGAGAGCTCAGAGGGGCTGGCCCTCGGGAGGAGAAGCTTTTGTGAAGCTTGGAGGTGAAGTTGTGTGCTTCCCTCTAGAGACAAAAAATGTCTGGCGTGACTATGATCACGGGTAGAACTTGCGTAGATGCGCGATGTTCCATGGATTCTTGACCGGAATGCCGTCCTCCGTTTCGAGGCGTACCGCGCCAGGCCTGGCGATGTGTGAGACCCTGTAGGGGCCTTCCCACATTGGCGAGAGCTTGTGGAGGCCTTGTCGACTGCCTCGAAGAGGAAGCGGTAGCCCCCTTGTGATCTCGGGAAGGGTCCCAGAATGTCAAGGCCCCAGACCGCGAAAGGCCACGAGAGCGGGATGGTTTGGAGTCCCAGTGCAGGCTGATGGACTTGCTTGGCGTGGAACTGGCACGCATCGCAAGACTGGACGATGGTGGTGGCATCTTGAAGCACTTGGGGCCAGTAGAAACCGCTCCTGAAGACCTTGCCTGCCAGGGTGCGTGCAGAGGAATGGTGGCCGCACTCTCCACTGTGAATGTCTCTGATCAGCATGCGGCCTTCCTCGGGGGGGACGCACTTGAGTGCAATTCCATTTGGGCGTTTGCGGTACAGGTCTCCCTCGAGGATGTAGTATGACTTGGCTTGTCGAGCCACTCGTTCTGCCTCCGCGTCTTCTTCAGGAAGGACTCCCTTTAGCAGGTAATCTTTGAGTTCGTCGACCCAGCCTGTCTCTTGGTGCACCATAGCCAGCAGCAGACGCTCCCCTGAGGATGGACCGCAGTTGGGTGCCCCACCTATAGGAGGTGGTGGGAGTACTTCGTCTGTGCTTGCGGCTGCTGCTTCTTGTGGCTGCTTTATGGACGCCTTGGAGAGTCTCTCTTCAAAGACGCCGGCCGGCTGGGCCTGCCTTCGTGATGCTCGCTTGGCGATGTCATCTGCCTCTTGGTTCTCTGCATTTCTTCCCATCTGAGCCCCCAAGGCTATCCTCATGAGCCTCTGGAAGGTGGCGCCGGCATTCTTCAGGCCAAAGGGCATGCAAGTGTAGCAATACACACCACAAGGGGTGAGAAATGCTGTTTTCTCCTCGTCTTCCTTGGCCATTTTGATCTGGTGGTAGCCTGAGAAGGCATCCAGGAACAGAGGAGATCACAGCCGGCGGTGGAGTCCACAATCTGGTCTATCCTTGGCATGGGGTAAGGATCCTTGGGGCAGCCTTGTTCACGTCTGTGTAGTCGATGCAGAGCCGGCCTCCTCCATTGGGTTTTGGGACAACCACACCGTTGGAGAGCCAAGTGGGGTGGGCAACTTCTCGAATGATGTCTGCTGCTTTCAGCTTCTCTACTTCTTTGATGATGAACGCTTGCTTCTCGGGGGCTTGTTTCCGCGCTTTCTGCTTTACAGGGCGTGCGTCTGGACACACGGCTAAGTGGTGCTCGATCACCTCCCTTGGTACACCGGACATTTCTGACGGAGTCCATGCGAACATGTCAGAATTTGCCCGAAGGAAGGCGACGAGCGCGCTTTCCTATTTGGGAGGCAAGCCAGCGCCTATGGTGACGCTAGCCCCCGAGCCCTCAGCCCCCGAGCCGCTGGTGCTCAGCGACACCTTCTTTGTAGATGCTTGCTCTTGAGTGAACAGCTGTTTCTTCTTCTTGGGCCTCTCGAGAGGCTCCATGTCCTCGTCAGCGGGGAATGCCATGGCAGCGGCCTTGTAGGCGATCTCGACGGCGCGCGTGGCGTCCTGTACGTGACCACGTATGGTGATGGTGCCACCGCTGCCAGGGATCTTGACCATGTTGTAGGCGTGGTGCGTGACGGCCATGAACTTCGCGAGGGCGGGGTAGCCGAGGATGGCGTTGTAGGGCAGGCCAATGTGCGCGACGTCGAAGTCAATTAGCTCGGTGCGGTAGTTCTCCTGCGTGCCAAAGTGACCGCGAGCCTCACTTGCCCCAGAGGCGAGATTGAGCCGCTGGTGACCCCGGTGAAGGGCCTGGAGGGCATGAGCCACTCGTAGGGCACTTGAAGCGTCTCGAAGGTCTCGACAGAGATGACGTTTAGGCCTGCACCCCCATCAATGAGCGTCTTGCCGACGGCGATGTTGTTGATGGTGGGGGTGCACACCAACGGGAGGGTGCCCACAGTCTTTGTAGACTTGGGGTGATCTTTGGCGTCGAAGGCGATGGTGTACTGGGACCACTTGAGGGGGCGGGACGTCTCGACCCCGGGAAGCGCTGCGTTGAGCTCGCGAGCGAACTGCTTGAACTGGTTGTTCGACTTGGGCGCCTGGGATCCGCCGAGGATGCATGCCATGGCACCCTTGGGGGCCTGGTAGCCTCCAGGCTCTTCGTCGGGAAGATTGTTGTTTTCTCGGCGGCATTCGCCTGAGTTCCCTGGGCCTCTGGAAGTTGCCCTTGCGTCCACCTTTGCGGTAACCACGGCCTCTGCCGCGGCCACCGCTGCCTTCTTCTTGCTCACGCTTCTTGCTCACTGCTTGAGGTCATAGCAGTTCTCCGTCGCATGGCCGCGCCTGTTGTGGTAGATGCAGAACGGGCGGTTGTCCACCTTTTTCTCGCCAGCCTCTGGAGAGTCCTCGCGAACATGCTTGGCGTCGGGTTCAGCTGCCAGGACTGCGGTAGGCTTGCGTTTGATCTCGTCGCGCCTCTTCTGGGTCTTGGATCCCTCGACAGGGTCGTCTGTCGAGCCCACCTTGACGAAGAGGAGCCCTTCCTCTGCCTTGGCGCATTTGTCTGCGATGTCGAAGAGCTTCACCACGGAGGAGAGGGTATCGTGGATGCCGAGCTTCTCGAGCATCCTGTGGTTGGTGACGCCCTCTCTGAAGGCCGCAATGACGTGCGAGTCCGGGATGTTCGGGATCTTGTTGCGGACTTGGCTGAAGCGCTGGATGTACCTGCGGAGGGTCTCGCCAGGCTTCTGGCGCACAGCTCGCAGGTCGTTGTAGGTGAGGGCGCGCTCGTACGTGCCCTTGAAGTTCGCAACGAACTGCTGGCAGAGCTCCTCCCACGAGTCAATGGAGTCCTCGGGAAGGTTCAGGAGCCACGACAAGGCGGAATCCTTGAGAGCGTGGGAGAACCAGTTGGCCATGACCTTGTCGTCTCCCCCCGCAGCTTGGATGGAGGTGGTGTAGAGCTGCAAGAACTCGATGGGGTTGTTCGTGCCGTCGTAGCCCTTGGGTAGGTCAGGCCTGAACTTCTGTGGCCAGACGACGCGACGCAGGTTGCGGGTGAAGGCCGCGCAACCTGTGGCGTACGAGGCGATGCCCCCTGAAGAGCACGGCGGTTCTGTCGCCGCTTGGCCGATTTCCTCGACGATGCGCTTCTGGAGGTCCTTCTGGCGCTCCATTTCCACCCGCGCGTCTGGGGGTGTCCGCTGCACGATTTGACAATCGCGCGGCGAAGACGCGTGGGATGCGGCCTTGTGCGCCGCGGCTGGAGGCGGACCTGGCGGAGGCGGCGGCGGAGGTGCGCCATGCGCGGTGGTTCCAGCGCGTCCGGAGTTGTGGTGCACCAGAGAGCGCGACGCCGCAGGAGCAGCGCGCGGTGCCGCCGCAATGTCGACGAGGTGCTGAAGGCGGCCGAGCCAGTTGTCGTGCGCCTCAGCTGTGGGACGGTAGCGGAAGAGTTCCGCGGCCATGAGCAGCGCGGTGTTTGGGCTGGGCGCTGGACGCCCAAGAGTGGAGGCGCTGTGGCGCTGGGACGGGTGCGAGGACTCTGCGTCCTCGCCGTGCCCGTGGTCGACGTCGTCGTCGAAGCGGTCGTCGTGGTTGCCGTCGTCGTCCTCGGGGTGCTCCACCCGCGGTTCAGCGGTGTTGCGCCCCGTGGCACGGCTGGCGCGGGGACGGCCGCGAGGGTTGGTGGTGTTGGCAGCGGGCTCGGTGGTTGCCCTGCCTGACGCCCGCCGGGTGGCGCGAGCTGCGCGAGTGTCCGCCATGGCGCAGAGGTCGATGAAGGTTGAAGACGCGCCTCAGCCCCCTACCTGGCGCGCCAATTGTCGGAGAATGACTCCCACGAAACAGGGATAGTCAAGCTCACGAAGAGAGTTCGTGTAAGGGGCTGAACACGTTGGTCAAACAACCCTCAACCTGCACGGCGACGGTGCTCGTCGAGCAAGTGGAGGGACATCACGACAGAGATGAACACCAGCCCGTACCCAGGTTCACGGCCCTCGTGTGGAGGTAATACCGCTACTCCTGCTTGTCTGTATTGCACTGCTTGTAGAGGTTACAGTACAATGAGCTTGCCGAGGGCTCTCTTTTGGCAATGGTGTGCACAAGGAAGGGAAGCAATGGTCTTCTTCTTCCTTGCGCGTAAGTGGCTATGCTGGAATGAGAATGCGATCCCTTGCTACGGTGCACCTCGCCTCCTTTTATAGGCGCCCCGTGCTCCTCCTTGCACTCGCACTGTGGTAGGGCTGTCACGTGGCGCAGAAGGTGGAGCGCGATGCATCGCAGCCCGGTGTCCATGGACGCGGTCCATGAGCGTAAAGCTGACTCCTGTAGCAGAGTACCCACCGTCCATGCTGGACGGCCAGCTGGGGCCGCAGAGGAACGTGGGGGTGCCCACGGTGACGTTGGCCTTGGAGCGTAGCGCCGGCCGGTCCCCTTAACACCAAAGAGGAAATCCTTGTAGTCCGGAGCGGGTGGCACAGCTTTATTGACCCCTTTAATCACCAAAATGGCAACTGCGGCGTCGTCGTCACCGCGCGCAGGGGCGCGCGTCACTCTGCGGCCGCTGCAGAGCCCATGTGCGCTCTGCAGAGGTTGCTTTGCAGCGAAGCGATCTCCACGAGGGCTTAGACGCCCTGTAGAGAATTCGGCGTTGACCTCTCCCCAGGGGAGATTTCCTTGAAGAGGGGGCAGCAGCGGATATGGCCTCCGCAGGCCTCTGCTGCCTCAAATGCCCTCGCGAGGCAATGATCCTCGCGAGGCTCTCCAGGCCGTAGGCTTGGTCCTTAGCGAAAATTGGCCATCAAGTGTCGAGGGCCGTATAGGACAGGCCCAGCACACCCTGGATTTCACTGGGCCGACAAAATCAGAATTGCTCTGGTCTTATATATAATAATTTTTGACTGTTCACTTGAGCGGCTTTGAGGTCTAGGCGTGTAGCTCAACATCTAGCTCTCACGGCATCTGGCCTTTTGTTCTTTGTTCTTACGCTTAGGCCTGTCATGTTTACTCTATTGTCTATCCATAATTCCATATAGATGTGAGAGCTCCTGCTTCTTTCCCTGGTTCAAAAAAGCGGTACTAAGCATACGCTTAAGCTTAGCTTAGAGCGAAGCGAAGCCCTTCCGCTCAGCTTTCGGCCTGAGCGAGAGGAAAAGCGAGGAGGAGCTGTGGAGGCAGGCTCTGACGCGGTGTCGGGGCAGAAGCAAGAGGGTTAGGGTTAGGAATCCCGTACTCGTCCAATACCACTGTCGGGGCAGAAGCCAGGGAGGTGGCCGGAGGTGAGAGAGAAAGGGAGGTGGCCGGAGGTGAGAGAGAAGGAGAGGAGAGGAGAGAGGAGCAGGGTGCGGTCGGGAGCCTCCCATGCGTGAGGGAGTTGGTGCGGGCTGAGAGAGAAGAGAAGAGGGGTGGAGGGACCTGGGTGCGAAAAAGAGAAAGAAGGGGGAGGCGGCTGCAAAGAGGGCAGGGGGAGGAAGGAAAAAGGCAGGAGGAAACCCTAGAGTTTGGGGGGCAGCTGGTTCGGCTGGGCCTTGGGCCTGGCCGGCTGCTAGGTCTCTCTGTGTTGGGTCAGAAACAACACAGAGGCTATTCAATATTTGCTATTTTAGACTTACATATGCATGTTTTACCCTGCACGCTTAAGCGGCGCTTAAGCAATATTTCCTCTAGGCAGAGCCTCACCGCTCGCTTAGCGCTCAGCGCTTTTTTGAACCTTGCTTCTTTCTAAGAAATAAGTTAACAGGTAAAAGTGTTCTGTACTTAGCAATGTTCTAAAGTGCCATTTGATAAGTAGGTGGTCACAAATTGCTAATTTTCTGCTTGTTGTAGTTTGACTTTTGACCTAGCTGTGTTGACTTGCTTGAGCCTGAAGTGCCACTTATGCGCCATGTTGGACGCCAACTTAAATATTTGATACACATACACAGATGGCCTATAGGTTCTCCTTTTGAATCTTTAAAATCAAGATTCTGAGGCACTTGAAATATTTGAACATTTTTACATCCCCCGCCCTTGCTGTAGAGTCTTGTTTCTGATGATAACTGGCTTGTTCACGTGTCTCATGACAACACTTTTGGGCCATCCATGCTTGCTTTGAGATCTTAAACATAGTTGACATTAGTTTGGCGATTTGCATATCTATACTGAAATACACAATTTTGGTCAAACATTTTCCTACCTATCCGAGAGCTTAAAGAGTTGATTAGTTATGATTCTAGTTCATGTAGATGCTTTGTTGTTTCTTTATGTGTTGCAGTGTGAGTAAATCATTACATAATGTTTTCTCTGTGAGATGTCGATACTAGACAAACTGTTTTGGTGACCATTGCTCTCTTACTGGTTACAGTTTTAATTATGCAGGTGGGCCAATTTACCGACTCGGTGAAACAAGAGATAGAGCACGACCTTGGCACTGCACCCTATGGTGGCAGTGTTGTTAAGGCTCCCAAGGTGCTTGCTGACATAGTCGAGGCCATTGCTGCTGCTGTCTATGTGGATTGCAAATTTGATCTTGAGAAGCTTTGGAAGGTTTTTATTCATTTATCATGTAATTCTCAATTAATTATATGTTAATTTGAGGTCTCCAACAAACTTAACTGTTAAGTTCATTTATAATATATTGGTAAACTTCCATGTAAAAAAAAATATTGTACTTGTATGAAAAATCTAATGATATTAACTTGTTAAACTTTAAAAAAGATTTAGCTTCCTACTCTCTAGAACATCATATATATATTTATTTTGGACAGAGTAGTTATTTGGAACAATTGGTGGCCATAATGATATCAGTGTTTATCATGTAGGTAACAAGGTTGCTCTTTGAGCCTATTATCACAGCAGAAACAATAGATGAGCAACCTGTCTCTACGTTGCATGAACTGTGCCAGAAACATGGGAAGGTTGCACAGTTCAAGACTTGGCAGAAGGGTGGAACAACAGTTGCAAATGTATTTGTTGCTGGGACCCTGGTTGGGATGGGCTCCTCAGAGCAGAAGGGAATTGCTAAGCTAAATGCCGCTCGAGATGCAGTAGGCAAGCTTCTTGGTGGATCCAAGCAGCAAGTATTGGCAACCGGAGTTGGCCATGCATCGAGAGTTGAAGTTGGTGAGCTTAGGGAATGCAAGCAAAAACTTCATGAGCAGTGCAGCAGGAAGCGTTGGCCAAAACCCATCTATAAGTGAGATTCTTTACTCTGTCTATTTTTTAGTTTTATATGTCCTGTTTATTCATTGAATTTATATCATGTTGCATGAATATATGGCTCTTGATTTGACAATACATTTTAATTTCAAATTCAATAAAAAATAAAAAAGTAACATAGAAAGATGAAAGTAACAATTCGGATCAAACTCTTTGTTTGTTGCTCATAAGTCCTAACTAGCTGTGAATTCCAACTTTAACTGTAAAGAGTAAGGCCATACTCCATAAACTATGTTCTTGTTGCGGAAGTTTTCATGTTGATTTAATGCTCAAACCAAAATGAGTTTCATGATTTCTCTAAAATCCTGATTTGCAACAGAGATACCACTCATAACATGAATTCAGAATTTCTGTACATTTCTAGTATATTGCTGTAGTGCTAAGACATTACTGAAAGGAAAAAATCTACGATTTTGAACGTTGAACTATGGCATGAGTCTTTTCAGCCTAGAACTCCAAATCCACCTAGAACACTACTTGAAGTATAAATTGGCCACCTTTTAGTTTCAGCCATCGTCTTGTTTCACGAAGTGATTTTGACTGGAGTGGTAGCTAGAGGTGGACATGGTTATTATAGGTACGCGCTGAAGTACCTTGCAGTCGCTAACATCTTGACCAATCAGAAAATAGAAAAGTAGATGGGCCCACATGCACCTTTTTCTCCCTTTTCCTTTGAAACAGGTCTCTACCAGCCCATCGCAATTCCCCTCCCCTGCTTTTTGTCCTTTTCTCAACAACCATGCCTGCATTTTCCTCTTTTCTTTTTGTGGAGAAAACGCAAAAGCTTTGCATCTCGATGCATATGTAGAAGAAGATAGTTTTAGTACAAGCCCTAAAAAGGATCATACCCATGATTATGTCGCCACACCCCTGGAACTAGCCTACGCCAATAGGAGCAAAGACACAAGACCTTTCGCCTCCGCCCTCACTCACTGACGAACCTCAGCCCTAGCTGTGTCAAGGAGGCGGGCGATGCTAGGCTTCGTGCCGTCAAAGATGACCGTGTTCCAATGCTTCCAAGCTCACCAAGCTGAGAGTATGATGTCCGGTGCTGTGCCCTTTCGCACATTGTGGGAACGGAGTGGATGGTCCGTTGCCACCAATCCACAAAGCAGTCCTTGGGGGTGGGAGGCGGGGCAGTGGATCGGATCCAGGAGGGCACCTCATGCGACAGAGTGCGCGAGAACGAGCAGTCTGTGAGGGATGGGCCATCATCACCTCCTGGCCAGGAAGTACAAACCAGGGTGTGTCCTGCAGAACCCGTCTTGCCAGCATCTCTGCTGTCCAACATCGGTCTCGACAAGCAAGCGGGATGAAGAACCTGACCCTAGGTGGTGCCCACGACTTCCAGTTCAACTTCCAGGAGCTTGTTTTGATCGCCCCTGGGAAGAGGGTGTCGTGTCATAGGAAGACTTGGATGTGTACTCCATTGGTGGATGTCTCGGGACATGGAGAGCTGCACCCCACGGATGGCGAGCCAAACCTTGATGTAGTGCCAAAGGACCAGGGGGTTGAGGGCGCGCTTGATATCCAAGATCAACAACCTTTTTGACTGACCCTACACTGACGGAACTCTAGCGCCGCACCGCGTCCCGACACCAACATTTTCCCTTTATTTTCCTAACCTTGTTCGCCTATCTCGCTTCCATCTTTGTTTTGATGCCGCCATCACCTGCTTCATGCTTTGCCACTCCCCCTCCCCACACCTCTTCCTATTCGTGCACCAGTCACAAAGAAACTATCCTGTGGAAACCAAGTTACACAAAAACTCTGTGCAAACCATGTTTGGAAGTTTTCATAAAATCTAAAAAAAGTATGGCATGTTCGCAAAGTGATTTTCTACGAACATATCAAATTTGAAGTTCAATCTCATATTCATTTGGGAGGTAAGAATAGTGATGTTCTACTATCTGTCACTATTCATTGCTGAATTTCGTTTTTCGTACCTCCCAAATGAATTCGTTTTTGAACATGAAATCTTGTTTGGAGAACATCACCTTCCCAATATTCTGTATTTCTCAGAGTATTTAGAAAATTTAAAACATAATAATTTTTACTTGGTTTCCACCTGTGATAACTTGGTTTCCACTGGATATTTTCTCGTAGTCACCATCGTTTCCCGCACTCCAACTCTGTGCAGACTGAGCTTATCGTCCTCACCTTCAGTAGCTTGGCCCTTGCCTTGTTTCTCTGCGAGCACAACGTCCCAGCATCTGGCCTGCTGCTCGGTGGCCAACCGCTTGGCCTCAACGTCTGCCTCGTGAGAGATCAATTTCATTATCTGCTCTCCCTAGCCTCTGATTATACGGTGCAAATCAGGGAATTTGTGCACTTGTTGACGGCCCGATCCTTCACGGTTCTTTTTCAGCAATAATATTAGATGGTTATTCTCCCTGTTAATAAGATGTGCAGCAAGGATTCTTCAACAGGACCAAATCCTAGTAGGACAAGACTTCTGTTTTCCTTTCAAGTTTGCAAGATTAAATACTCAACATGTGCAGGGTTACCTGCTTCATGCTTTGCCACTCCCCTCCCCCGACCTCTTCCTTTTTCGTGCACTAGTCAGCAAGAACGTATTCGGTGGAAACCAAGTTGCACCAAAACTTCGTGGAAACCATGTTTGAAAGTTTTAAAAAAATCTAAAAAAAGTACACTATTTTCGCAGAGTGATTTTCTATGAACATATCAAATTTAAAGTTCAGTCTCATATTCATTTGGGAGGTAAGAATAGTGATCTTCCTATTTGTCACTATTCATTGCTGAATTTTATTTTTTCATACCTCCCAAATGAATTTGTTTTTTGAACTTGAAATCTTGTTTGTAGAACATCACCTTCCCAATATACTTACTGTATTTTTTCAGATTTTTTATAAATTTTAAAACATAATTTTTACTTGGTTTTCACCAGTTTCCACTGGATATTTTCTCCCAGTCACCATCATTTCCTGCACTCCAACTCTGTGCCCTTGCCTTGTTTCTCTTCGAGCACACCGTCCTAGCATCTGGCCTGCTGCTCGGTGGCCAACAGCTTGGCCTCAACGTCTGCCTTGTGAGAGATCAATGCCATTGTCTGGCTGCTCTCCCTGGACACTGGTTGTACGGTGCAAATCAGGGAATTTGCGCACTTGTTGATGACCCGATCCTTCACGGTTCTTTTTCAGCAGTAATATTAGATGCTTAGTCTCGCTGTTAATAAGATGGGCAGCAAGGATTCTCCAATAGGAGCAAATCCTAGTAGGACAAGACTTCTGTTTTTTTCAAGTTTGCAAGAAAAGATACTCCCTACTTGTGCAGGATTGACCTGTGATCAATAACATGCAACGGCAGCAGAGGATCTTAGGATCCACAATAATGCAATAAATTGGCATGCCCAGACATGGGACATATTCTCTTCTTTTTTGAATTCGTCAACATTAACTCTCGATTTGATACATGATTTGTTAAACCCTCTAACTGATTACGGACTTTGACTAATAAGCGGGCCACTTCTGTGCCTAAACTTCTGCTTCTACCTTTTCAATAAAATGAGACACAAGCGTTTTTGCGTTTTCTCGAAAAAAAAACATAGCAGACACATGGCAACCAGAACTTCAAATGCACCAGAATTGCTTGATGGGTGATTCCTTAAGGTTGTGCTCCAAACGATTTCAGAGTTCGGTTAAAAAACAGACTCGTGCTATTGTCCAAATTCGAAAAACGGACAAATTAAACCTATGTTGCAGTTTGGTGTGTGTTTGGGTGGTGGTTTAGAGTTTTTTTTCTTTCCAAGTAACTTATGGTAAGTTGTAACTTACGGATCAGCACAGTTTAGTGGTATATCGGGGGTTTGATGCTTACCAATTGTTGAATTGCATTAAATGACGACATTTTGTGTGGATCACCTCTACACGGTTGCTTCATTACAATTTTTCAGGTTAGAGAAGGAGGATGGCCCTGCACATGATAGGAAGTTCCTTTACTCGGTTCAGGTGCAGACCGATGGTCGTACTTATATAACTATAGGTGATCCGTTCTCTAGGGTAAAGGACGCAGAGAATTCCGGCGCGCAGAAGATGCTGGAACTTCTGTCGAAATTGTGAGATAATTTTGTTGTACATGGGCGGCATTTCTTTCATTTGCTGCATTTGTAATCTCCATGGAAACATATTTCTATCGGTCCACATTTAACTATGGTGTGTCTAGCAAAAACTTATAACAATATTAAGAAAGAGTATATCCTTTAAGAAGATTTGGATAATATATGGTAGAACTTGAGGATAGGGTAGCCCCGACCTTGATCTAAGGTCGTAGGGGTGCTCGATGGGAGATCACTGCGGCGCCCTAGAGCTGATAGATGATACAAACGAGAAGGAGACTAGAACTTAGATGTGTTTTGTGTTTAGTTCCTTGCTTGATCTGAATAATGAGCCGTTGGCAGAATATAGTCCACGGGTTAGAACTAACTTGGAGAAAAAGGACTCCTAACTAATTATTTGACTATCAAAATTGGTAACAGAGGAGAAGCTTCCTACGGAACAATACTAGGGTTAGATTAGTTAGGCAAGTCTAGCCGGAGAAGTAGCCCATTGTTGTGTTCCCCCTCCTTCGCGTTGTACTCTCGGGGGGGGGGGGGGGGGGGGGGTTTGAGTCTACCTTGGCCTTTACCTACCACCATGAACACCGATGTCAATGAAGGATCTCCCAGGTTGGAAGGAAGGAGGTGGAGCATGGGACATAAGAGCATCTCCAACCGAGTCCCTCAAAGCCTGCCCAAACGCTCGGGCGCCCGTACAACTTTTGGGCTGAAAACCGGCACCCAACCGCGGTCTGCAAATCAGCCCCAAACGCCCGGGCGGTCCGGCACACCCCAAACCCAGCCCATATGTGGGGTGGGTTTGGGGCCGCCTAGACGCGCCCGGAAGCGTCCGCCTCATGGTCGCTGACAGGGCGGCCCCACGCTTGACCGCCCCGTCGACGCGGATAGGGCACCTTGACCGCATTCATGGCGCAGCTACCGGCCGGCATTCATGGCTTACCGGCCGGCGCTCCGCCCGAGGCGGCCATCTCTGACTATAAGGAGGGCCGGAGCAAACCCTAGCCGCACTCACACATCCGCCGCCGCACTCCTCTCTTCCCCATCCGCCGCCGCACTCCTCTCTTCCCCATCCTCCACATCCACCATGCCTCGCCGCCTTCCGACCGTCTGCGCCATGCTCACACCGGAGGAAAGGGCGCAGATCTACCGGGAGGCGCTCGCGCGCGATGCGGCGGAGGTCGCTGCACATGCGGCCCAAGCGCAGGCGGACGCGGAGGCTCAGGGGGCCGCAGACGCGGCAGTCCAGGCGGCGGAGACGGCGGCCGTTGGCGTCGTGGAGCTTGAGGCGGAGCCCGCATTCATCCGCATGACAGGTGCGGAGTTCCGCCAGCGAATGGAGGAGGAGGAATCCGGTATCAGGCGGAGGCGGCGGCGGCGACGGAGCAGTGGAGGGCGCAGGCGGACGCCGAGCAAGCACGGATCCAGGAGGAGGCCGAGCACCGTGCGGCGGAGCAGCAGCTCCGGGCGGAGGCGGCTGACCGCATCCTCATCGGTCAGATGAGGAACAGGGCCGGCTTCCTCGAGCAGCAGCTTCAGGCGGAGATGTCCATGAAGGAAGGCTGCTAGGTCGACCTACAAGCGGCCGGATCTGCGTCGACCTTCTCCATCTCCGACTCCGACGAGGAGGCACAGGGCGACACCGGTGACGAGGCACAGGGCGGCGGCTCCGGCGAAGGCGCAGGGGCGACGGTCATCGTCATCTCCGACGAGTAGGATAGGCTAGTACAATAGGCTATGTGGTAGGAGTAGTACGTAGTATGATCTACGTTGAGGTTTGTAGTAATTTTGTAGCTAGATTTTGGGATATGTGATTGTAGGAGCCATGTTTTAGGGGCTGCCCGGTCAGTGTCCTAGGGCCAATTTTGGGGATGCGGTTGGAGATGCTCTAAGACCCTCTTAATCGTCACGGTCCCCATCTCCCCTGACCTTTTTCTCTAGGCAGAGGATGGCCAATCCATGTGCCTTGGTTTGCTGGTCTAGCTCACATTACATCGTCTGATAGCTCACATTACATCGTCTGAAAGCTTGCGCATATCAGCCGTCAGCTTGCCCACTGTGCTGCCAGGAAAAAAAAGAGTCTAGATGTGCTATGAGGGTGTCTAAGGAGGCCTTCACTGCCGTGTTTATATGCTCGGCAAACTACTAACTGATGAGTTCCTGCACTGTGATAACCCGAATTTTTAGGGTTAACAATTAATTCTGGAAAAATAATATTTGACTACTTATTATTTTGGTATTACTAATCTCTGTGCTTAATTGTCTGTTTAGATGAAAATCTTATTTAGTTTACTAAACGAGCCATGCATGTACGTATTTGTTTTGCATGCATGGAAGAAAATAGTATAGTAGTACTACTCATCTAGCACGCATCGATGGAGCAGATCGTGCATGCGCTTGGTTAGCTTAGCTAAGAGTGAGATCAGGCTTTCATCAGCTTGTACTACTAGTTGTACTACTGAGACCCTAGGCTCAAGATGAGCCCGGCTTTAAATTAATGAAGCCAAAGTAACCAACAGAGTTCGTACAAGCCGTGAAACGGCACCAGCACACGGGCACGCAGGCTCGGAAAGTAAAGAGCGCCCACGGCGCAAGTGTAGCAAATGGAGTAACTCACAGCTACAGCTCCTAGGGGTGACACCAGCCCCACAAGACTGAATCGAGTCCACTAAGGTATCAAAAAGGGGATACAAGCAGGGATGGCGGGACTCAAGGTGCCGGGGCCTCCCGCACCTGTGTGTAGAGCTGACGGATCCTGCTAATCGTCAGCTCCACCATCTCGCGATCCTGTCTCCTAGCCACTGGCTTCCACACCTGTAGATACATAGCAAGTTTATAGAGAATGTCAGCGGGTTGGGCGGGATATACCCCCTCAATGGTAAATTTGTTCCTAGTCGTCCAAAGAGACCAGACTAGCGCTGCGCAACACGTCCACATAACTCGTTTCGCTAGGCCCGTGTGCCTGCACAACTCTCGGTAGACATCCGGGAAGCAGGTGGGGTTCCAGTCACACTGAAATAACTCCCGCACTGCACTCCACATGAACTTGGCAAGAGAGCATGTGAAGAAGATGTGGTTGGTGTCCTCAAACTCCCCACATAAGGCACATCTGCCAGAGGAAGGGCCGCGTCGGTGGTGGATGTTATCGTTCGACGGCGGTCTCTTCCGTATAAGTTGCCAAAGGAACACTTTGATTTTCCGGGGAACCGCAATCCTCCAGATCTCGCAGAAATGTCGACGGGGTGTTCCCTCGCAAAGCTTGCGGTAAAGCGATCTAGCCGTGAACCTCCCCGAAGGTTCAAGGGCCCAAGTGATACGGTCGGGGGCCGGCGTCAGCCTCGTAGGTTCAAGCGTTCTAAGCAGGTTAACCCATTGGTTTTGTTCTACGTGGCCAAACGCGCGCCTACAAGGGATGTCCCACCCCTCTGGCTGTAGGGCGTCGGCAATAGTGATTTCCGGCTCCGAGGTAATGGAAAAAATCTCCGGGAAGCTCTCCGATAGAGGGCCCGGGCCAATCCACCAGTCTAACCATAGTCTGGTAGAGTATCCATTACCGATGTTGTGCTTCGCCCCCAAGCGAAACACGTCCTTCACTTTTTGGATAGATTTCCAAAATTGTGAGCCATAGGTGTGGGAGTCCACTAATAAGTCCTTATCCCGGAGGTATTTGTTCCGGAGAATGTCGGCCCACAAGCCTTGTTCTCCTGCATAGAGCCTCTAGATCCACTTGGCCATAAGGCACTTATTCATGCGTTTTGTGTCCATGATCCCCAAGCCCCCCAAGTCTTTGGGTAGACACATGTCTGCCCATCTGACCCAATGGTTCCGACGTCTCGTGCGTGAGTCCCCCCAGAAGAATCGCGCCCGGTGTTTGTTCATCGCGCCGTGAACCCCGTCGCCAAGCAAGCAGACGCCCATGGCATGGAGCGGTAGGCTGGAAAGGCAGGCGTCAATGAGGGTGAGTCTAGCCGCTGTTGACATCATATTCCCCATTCACGGGTCTGCCCGTTTCGCCACCTTCATCGGCAGGGGACCCCAATCCCCTGCCGTCAGCGCTCTGTCACTGATAGGCAAACCTAAGTACGTGAAGGGGAACTCCCCTAACTTGCAGTTTAGCATGTTTGCTATCCGCTGTCGATCCAGGTCCGGGTTCCCCAAAACCATGGCCTCACTCTTGTGAAAATTAATTCGCAGACCGGACATACTCTCGAAGCAGAGAAGTAGGAATTTTAGGTTGCAATCGCCAAGTCGTCCGGTTGGATCATAATGATCGTATCATCTGCATATTGCAGGTGCGATATCCCCCCAGGTATCAAATGGGTTATGAGACTAGAGATATGTCCCGCCCCCTTCGCCGCGTCCAAGATGGCCGCAAGCGCCTCCACCACATAGTCAAAGAGTAGTGGTGAGAGAGGGTCGCCCTGGCGCACCCCCCTACCATTACGGAAGAAGTTGCCTACTTCTCCGTTAATGGTGATGGCAGTTTGGCCCCCCGAGACCAACCCCATAACTCGATGGACCCAACCCGGGTCAAAACCTTTGCGGAGGAGCACCTCCCGCAAGAAAGGCCACTTCACCCGGTCGTAGGCCTTTTCGAAATCCAGCTTCAAGAACACTCCCCCAAGTTTCTTGGCTTTAATTTCATGCACAATCTCCTGAAGGGAGAGAACACCCTCATGGATGTGACGACCTCTAATAAACGCCGATTGAGTCCTACTAATCGTGCGGTGAGCGACGGGTGATAATCTAAGCGCGTTGGCTTTGGCGACAAACTTAAAAATGACGTTAATGAGCGCGATCGGTCTAAATTGTTGAATATCTTCAGCCCCTGGGACTTTGGGGATAAGCGTGAGCGCCCCGAAATTCAGCCTCGAAATGTCCACTCTCCCAAGAGCGAAGCCATTTGTAATCTCCATGATCAATGGTTTTACCAGAGGCCAAAATTTCTTAAAGAAAATCACCGGCAGGCCATCCGGGCCCGGTGCCGTGTCCACCTTCATGCTTTTCAGGACCAAGTCCATCTCCTCACCGGTGAAGGTAAGCATGAGGGCATGATTTTCCTCCTCCGAGACGCGTCCCTGCGCCTCCCAGAGGGTATTGGCAAGGATGAAGAGCCCCGACTCTCCCTCCTCGCCAAGTAAGCTACGGTAGAAATCGTAGATGTGCGCCTGAATACCTCTAGGGTCCGTGATGTGGCCCTGGTCCGAGATGAGGCGAGTGATGGCGCATTTCCTCCGGCGGCCATTGGCGATGGCATGGAAGAAAGCCGTGTTCGCATCACCCTTCAGAAGCCATTGAACTCGACTCCGTTGCCGCCAATACTCTTCCTCCATCTTGGCCAGATGAGAGAGTTGGTCTTCCAGATGGTACCTGAGGGCCCAGCCCTCGTCATCTAGACCGGTGGAGTCGGCACGAGAATCCAGGCTCTGGATCTGGGAGAGGATGTCCGCCTTCAAGTCCCTGTCCTCTCTTCCTATGTTGGCCCCCCAGCCTTTTAGGAATTGACGGAGACCTGCGGAAATCTTGTTCCAGTCAGTGATGGGGTCGGTCGAGGAACCCACAAGTCCCACGAGTCCCCTCCACTTGTCATGGACCAGGTCCCCTAACTCTGGTCGCTCCAACCACGCCTTCTCAAAGAAGAACCGAGAGCTCCGCCTCCTCAGATCTTCCCCGGAATCGAGTAGGAGAGCTGCATGGTCCGACCCAATGATAGTCTCCGCCGTCAGTGAGCAGAGTGGGAAGAGCGCCTCCCACTCATTAGTCATCAAGACCCGGTCCAGCACTGACCGCGCTAGTTGTACTACTCGGGAGATATCTGTACTGCTCCCAGATATTTTGCAGGCCGGCGGTGGATTGGCTAAGAAGGATCGATACGTGTTGAGATTTGGCTAAGCATAGAGTCCAAAACGAACCTTGAACTTGTAGTCGAAAGATAAATCAAACCCTCAACTTTGAATTCTGGAAATTGGCACTCTAAACTTGTTGATCCCGGTCTATTCTAAACCCTATACCTTCGCTGGACGAAACCCAAACTGATGATATCCCACAGGTTTCCGATCAGGAAAACGCCCATCTGACCGCTCCTTTCTCTATGGAGGAGGTAAAGAAGGCGGTATTCCAAATGGAATACAACAAAGCACCAGGTCCGGATGGTTTCCCCGCAGAGTTTTATCAAACTTTCTGGGACATAATCCAATCGGACTTGCTCGAGATGTTTCAGGATTTACATACTGGTCATCTTGAGCTGTTTCGCCTAAATTTTGGTGAGATACTTTTGTTGCCAAAGGTTAATGGAGCAGAAAGGATTCAGCAATATAGATATATCTGTCTTCTTAACGTTAGCTTCAAGATTTTCACTAAAACAGCTACTATTAGGCTAAACTCGGTAGCTGATCATGTTGTGAGACCTACTCAGACGGCATTTATGCAAGGTCGCAATATTCTTGATGGAGTTGTGATTTTACATGAAACAGTTCATGAGATGCACCGGAAAAAATTTAACGGAGTCATCCTAAAAATTGACTTCGAAAAGGCGTATGATAAAGTCAAGTGGTCTTTCTTGCAACAAACACTCAGAATGAAAGGTTTTTCAGCTGAGTGGCGCGCAATGATTCATAATTTCGTTTCCGGAGGAAGTGTCGCCATCAAAGTCAATGACGATGTTGGTAGAAACTTCCAGACGAAAAAGGGATTACGACAAGGTGACCTATTATCTCCTATATTGTTTAATATAGTTGCTGATATGTTAGCCATAATCATTGAGCGGGCAAAATCTGATGGGCAAATTGTCGGCGTGGTACCGCATCTAGTGGATGGCGGATTATCCATCCTACAATACGCCGACGATACAATTCTTTTTATGGAACATGATATGGAGAAGGCAAGAAACCTGAAATTAATATTATCAGCGTTCGAGCAACTTTCCGGTCTAAAAATCAATTTCCATAAAAGCGAACTGTTTTGTTTTGGCGACGCCCAAGAGGAGGCGGCCCAATATGCCGAATTATTCGGTTGTGGGCTTGGCCAGTTTCCAATTAACTATCTCGGCATCCCGATTCAGTTTAGGAGGCTAACGATAGTTCAATGGAAACATGTTGAAGAAAGACTACAAAAGAGGCTAAGTAGCTGGAAAGGAAAATTACTATCCCTAGGGGGAAGATTGGTACTCATAAATTCAGTCCTAACCAATATGGTACTGTATATGATATCTTTCTTTCAATTACCAAATGGAGTCTTGCATCGATTGGATTACTTTCGATCCAGATTCTTTTGGCAAGGGGATAGTGAAAAAAAGAAGTACCGGCTGGCTAAATGGGATGTAGTGTGCGGCCCTAAGGACCATGGTGGTCTTTGGATTCATGATCTTCTGGTCAAGAATCGTGCTCTTCTTGTTAAGTGGCTGTTTAAGCTACTGACGGAAGAGGGGGTGTGGCAAACCCTCCTTAGGAAGAAATACATAGGCTCAAGTGCGTTATCACAGGTTTCGTCGAAATCAGGTGATTCCCATTTTTGGGCGGGCCTAATGGCGACGAAAAAATTCTTCTTCCCATATGGCTCTTTTTCCATTAAGGATGGGTCTGAGATAAGGTTCTGGGAGGATACATGGTTGGGTACTACCCCACTCCGAGAACAATATCCAGCGCTATATGGTATAGTCCAAGGACGTCACAAGAGCGATACGCTTGCTCAGGTATTGGTTGATAACCATCCCACTGTGACGTTCCGGAGAGATCTTGTTGGACCCAGGCTAGCATCTTGGCATGAGTTGCTCCAGCGACTCGCTTCTGTCAATTTGACTCAAGGGTCTGATGAGTTTCGGTGGAATTTACGCACTTGCGGCAAATTCTCCGTAGACTCCATGTATACAGCACTCATCCAGCCGGAGGTGCCAGTAGATAATAATAAGAAAATCTGGAACATGAAAATTCCACTTAAAAACAAAGTTTTTGCGTGGTATCTTCGTCGAGGAGTAATTCTTAGAAAAGACAACCTTGCAAAACGCAATTGGCATGGGAGTAAACAGTGTGTTTTCTGTCATAAAGATGAGGCAATCAAACATCTGTTCTTCGAGTGCAAATTTGCTAGTTCTATATGGTCCATCATCCAGATAGGTTCTACAATTTACCCACCTACAAGCATTGCTAATATTTTTGGCAATTGGCTGAATGGAGTGGATAAAAGGTTCAAACAACTTATTAGGGTGGCAGCGCTTGCCGTAATATGGTCGCTTTGGCTATGTAGAAATGACAAGGTTTTTAATGATAAAAATTGTTCTCTTATGCAGGTTATCTACAGGACTACTGCTACACTCCGTTCGTGGTCTCAGTTGCAACGTGTGGGGCATCGAGACCTGTTTATGGAGGTGTGTACAAGACTGGAGGATACGGCGAGAGACTTTTTATCCCTACATGGATGGCAGCATAATTTGCGGATCGGCCCTCCACCACTTTAGGCGTTTCTACAATTTCTCATTTTGATATGTAATTCGCCTATTTTATTTTTCGTACTTCAGACTTGGTTCGGCTGTGTGCATCTTGGTTATGCAGAGGCTGGGTGTAATGCTTAAACACTTTAAGTAATAAAGACTCCCGTTATCTAAAAAAACCCTATACCTTTACTCCCCTCCAGAAAAAATGTCGAATTGCTTCTCACACTTCCATCACTGGTCCACTTGTCATATCTATCTTCAATCTTTTTTCTGCTCCCCAATTTTCTTATCGGACCATCGTGTGATAGGAACATGTAGCGCTGGTGTGAGGAACCTGTAACGCTGGTGTCATGTCGCTGGACGCATGGTCGACTTCGTCTCGTTTCCACAGCCCACTCCACCACGGGCCTTCACCGCCTACAGTACCTATTGCTTGTGCAGTGTCGCGCCGCACCGTCTAGAAATTCAAGGTGAGGAGCGACTTCAAGGCAGAGCAAAACTTCATGGCGTCGCCGGACATGAGCCACGCCTCTGCCTCCCTCGTGTGTGCCGACCACCACAGGGGCGGCGCCGGCTAGAAGCCGTCCTCGTCGGCCATGGTGCCGGCGGAGGGCAGCGGGGTCCCGTGCAGCCGACGCGGAGTCCACGAGGGAGGCCACGCGCTCCACTCCCACGTCCTCGAGGTCGCCGCCGGCTCCGACGTCCTCGAGTGCATCGCCGAGTATGCGCGTCGCCCTGAGCGCAACGTCTATGTGGTCAGCGGAGGCGACGCCGTCACCAATGTCGCGTTTGGTCAGCCCCGCACTCAATTTCATGGATGAACCCTGATACGTCTCAAACGTATCTATAATTTTTGATGTTCCATGCTGATATTATATCAATTGCTACATGTTTTGGTTACACTTCATATCATTTTTATGCATTTTCTGGGACTAACCTATTAACAAGATGCCACAGTGCCAGTTCCCTGTTTTCTGCTGTTTTTGGTTTCAGAAAATCTATTAAGGAAATATTCTCGGAATTGGACGAAACAAAAGACATCGTCAATAATATCACGAGGAGATCACGGAGTCCAAAGGGGAGTCGGAGCAGACCCACCAGGGGGCCACGCCACACTAGGGCGCGGCCCAGGGTGGGCCCGCGCCCCCCTATGGCGTGGTGGCCCCCCTCGGCCACCGACGCCGCCTCTTCGCCTATATATTCTCCGCGACGCGAAAACCCTATTACGGTCGATCATATTCCACGAAAAGTTCCGTCGCGGCCGTCATCGTCAATCTCAGATCGGAGGAGTTCTGAAGCTCTTCCCGGCACCCTGCCGGAGGGGAGATCATCACCGGAGGGCTCTACATCACCATGCCTGCCTCCGGAGTGATGCGTGAGTAGTCCACCCCTGGACTACGGGTCCATAGCAGTAGCTAGATGGTTGTCTCTCTACCTTGTGCCTCCATGTTTAGATCTTGTGAGCTGCCTAACATGATCAAGATCATCTTATTGTAATGCTAGATGTTGTGTTTGCTGGGATCCGATGAATATTGATACCATGTTTATTCAAGTTGTTTATCTATGTGCTCTTGATCTTGCATGCTCTCCGTTGCTAGTAGATGCTTTGGCCAAGTAGATGCTTGTGACTCCAAGAGGGGGTATTTATGCTCGATAGTGGGTTCAGTCTCTAGATATCTGGATCAGTGACAGAAAGGTCTAAGATGGTAGATGTGCTGTTGCTACTAGGGATAAAACATTGGTGCAGTGTCCAAGGGCACTTGTATTGATTACATTACACACTTTACTTCATGCAATAATCTGTTGTTAGCAACTTAATACTGAATGGATGCGGATGCTGCCTTGAAGGTGGATTATTTAGGCATAGATGCGGTTGGAATAACGGTCTATGTACTTTGTTGTAATGCCCAACTAGATTTCATAGTAGACATCTTGGCATGTATTGCATTGTTATGCCCTCTCTATTTGTCAATTGCCCAGCTGTAATTTGTTTACCCAACATGCTAGTTATCTGTTCTGAGAGAGACACCACTAGTGAACTGTGGACCCTGGTCCAATTTCCTCATACTGTTTACACAACCTGCTGCAATCATCTGTTTCCTGTTACTTGCTGTTTTTCCTGCTGTTTTCCACACCATACGTTTAACTCTTTGTTTCTGCAAGACCGGAGAGATTGACAACCTCTCTGTTTCGTGTTGGGCAAAGTTCTGGTTTGTGTCTGTGCAGATTCCACGTTGGTGCAAGCTCCCTAGCGCCAGGGGGAGTCAACATCAACAACCTTCCGATAGATCGTCAAGTCCTACTGGATTGATAACCTTGGGTAGATTTCTCAAGGGAAAACTTCTGCTGTCTACATCATAACCTTCCTCTTGGGGTTCACCAACACGTAGCCATCAAGCTGTTTTCTGGCGCCGTTGCCGGGGAAGTACTCATCATCACCATCATCATCATCCTCAAATACTCTCCCGTCAACCAGGCACCAGCTGTTTTCTGGCGCCGTTGCCGGGGACTTGGAGGCTATTGGAAAGGGGAGTCTCTCAGTTCCAATCTCTTTACTTTGTTTTTGTCTTGCTTAGTTTATTTTATTTTATCTTGTTTGCTTTCAATATTCAAAAATACAAAAAAATTAGTTACTTGCATTTAGTTTATTTTCGGTTTTGTTTCTTGCTGAGTTATTATGTCTAGCTCTTTACTTGCTATCACTAGTTACTTTCCTTGAAACTAGTCCTATGGCTGAAAACAACATGAGAGAGCTTTATGAAATTTATCTTGAGTTGGGACATGAGGTGTTTGAAGAGAAAATTAAAAAGCCTATGGAACTTTATTTGCATAACAATCATGATAGTAGCAATGTTATTAGCATACATTCTTTGAACACCATTATTGCTAATGCCATGGAAAGCTCTAAGCTTGGGGAAGCTGGTTTTGATAAAAATGATATTTTTAGTCCCCCAAGCTTGGAGGAGGAAGAATGCTATACTTTTGAATGTCATGATTCTATTGAAATATCTCCTTTTGATAAATTTGAAGTAAACATCCTCCTTGACTCAGTAAAAGAGGAAATTGCAGAAAGTAAAAATGTGCTCCCTAATGTTATTTATGATAATTCTCTTGATGATGGTCCTATATTGCCTGATGATATTAATCTTGCTACTATTGTCAAAAGTGAGTTTAATGACTCCACTGTTTTTGAGCTTAATAAAAATTATGTGTTTGAAGATCATGAAAAGCATGCTTCATGTGATAGCTATATTGTTGAGTCTATTCATGATGCTACTGAAAATTATTTTGAGAGAGGAAAATATGGTTATAGAAATCTTCATGTTATTAGATTTCCTCTCTTTGTGATGAAAGTTTTGAGCTTTCTCTTGTGTTGCTTTTATATGATGGTTTCTTTAAAACCTACTGGTCATTATGTGAGAGGGAGACATAGTTTCATATATCACAATAATATTAAGTCTCCTCTCTTTATGTTGAAAATTTTGAAGTTGCACTTGTTTTGTCTTCCTATGCTAGTCACTTTGTGCTTCATTTACTTGTTTTCTTACAAGGCTCCTATGCATAGGAAGAGTGTTAGATTTAAACATGTTTTATATATGCTTCTTGATGCTCTCTTTTACGTTTCAACTCTCATCTTTATGTGAGCATCATAAAAATCACTATGCCTAGCTAAAAGGCGTTAAAGAAAGCGCTTTTGGGAGGCAACCCATTATCTTTTATTTTCAGTATTAGTCAAGGATGTTTGTTTACCTCTGTAGCAACTCCTTTGTATCTTTTATTTGCTGTTTTGTTGTGCCAAGGAGAGTTACTAATGCAAAGTTGGTTTTTATTTTCGGGACTGCATTGGGACAGATTGCTGTTCGTCACCGTTTAATTCAGTAGAAAATCAGAAAAAATCGAAAAATGCTGAAACTTTTTGTGCATGTTCCTGATGATGTTACGCAACTTTCATTATTTCAAAAGTTTTTCATCTGAGCATCGTAAGTGCCTCGAAAAAATTCGTCATTACAGACTGTTCTGGTTTGACAGATTCTGTCTTTTATTTTGCATTCTCTCTTTTACAAGTTTTTAAGTGGTTTCTTTTCGTGTAAAAGTGCCCACTTGAGCCTAGTAACAGTGGCTAATGTTTAAAATAGTTGGCTTGTGAGTTTTGTCTTTGCTAGAACTTTGAAGTATTATCTTTTAGTGCACTAACCTGCTAATGAGAAAAGCTGTTAAGTTTTGGTGTGAAGGAAGTTTTCAAGTGTTGATAGAGGAGAATGATATTACATGATCAAGAAGAGTGAAGAGCTTAAGCTTGGGGAGGCTTACCTCCCCAGCATATTTCAAGAAGACTCAAGCATCTAAGCTTGGGGATGCCCAAGGCATCCCCTTCTTCATCTACAAATTATCAGGTCATCTCTAATGGTGCTATATTTTTATTGCTTCATACTAGTGTACTCTTCCTTGGAGCGTCAGTGTGTTTTTGTTTTCAGTTTGTTTTGTTTTGTTTGCTGTGCTATACTTGTTGGATCCTAGTATTCATGTTTGGGAGAGAGACACGCTCCACTTTTTCATTAGAATACTCTTGTGCTTCACTTATACTTGTTGAGTATTCCTGTCTAGTTGCTGTTATTGCTGTTAGCTCTCAGTTTTTCATACATCTCTTGTTAGAGCTTTCAGTTTCTTTTGAAGAAAGTACTCTCTTGCTTCACTTATATCTGTTTGGAGAGTTGTCAAATAAGTTGATTGGTGTTTGGTTGGACCAGAAAAATGCTATGCATGTGGTAGTGGTATAAAATGCTTACATGAATCTTTTTAGATCGTTGTCTTGAGTAATTTGATGCTTGCCAATTGTTTTGAGCTGTCAAGTAATTAATGTTTAAGCTTGTGCATCATGTAAGTAATGGCTATTAATGAAGAACTACTATAAGGATTTTCTGCTATAATAATCTGTTGCATAATTGGAAGTCCATAGTAGTCTAGATAATTTTTGGATGAAGGCTATGTGTTAACAAGGAAGACAGTGGGAGTCTATGGTTCGTCAAACCTTGTGTTTTATGTACACTCTTGCTATTCCAGTTGATAATGATGTTTGCTTATAATAACCTTGCTAGCCTAAACTCTGTACTAAGAGGGAATGCTTCTTGTACATCCAAAACCTTGAGCCAAATCCATGCCACCTGTGTCCACCATACCTACCTATTATGTGGTGTTTTCACCATTCCAAGTAAATTTCTTCATGTGCTATCTACTAACTACTCAAAACTGTTACATTTCCTTTTTGTGTCACTACTTGAAAAGCTCATAAGGACGTAGTAGTGAGATTTGTCATCTTCCATGCTAATTAATTTACAAGGATTGGCAGCTTCATCTGCTTCTCCACCTTTTATTTTGCATTAAAGAGCTGGTTAGTCCACCCTATAAATAAATAAATAGACACTCCTCCATGGTGAATGTTGGTGGGCACCCGAGGATTCGGTTAGCCATGGTTTGTGGAAAGTAAATGGTTGGGAGGAGTGTCACCAATAAGTGCTTGTTACAAGTGCAGTCCTAAAAACTCTCGGAACCGCTCTAAAAGTTAGTTAGCCATGGAAGATGACAAGTACCTGCTATTTGATTTGTTGACACCTGTATACACCATTACCTTACAAAACAATATTTTATGCTCTCTATATGCCTTCGGGAACTACAGCTCTAGCACATGATGTTAATCCCTGCTTCCCTCTGCGAAGGGCCATTCTTTTACTTTTATGTTGAGTCAGTTTTCCCACTTCTTTCTGTCTACTTAAGCAAACATCATTGTCAACTCCAGTATAACAGTTTTTACATAACTTTGTGTTTGGTTGATCATATTCTTTGCATTGACATTGTTGAAAGTTGAAGCAAATGCTGAAGCTATTATCTTCCTTTGTGTTGATACAAACACTTTCATGTTGAGAATTATTGCTGCTGTGAGCTAACTATTATGTTAGACTATTATATCTCTAAATGTTTTATAGTATTATTCATGAAAGTTTGCACTTGTGTGATCACTTATGTTTACTCTTTATTTACTTGCTTGCAAACTATAGACCATTGGCTTGGATCACTTCATTCAGATCATGTGCATTACATTGTTATTTGATCAAAGATTGTGTTGGTAGCATGTCACTTCAAAAATTATCTGTTTTTATCGTTTACCTACTCGAGGACGAGCAGGAACTAAGCTTGGGGATGCTTGATACGTCTCAAACGTATCTATAATTTTTGATGTTCCATGCTGATTATATCAATTGCTACATGTTTTGGTTACACTTTATATCATTTTTATGCATTTTCTGGGACTAACCTATTAACAAGATGCCACAGTGCCAGTTCCCTGTTTTCTGCTGTTTTTGGTTTCAGAAAATCTATTAAGGAAATATTCTCGGAATTGGACGAAACAAAAGACATCGTCAATAATATCACGAGGAGATCACGGAGTCCAAAGGGGAGTCGGAGCAGACCCACCAGGGGGCCACGCCACACTAGGGCGCGGCCCAGGGTGGGCCCGCGCCCCCCTATGGCGTGGTGGCCCCCCTCGGCCACCGACGCCGCCTCTTCGCCTATATATTCTCCGCGACGCGAAAACCCTATTACGGTCGATCATATTCCACGAAAAGTTCCGTCGCGGCCGTCATCGTCAATCTCAGATCGGAGGAGTTCTGAAGCTCTTCCCGGCACCCTGCCGGAGGGGAGATCATCACCGGAGGGCTCTACATCACCATGCCTGCCTCCGGAGTGATGCGTGAGTAGTCCACCCCTGGACTACGGGTCCATAGCAGTAGCTAGATGGTTGTCTCTCTACCTTGTGCCTCCATGTTTAGATCTTGTGAGCTGCCTAACATGATCAAGATCATCTTATTGTAATGCTAGATGTTGTGTTTGCTGGGATCCGATGAATATTGATACCATGTTTATTCAAGTTGTTTATCTATGTGCTCTTGATCTTGCATGCTCTCCGTTGCTAGTAGATGCTTTGGCCAAGTAGATGCTTGTGACTCCAAGAGGGGGTATTTATGCTCGATAGTGGGTTCAGTCTCTAGATATCTGGATCAGTGACAGAAAGGTCTAAGATGGTAGATGTGCTGTTGCTACTAGGGATAAAACATTGGTGCAGTGTCCAAGGGCACTTGTATTGATTACATTACACACTTTACTTCATGCAATAATCTGTTGTTAGCAACTTAATACTGAATGGATGCGGATGCTGCCTTGAAGGTGGATTATTTAGGCATAGATGCGGTTGGAATAACGGTCTATGTACTTTGTTGTAATGCCCAACTAGATTTCATAGTAGACATCTTGGCATGTATTGCATTGTTATGCCCTCTCTATTTGTCAATTGCCCAGCTGTAATTTGTTTACCCAACATGCTAGTTATCTGTTCTGAGAGAGACACCACTAGTGAACTGTGGACCCTGGTCCAATTTCCTCATACTGTTTACACAACCTGCTGCAATCATCTGTTTCCTGTTACTTGCTGTTTTCCTGCTGTTTTCCACACCATACGTTTAACTCTTTGTTTCTGCAAGACCGGAGAGATTGACAACCTCTCTGTTTCGTGTTGGGCAAAGTTCTGGTTTGTGTCTGTGCAGATTCCACGTTGGTGCAAGCTCCCTAGCGCCAGGGGGAGTCAACATCAACAACCTTCCGATAGATCGTCAAGTCCTACTGGATTGATAACCTTGGGTAGATTTCTCAAGGGAAAACTTCTGCTGTCTACATCATAACCTTCCTCTTGGGGTTCACCAACACGTAGCCATCAAACCCATCGGGGTGGAGCACAGCATCCGGATGCGTGACGGCAGTGTGGGCAATTCGCTACAGGAACACCGTGGTGAATTTGAGAGATTTATGAAGGGGATGGATATGGCAAGTGGGACCAAGCGTCAGTGAGAGTACCACGTTATCCCGGCCGGGATTGTAATATTCCCTGTTTGCCAAACAGGTGTAGGGTTCGAAATAGACCAGGATTGATAAGTTGAGAGTGTCAATTTAGGGATTTGAAGTTGAGAGTTCTATTTATCTTTCGTCTGCAAGTTCAAGGTTCGTTTTGGACTTTTTCCTTTGGCTAACCGGAGGTAGCACGCGTCGGCAGCTAAGGGCGCGTTTGGTAGGCTGCATCCGATTCTCATCTCCCTGGGGCAGGTTGGCCAGGCCTAGTCTGGCTGAGCCACCCTCTCAGTCTGGTTGTGCAGGGCGTTTGGTGTCCTGCATGAGCTATGGCTGCATCGGCTTGGGAAACCAGCACACAACGTTTGGTTACATGCAAACAGTGGTACTTGGCTTGGAAGATGCAAAGGCAGCGTGTTTGGTTGCGCGCCGTTGTCGCACTAGGGTTACCCAAGTTCAAATATGGTGAGCTTACCAGTCTTCACCGTATTACAACATAAGATAATGCACTGCCATCTAGAATAGTAGGAGCTTAACAATCACCACAATAAGAACTACGATGACGAAGTCTTTGATCCTGCTAGGCTTGACATCGTTGTCCATCTGGGCTATCACCTGTTGGGCAAGCATCATCTCGCCCACCGTCAAATTGCCTCCACCGGCATGATCTTTCATGGTATTCTGCTGACTCAGGAAGTTGGAGTAGCTGTGCTGTGCTTCATCCAATGTTTCGAACCCTTCATAGCTGTTGTTGGACAAGCCGACGACTTGATCCTTGCAGGTTCTCCAGGAGTTGTACACTCCTAGACGCCTCCCTCTGTAGACGACATACCAGTTCGTCTACAAACACAGGAGAAGATCAGAGGTTAAAGAAGACACACAATATCATCATAAGTACACAACAATTCATAGCAGTACAGCAGCATGCATGATCATTACAAAGCAGGATGAGAAGTTCATCCTATCACTATGGTGTTAACCTACCACCACATCAAAAAGTGGGTGTTATCCTACCACCAGCATCACTAGAGGGGTTAGTATATACCACCTCATCAAAATATACATGCCATAAGAGTAGTTTGTAATCCCTAGCTAAGCCAAAATATACATCATCATCATCGTCTTCTTCATGCTGCTGCCGGCACCACCACTCGCAACACGCCTAATCGGCGTTGTGCTTGGCGAGGAAGGTCCTCAGCCAAAGGGTCTTGTGCTGCAAATGCATGCCCACAAAGCTCACCCCCTGTGCCTTGTTGTCCACAAGGTGGCTCAGAGCAACCATGAGTGCTTCCTCCGTGAAGCCGACGGCGTCCATGACAGCCTTGTAGAGGTCAGGGTGCATGTCAGTTGGCTTGCTCTCTCTAATGGCTTGGGAGACCTCCTTCACAGCTTCAGTCATGCTGGCGAAGGCCTGGATCTCGTCATCGCGACGGCTCCTCTTTTCCTCTTGCCTCCAGCTCCAGCTGTCGCTTGATACGTCTCAAACGTATCTATAATTTTTGATGTTCCATGCATGTTTTATATTAATTGCTACATGTTTTATATACACTTTATATCATATTATAACATTTATTGGACTAACCTACTAATAGTTGCCAAAGTGCACAATGTTCTTGTTTTACACTTTAATGTGTAGGAATTATCAAAATTGGGCAAAGAAAACCTTGTTGGAGTCGAATCGGGACCTTCCTGAAATCTGTCTGAAAACGTTTTTCGGAGATTGTCACGTACCGGACAGAAGACGACGTCAAACAGAAAAAGTCTAGTCGCGAAAGTTGCGGGGAATTTTCTGCCAATCCGAGTTCGGACGCTCCAGATATCGCCGCTTTACCGAAACCCTAAAGGAGATGACGGGAATCCGAGAGCATATATAAGGAGAGGAAACCTAACTCGTGGGGAGGCCCCCATACCACGAATTTTCCTCCTCCCAGGCAGCCGTCTTGGGGAGGAGAACCTCCTCCATAGCAGCACCATCGCCAAGGGCCGCCGCCGCCGCCTCCACAAGGCTGCTGCCGCCGCCGCGCCGTGGCTGCCGCCGGCCGCCGCCTCCACTCCGTGCTGCACCTCTCCATCAAGCTCCTCATCACCATGACCATGTGTGAGTAGTTTCCCTCGGGGCTGAGGGGTCATGCCAGTAGCTATGTGGTTTATCTCTCTCTCCCATGGTGTGATCTTTATGTGATCATGAGCTTTGTAATCTAGTTGAATCCATAGATGTTACTCTTCATTATCTTATATGCTACTTGAGTGGTTTTATTAATGTAAACTCCGGAGTCACCTTTGTCCCACGGTGCGAAGTTGATAGTGTGCGCACCGTGTGTGGCTCTTTGGCTAAAGATTTCAGGAATACTTATCATGAGTTATTATTTGTGTTGGATGTCTCTATGAAATTGTTGTGTTTGTCTAGTACTATTTTAGGACGCTCAAGTTGACAGTGTGGGGTTCCCTAGATGTGTAATGCGACTTTAAGGTGTGCTTTTATAGCCCTACGCAGTGGATTGGTGTTCGTTATCCAACGAGAGAATAATTCAGAGTAGCATAGTGAAGAGGAAATATTTATGTATTCAATTATATTATTATTATTGAAGTGTCCACTAGTGAAAGTATGATCCCTAGGCCTTGTTTCTAAGCATCGAAACACCGTTTACAACCAGTTCTGCTACATGTTTGCTTGCTGCCATTTTTATTTCAGATTGCAATTACCACTTATAATCATCCATATCACTTGTATTTTAATATCTCTTCGCCGAACTAGTGCACCTATACATCTGACAAGTGTATTAGGTGTTTTGGGGACACAAGAGACTTCTCGTATCTTAATTGCAGGGTTGCTTGAGAGGGATATCTTTGACCTCTACCTCCCTGAGTTCGATAAACCTTGGGTGATTCACTTAAGGGAAACTTGCTGCTGTTCTACAAACCTCTGCACTTGGAGGCCCAACACTGTCTACAAGAATAGAAGCGTGTGTAGACATCACCACTACAGCTCTGGGATCTCCATTGCCATCCGCCGGCTTGTTTGGACCATCCAGGATGATGGTCTCGGACTCCTGCGTGTTGTTGAAGTCAGGCTGCGCCCCGAGAGGATCCCCTGAGCCCCTTGCAAACTTGCCAGTGGCCAACCCATAGGAGAAAAGATGATCTGCATCTGTGTGTAGTTCATAATGGGCTTGTTCAGGAACTCGGCGTCCTTGGGATGATCCTAACATAGATAGGACAACACTGTTAGAGGAGACTAAAGTTCATGATTCAGGTGTACAAGACAGTGATGATGGCTAACCGTGACGTGCCCCTCGTAGTGGTCAGTCTCAAGGATGATGGTGAAAGTGTCCTCGCACCATTGAGCCCCGCTCAAGTCACGGAGTTTGCTCACCTGGAGCCACCGGAGCCTCCACTTCCTCAGGTGGTTGTACACCTGGGTAGAAGTGACCTCAGCTCCACAGTGAACAAACAAAGCTTTGGCCACGGTAGTCAGATGGACCTCTTTGAAGCCCTTGTCGGTCCTAACCCCAGTCTTGATGAGAGCACACATCTGGTTTAGCACAAAGGTGGACATGAATGGAAGCCATTTCATGGTCCCCTTGACCCCTGCCTTAGCCTTCGCCACCTTGGATTTCACGGCCGCCTCCATGGAGGCAAGATAATCTTGCACAACCACGGTACTGGCCGGATCAGCAGGAGCTACTGGCATCTCCATCTGGGAGTCATCAACCCATGAAGGGATCTGAGAGTCCCCAATGGGGATCAGGGCCTGACTAAACTCTTCGGCGGAATCCTACATCGGTGACGCAGATAACAAGAAAGGTATGAACAAAAGGAAGAAGAAGGATCAACAACAAAGGTAGAAGGACTGCACGACCTACACATCCATGACGCAAGCAATAACAACAACGACATGAACAAAAGGAAGTGCTGATCTAACAGATTGTACACTACAAAACATCATCTGCATCACCAACTAGTACAACATCTTATGCATGGTCAAAGATCTAACAGATTGTGCACTCAAAAAGCACATACGCATGACCAACTTTTAGAACATCGTACACATGCTCACAGATCTACACATTCCTACACATGCTCCACAATCTACACATTCCAACGCATTGTCCAAGATCTACACATTCCTACACATGCTCCAAGATCTACACATTCCTACACATGCTTGCAGATCTAGGTTAGGAAAAAGGGTTCGGTACTTACAACCATCGGAGCCGACGAGGACGAAGGAGGAGAGGTCGACGAAGAAAAGAAACTCCCACCGCCGTAGCCGCCGCTATCGCCGCCGCCTAGGCCAACCGGAGTTGGCTGCGCCGCTTACCTGCTCGCCGACGGGAGGTGAGAGCTCCGTATGGGGGAAATGGTGGCTGCAGATTGGGCGGTGAAGGGAGAGGGTCTAAATAGGGGTAGGGATTTCGGCGGGAGTGACCGAATTTCTGTCGCCCCCTTTTTCGCTGCAGCGCGCGGGCTCCCGCCATCTCCATGGTCGCACAAGCTCGTGCAGGCGAGGGGAAATTTTGCAGCCGCGGGGGAGAGAACGAGCCAGGCTCCATGGGCACGCTCGATCTGAGCATGCCTCTCGGGCCTGGCCCGATGCGCTTTGATGAGCGTGTTGGCCTGGCCCGGGGCCTCTCCCAGGCAACCAAACGGTGCGCCATTGTAGCTGGCGGGCCTGGCCTGCCTCTCTGCATGCCACCAAACACACCCTAATAGAGGGGATGGAAATATCTAGCTGCCTCACTTATCCATCGTTGGAGTCCAAAATAAATGCATTCTTATCCTTTGGGCTAATATAAATAGAGGACCTTAGCTGCTGTAGTTCACAACATCGATCAGTTGATCAGAGCGACAAATAGAGAGCGAGAGAGAAGAAATAGTGTGAGAGAGAGTTTACGAGTTGGCTGTGTCAGATATCGGAGGTGCTAGGGATAGACATATGAGCCAGGAGACGCTGCAGAAATGCAGATGAGATATAGAGAGATTAGAGGGCGACGCCGCTAGGCATGGAGATAGGCGGCGAATGGAGGGTGTGTTGCTGAGAGCTGCAAATACGCAAAGCGGGGGTGCTGCTGATCCATCGTACATGAGAGGCGATCCTCTGTGTTATAAATGATAGGCAAAGAAACGATGAAAAGCGGAAGATCAAACCAATGGGGACACGAGATTTAACGTGCAAAACCCCTCCAACAATGGAGGAGAAAAAACCACGGGCGCCAGCCAGCAATACTTCACTATATCAGGTGAGGTTACAAACACCGGGGATTTACAACATGCAACTTATCCCAAACCGACGGCTTACAAGAGGTATATATGGTGGTGCAAAACCCTAAGTCGGCTGCAGTCCGACTCGGAACCGATCCGCTACGCTACGGCCCAAGCCTCCCGGCGACGGGCCTCCGCTTCGCTCCGAAGTTGCCCCTATCTTCATATGAATTTGGATCAACATAAAACAACACTCCACCTTGAGACAAATTCCATCTTGTAGCATGAACGAGAACCTTCACCCTGAAATAACAAAGAAAACACTTTCGACGCCAAATAGCCTCTTGGGCTAGACAGTGATACCAACTAAGACTGAGCATATATCAAACTTAGCAACAGAAACTGGCTTTGTCATCATTTCAGCAGGATTATCATGAGTGCTTATTTTGCATACCTTCGGCTTACCTTGTGCAACAACATCACGCACATAATGGTATTTAACATCATTGTGCTTTGTTCTCTCATGGAACATCTAATCCTTAGTAAGGTAAATAGCACTCTGACTATCACAAAACAGCTTAATGCAAACATCATCTCCACAAAGCTCAGCAAACAAACCTTTGAACCAAACAGTTTCTTTAACTGCTGCAACAACCGGCTGAAGTGTTGCCTTCCAACTAACAGCACAACCACCAATGGTGAACACATAACCTGTACCGGACCTCCTCTTATCCAAATCGGCAGCAAAATCTGAATCCACATAGCCTACGAGTCCCTCACCAGCCTTGCCAAACTTCAAGCAAGCATTAGACGTGCCACGGAGGTACCTGAAAATCCATTGAACAACTTTCCAATGTTCTTTACCGGGATTAGCCATGTATCTACTCACCAAGCTCATAGGATAAGATAAATCAGGACGTGAACAGACCATAGCATACATCAAGGAACCAACAACACTAGAATATGGAACTCGAGACATGTACTCCAAATCATTATCAGTAATAGGACACTGAGAAGATGAGAACTTAAAATGAGGAGCAATATGAGTACTAACAGACTTTGAATCATGCATGTTAAAACGACGAAGAACTTTCTTAATGTAATTTTGCTGACTAAGAAATAAGAACCCAGATTTTCTGTCACGTGTAATTTCCATACATAGGATTTTCTTAGCAGCACCAAGATCCTTCATCTCAAACTCGCTACTCAACTGTGATTTGAGAGCAGCGATTTCTTTCTTACTCTTGGCAACAATCAGCATATCATCAACATATAACAACAAGTATATAGGCGATCCATCAACAAACTTAATGTACACACAACTATCAAATTCGGACCTCTTAAAGCCATGTGACAACATAAATGAATCAAACCTTTTATACCATTGACGAGGAGATTGTTTCAAACGTATAAGGACCTTTTCAACTTACAAACAAGATCCTCCTTACCAGGCACCATGAACCCTTCTGGTTGGTCCATGTATATCTCCTCCTCCAACTCTCCATGCAGGAACACAATCTTAACATCTAACTGCTCAAGCTCAAGATCACGCATAGCAACAATGGAGAAAAATGTCCGAATAGAACTATGCTTGACAACCGGAGAGAAAACATCATTATAATCAATACCTCGGATTTGACTGAACCCTTTTGCAACTAACCTTGCCTTAAACCTTGGAGGCTCACTTGGAGATAAACCCTCCTTTCTCTTAAAGATCCACTTACAGCAGACATCCTTCTTTTGTTTAGGCAATCGCACAACATCCCATGTGCCATTCTTCTCAAGTGACTGCATCTCTTCTTGCATAGCGGAGATCCACTTCTCACGGTCACTTGAAGCAATAGCTTCAGTATACGTGGACTGCTCATGTCCATGCTCCACCTGTTCTTCACAATTCAGAGCATAATTTACAATGTTACACTCCTCAATTAAACGTGGTCGAGAACCACAATTTCTCTTTTGTCTACCAGCAGCGATAGACTGATTTTGTTCCTGCAAAACAGGGGGTGAATTAGGCACAATATCATTTTCAGAGTCAGAGTCATCTGACGTAGCACCATCATTGTCTACAGTGACATTTTCCTTTTCAACAGAGTGCTCCACGTCGACACGAACCTGTTCCTCATCAGAACTATATGAAACATCTGTAGACAACTTATCAAAGTATAACAAATTCATTGAAGACAATACTCCCGCTCATGAATGACTTGTTAGTTTCGGGATTCCACAAAGGCCCAGGCCTCCTGGTGACGGGCCTCCGCTTCGCTCCGAAGTTAGCCCTATCTTCATATGAATTTGGATCAACATAAAACAACACTTTGTCGTGTATATAGGCGTATCTCATATTATGTGAAGAGTCGATCGAGAAGGATTATTGCTAACCGAGGCAAGTACCTACTTTTCTTATCCCTTGATTTCTGCTAGTAGTAGTTTTACTACTAGTTTCTATCTCGTTTTTTGTTGAGGTGCTTGTACCGCTGCTACAAGCACCGTATCTCTCTGTTTCGTTGATCATGAAGAGATATTTATTTGTTCCTATCTCTTCATTTCTCATTGTACCATTAGATGAATGGTATTTCCTCTTGATATCCATTGATGCTACCCGAGATAAATGTGCGATGACAAGCGAGAAGTCATCATGTTTTTGTTGGAATCACGCGGAGACGTGAGAGTTGATATCTCGATTTCATATGTCTAACTCTTCTATTTTCCACATGATAAAATCCTATGTATTGGTGTCACGACTGCAACCATATTGTACCGGTCATAGTTCAGGTATGGGACCTCCAATGGGAGCGATACTTGGTCCGAACATTGTATCGGTGATGGATCCTTGGGAGCGGCCCAAACTAGTAAGTCAAGTCGTCGTGTCCCGGCGGGTTAAAGAGCTCTGGTCTTCTGGAACCCGCGTGGTTCTGGTTGAGGCTGTCGATGTCGGAGTACCCCTCTTAAGAGCGTAAAAGTGTGAATATTCACCCCTGTGAGTCCCGGGTACGTAGGGAATCCTTGTTGGTCACATGTGATACCGATACATTTTCCTTGATATTCCTTAAATCTAGTTCAGCTGGTATTTTGTTTATCTCTTTCGTTGACTTCCTTTAAATACAGTTTATCTATTGCACTGTATTTAATCCCGCTTTATCATTTTGTTATCTGGTAAAGTCTCTACTTGCTGAGTATGATTTATCGTACTCACCCTTGCTTCCTCTGTTTTTTATGTTATCAGAGTTCGCAGCGAAGCCATCGTCTGAAGAGTAGGATGGACCAGTTGGGTGGAAACGACTAGAGAATTTATTCTTGTAAATGTAATAATCTTTTAAATATGATTAGACGAGCTGTTGAGATCCACTGTGCTGGTTTTATGCCTGCTTTTCTAGCCGTTCGCGTGTATAGTCTTTCGAGTCTATAGGCGCGCGGCGGCTGTCATTTCTCCCAGGCCGGGTCTCGGGGCGTGACATGCACCTCAGCCACCGTGGCGTCGCAAGCTTATAGTCAGAATTCATGGTGAGCGGAGCAGAGGAGATCTCGCCGAATCTCATACCAAACTGGTAGAACTTGAGGATATGGTAGCTCCTGACCCTGATCTAACGTCGTAAGGGTGCTCAATGGGAGGCCATGGCATGTAGCCATAGCGCCCCAGAGCTGCTAGATGATACGAACGAGAAGGGGACTGGGACTTAGATCTCTTTTGTGTTTAACTCCTTGCTTGATCTGAATGACAAGTCCAAAACATAATATATCCTGCGGGTTACAATGACTTGGAGAAAAAGACGACCCCTAACTAATTATTTTGACTAACATAATTGGTAACAGAGGAGAAACCTCATACGGGGATAAAACTCCTCCTTATCGTTGCCTAACTATCTAACCCTGATATTGTTGGCCCCACATAACATATATGAATTGAACTTTCGGTCCCGGTCTGAATCTGAGTGGTAGCGGCGGGAGGAAGCCCCCCTGTTAAGAGCGTAAAAGTGTGAATATTCACCCCTGTGAGTCCCGGTAGGGAATCCTTGTTGGTCACATGTGATACAATTACATTTTCCTTGATATTCCTTAAATCTAGTTCAGCTGGTATTTTATTTATCTCTTTCGTTGACTTCCTTTAAATACAGTTTATCTGTTGCACTGTATTTAATCCCGCTTTATCATTTTGTTATCTGGTAAAGTCTCTGCTTGCTTTTTTTTTTAGATAAGGGGGTGCGGATCCCCGGTCTCTGCATAAAAAAGATGCACACAACCATCCGCACTTATTAAACATCCAAGTTAACCGGTTTTACAATTCATGGATCACATAAGGAGTCTCTGCTTGCTGAGTATGATTTATCGTACTCCCCCTTGCTTCCTCTGTTTTTTATGTTATCAGAGTTCGCAGCGGAAGCCGTCGTCATCTGAAGAGTAGGATGGATCAGTTGGGTGGAAACGACTAGAGAATTTATTCTTGTAAATGTAATAATCTTTTAAATATGATTAGACGAGCTGTTGAGATCCACTGTGCTGGTTTTATGCCTGCTTTTCTAGCCGTTCGAGTGTATAGGCTTTCGCGTCTATAGGCGAGCGGCGGCTGTCATTTCTCCCGGGCCGGGTCTGGGGGCGTGACATGCACCTCAGCCACCGTGGCGTCGCAAGCTTATCGTTAGAATTCATGGTGATAGGAGCAGAGGAGATCTCGCCGAATCTCATACCAAACTGGTAGAACTTGAGGATATGGTAGCCCCTGACCCTGATCTAAGTTCGTAAGCGTGCTCGATGGGAGGCCATGCCATGTAGCCATAGGGCCCAGAGCTGCTAGATGATACGAACGAGATAAGGGGACTGGGACTTAGATCTCTTTTGTGTTTAACTCCTTGCTTGATCTGAATGACAAGCCCAAAACATAATATAGCCTGCGGGTTACAATTGACTTGGAGAAAAAGAAGACCCCTAACTAATTATTTTGACTAACATAATTGGTAACAGAGGAGAAACCTCATACGGGGCTAAAACTCCTCCTTATCGTTGCCTAACTATCTAACCCTGATATTGTTGGCCCCACATAACATATATGAATTGAACTTTCGGTCCCGGTCTGAATCTGAGTGGTAGCGGGGGGAGGAAGCCCCCCCTTCCCCCCGGTGTATGTTAGATTAGTAAAAATGGCATCGATAAGCTGTGGAAACAATGTTCAGGTTATAATTTAGGATTTAAGACTTCATTTTAAACAAATGTGTACTATATCATGAATCACACATCCTAAACATTTTCTATAAATTTAATATGACCCATATGCACCATTTGTTATAAATTTAATACGACCGATATGCACCTAAGTCAGATTGAGAAAAGCTTATGGATCGGTCCATGGTGCTAGCCATCTGTTCTAATGTTGATTTTCTGTGACATTTGGGTTTGTCTAAACATCTAACATCACATGATTTTAGTTTTTACATAAGAAAATCTTAGCAACCTAGATTTAGCAAAATCGAGTAATAATATGCCACCAATAATTTCATATTCCCTCTCAAAATGTCAAGCGCGTTTCACTGTTTCTTGTCTTTTAGTCAAATTTTTTGACTTCGACTTTTTACTCATGATATGCTTACAAAATTAATACAATACAATAGTATATATGGTAAGAAAGACACACACTTCTAATTGTCCCATCGCTTTATTTTGCTGACATCATTTGCGTCGCACCATCAGATTGAGCGTGCATCGCATTATATCACACACTTCCACGTACTAAAGAAAATAACCTGGAATCTCAGATTTTAGCAACGCTCGAATAAAAAGATCATGCCATCTCAGATATTCATCAGCGCATCAATAAATTTCCATGACATTCAAGGCATCAAGATTGCAATACATCTTAGATTTATGAACTAATAAAAAAATCACATCTCAGATTTACTAGCAAGGCATGCATAATGACACTAAGGACTAAGGAGTTGCATTCCATTTGACAAATAATTAAATTGGACATGAGTTCCATCACACTGAAATTATTATTCGGTCCACAAATTTTAAGAACTTTATATCAGTGAAAGGCCGTCTGTGACGGACTTGAAAAAAATAAATGCTAAGAGAGATTTTTGTTACCCGCCTCCACACACGTGCACTACTAGTCTGTCGTGCCATGGTCATCTCTCTAAGAATAGGATTCAAATAAAAAACGCCACATCAGACTCCCCCTATGGAAAAAGCCAACGATCTCACTGTACTGAATTACATTATGATATTCCCAGCGGCTACTTTGCAACTAGGAATATTATAATGTAATTTCATGAGTTTTCATCTGAGAGGTATGCAGCTTCTATCAAATACAGTTCACTATGTACTGGATTCACTGCACCATGATTTTTTTTTTTTATATGGCCATAGATCATATATTTTCATCTTAGAAACGACCCATTTAGGATATGGAATTTAATTAGTTGCTGTAATAGTCTACTAATATATATCTGTAGTTTTCTCCCTGGCAATCTACAAAATTATGTAATTTATCCTCTAAATACATGCATTTCTCATGTCCTTGTAGGTGTTTCTAATTTATTTAAGAACGAATTGACCACATCAACTTCTTTTCCACTAGGAAAGAACTTCATGCACATTGGTGGCTGCACGCTGAATATGCCGAGTACTGCTGATGGCAATGCAAATAGTCCTTCTCCACATATTAGGCCTGCTGCAACGGCTGATGACAACAAATCTGCACTTCTGCTATTCATTTTAGTCCAGAGAAACAACACTGCACTCCCTAGGCACATATCTACGGCGAAATCAGGCCCCGCGAAGAATGGTAATGCTACCACCGTCATATTAGGAAGATACTTTTGTACTGCCCAACCTTTTCTCTGAGATAGCAATGACAGGACATTCGTTGCAATTGTTATGCAAAAAGCAGCGAAGCATATCTTAAGACAATGATCAGGGAGCTCTTTCACTCCTCCAGTACCAATCACCCCAATGGCACGAAATAGTCCAGCAAAAGGACATGGGTAGTGTGATTCCGGCGATCCAATCAGGACGTTGGGTTTTTCACCCTTTTGGAAGGCGAGAAAGATGCATGGGTTAACAATAGAACCAATGATCACACCGACAATTTGCCCAATGACCATAGCCCGTTCTGATGTTAGTGTCATGAAACCTGTCTTGATGTCCTGCGTAGCCTGTGAAGATATATGAAGAGCTGATATCATTATTCCGCAAGCTACAAGCCCAGCGACAACCGCGCCCGGTTTGACAATCCATGCCGCGATGACAAATATTGTGAACTTCCCGTAAGTGTATCCAACCGACCAATCTGTAAGTCCATTTACATAAGTATTTGCGAACGCGACGACTGGCGTAATAATGTATAATGTGGCGACATGGTAGAATTTAATCTGATCGAATAGCCATGGGATAACAACTGTAGAGAGTGATGCGCTTGCGATGTATCCACCCACTGATATAGTCAAAGGGATCTTATTTTGAAGAAATACCTCAATCCTTTTGCGATCATCATAGTTAAGGCTGGGGTGCTTTTTGATGTAGTTACTCAGCCCTGAATCATTCTCTTGCCGTTTCTGCTTAATGTCAATATATGATGTAATAATTACTGTAAGAAAGTTGAATAGGCCATCCGTGATGATAATTGTTACGCAGATGAAGACCTGTAGTAAGGAAGTTGAATAATTTTTTTTTAGAAAAGGAGTAAGGAAGTTGAATAAAAGTTAGCCCCTGTTTTGTTGTTAGTCTATGTTTACTTTATAACCACCAAAAATATTTGAAGAGTAAGCACTCTCACACATAAAAAAAATCTAGTAGTGAAACTGAGTGCATGACTATAAAGCGGATCATAAAATAAACAATTATAAAGTAGTTATATGCAATGTGAGTTATAATACGGTTTCATCAAGAAAAGCAGAATATGTAATCATCCTTTAGGTTAGATACTAAAAATAAACATTCATGCATGGTGCCTGTGATGCTTCGTTTGCGAAGTGCTTACTGGGGCTTCTAGTGCGCAGTGCTATTAGAAATTTGTTGCTCACATGTAGTGGCCTTTACAAGCCTACCCCATGACTGAAGCTATGGCAGGGTACAGCGGGTTGCATGAGATTAGCGAGTCCAGGGTCCTGATTGAAGCATACACGACAAAGTTGTGAGTACCATCTTCGGAAAGATCAAGGTCTCTTGAGGCGACTGCATTTCAGTGTGCGTGTGATTTCATCCATAGTCCCAACCCTGGTGACCAACCATGAGCTAGCTAATTTTCGCGGTGGAGTTAGTAATGACCAACCACAATATTTTGGTTCGAAAAACTTCCAAAATTTGTTGGTGAGGCCCGACAAGGTTGGCGATTTGCGGGTCCATCTGCACAATGAAATATAACCATTTTCCACCCAGAAGAAATGTATTTTAAACGGTTTTTGTATGATATCATTTATTATACTCTACGAAACAAGATTCTTCTAAGGTTTGTATTATTTTCCGTTCCGGATCATATCAAAAGATAATTTTCATGTGGTTATCTAATTTGTTGACAAATAGAAAACACACAGCTTTTAGCTAGTTTATCTAAAGAGCCCATTTTTTCATTAAAACTTTCCTAGTTAAGGTCAATATGTTAATATAACTAGTTACTTATACAACATAATCTTCATCACAAACTAAATATATTTCTTGTATATTCTACTAGATTTCTCCTAAGTGAAAATTCATTATGAACATCTAATAATGAAATAATTATTAATATGTCAAACAATCAACCTGAACTAACTACCATATTATTAGATTTTGTTTGTTCATATGAATGAAAGGTTATTTCTATATATCCATGATCCTAGCTAGTGGTGTTCAAATGGACAGTGTGGTGGAGTATGGTGTAGTTTATCCCCTATTTGTGAAGGTATGATGTTATGGGAAATCTGTTATGGGTCATAGGTGTAGATGCACCCACTATTTAGAAATTGCATATCAATGGTTACAAAAATCCAAACAAAAATTCCGGGTGTACATCTGAACATTATATATTCGCACAAGAAAATTAGTGGAAACATGATATTTGTGCCTTGTGTAAAAAGACAAAATCCAATGTGCTAAATAAGTTTTCACGGGCCATTTTTTTGTCTTTTTACAGTCAACAAAATTGTCTTTTTTTTCAAGAAACTTTTTGTGAGAATGTAGAATGTTTGGACTTAGGATCACATCTGAATTTCATAATCAGTGCACCTAAATTGACGAGTCAAATCATCGTGTCCATAGTTTATCCCTTTTTTTGGTATTCTTCAAAAAGGGTTTTTTATTAGGTGATAATTACAATGGCCAATTATTCTACACGTAGTAATTAAATTTTAATTAGTTCCATATTTACCTGTCTTATAGCTGACATGCGAGTATCGAAATAGCTAGTGTTGTGGAGTAAACTCAAATTCGTTACTGGGACTTTCCCACAAGGAATGTGCTCCTATTCACTTAAAATACTAATGTACTAAAAAAAGTTTCTACATACTTCTCATACATACCTTGTATCCGTTCATTCCGTTCAAATTCGAAGGACTATCAGTATGATACCATTCTCCATGTTTTGTTTCAAGGAAAGGGTATAGCATTCCCCATGATATGATGCCTCCGAAGAGCAGTGCAAGATTTATCACGTGTGGGCAAATCATTCCAACACCGACAAATGTTGGAGAGAAATCAAATTTGAATCTGTGGATACAACATCATACATGAATCGTCCAACCAATGATCAAATAAATAATTTTATGATAAATGTATAAGAATTAAAAGTATATCAAAATAAAAACTCTAAAGCTATCTTAAGGACATCTACTTGCATGCTGATGCTTGTGAACAATAAGATGAGCTCATGTGTGTTTGATAAGTACCATGTTAGTTACCGAATAGTCCCATTTGTAAGTCTTGTTGAAGATGAAACTAGATATCACATAATTAGAACTATGATTCAGTTATATACCTTATCCTCTTCACAAAACCACACATACTTACCCACAGAAAAACACTATACATTATTTGTAATAGATAAACAACCAAAAAGAGAAAAGCACTTTACTAAGGGTACTAGAGATTCCACATAGAACAATGGGTATACCAAGCTAGTAGACCAAGTTATCTAAATAACTGTATAAATCGGTGATTAATTGATCTTTCCTTTCCATTTATTTTGTTGGTGACCGAAAAATATTTAAATTTGTTTATTGGATTTAAATTTCATATTTATAAAATCAAGAAGTTCTGATATTAAGTGAGATATAAAAATAAAGATTCAATCGGCTTACTTTTCTTAGATAAAAATAAAAGTGTTATCACATTTATTAAATTACTACGATGTTTATTTTTTATGGACACACCAACTTATAGCGTTCTGGATGAGCTTATTCGAAGCACACAAGAAAATGATTTACGCAAGTAACCATAGCCCATACAAGATTGTGAAAGTTCAATATGAATCAATTGGCATGAAAAACTTATCATGTGCATCATCTAAATAGTTCCGTGCACTTGCTTCATGTTTAGCAAACATTCTAACAAAACACAATAGTATATGCCCATATTTATCCTAAAGACTACTTTTAAATCCTTTACAAAAGGGGTGATTAATGGTAAGTTCTTTTGCACGAGAATCATGTTGTTCACCCCACACTCTTGGTCTTTAGGGAATGCCGAAATATGTTTGTAGGGGTGGTTATCTTTCAATAGACCATGCATGAACTCCATCACAAGAAAGTTGAATTGACACCACCACTGCATAAAGGACAAGGAGGAGAAGGCCACCAACAAACTGAGTTTTTTAGAGGAGGCTATCTCTTCCTCGTAGTAAACTTCAACCAACTTTGTTGTATTGAGGATGAGGAAGAGTAAACAAACAGTACCGAGGAGAAGGGAGGAGGAGGAGTGGTAACCTCGGGAAGACGTCAGGAGGCCACCTAGCCCCGATCCCAAATCTTGTCGATGCAGCGCTTGAGTGGAATCACTCGAGCTCGCTGCCTACCGATCTAGCGACACCACTCCCTGTCTCATCGGTTCCATTAGTCGAGGACAACTCCTACCTGGCCACAGTGCCGCCTCAACTCCCCCAGAATGAGACACTCTACATGAGGACTAGTCATTGCACACTCAACCCTGACCTCAAAGATACAACTTCATACCCCCGCCAGACCTAATTAGTGTTAAGTCCTAAAACTAAACATATTGATTTTATGTGTCTAATAAGTGCTAACTTTGCATTATATTAGGATTGAGATGTACTATTTCTTTGACATTTTAATGATAAATTCAATTACAGGATATTAAAACTACCAAGAACATAAATTACGCTTGTCTTAGTTTCTTTCAGATATTACAATATTTGATTAGGAAATTTAATAAACTACTCTAGTCGGCTTGAGTTGTATATGCTTGGTACTTGCACCTATACGTGGGTGCTCCTCTTTATCCCTACTTGCTAGTTCTTCGTGTTCTCCCCTCTTTTCTAGCTATTCGTTTTGGTCGTGTTCATGGTCAAACTGTGAATGTTCAAAAAACCCACAAAGATTAGGAAAACCGTAGAGCATCATCCTCTGACTTGATAACTTATGAAAATATAAAGGTGAATACAACTAGAACTTGCATTAGAAATGAAAATTTCTTGCTCATGTAATGTATGAGACACTTATATATAGATTGAGTTCGTCACCAATATTGGATCTTAGCACGATATCATATGCAAATTGCTAAGGTGATACTACATTTAAGGAGAAACATGCCAATGTTGTATCTTTTTCTAACTTACAACGCTTTGCACGCGATCATAGATAAAAAAACCAATCCCATGCAAGCATGACCGATAAATTAATAAACAGAAGCTCAATGTGATATACCACTATATGATAATGTGGTAAGAGCCGGTGCAGAGGAACCTGATGTCACTATCATGAACAAACAATTTTATAAACTAAAGGACCCTTGGAAAGTAATTATTCCTTGGTAATCGTGCAAGGTATCGCCCTTGCAAGTGACAAGTACCATTTTTACGCTGTCGAGTAATTTCTATAAAAAAGACTAGATGATATGTATGTGCTATGCACTATTCAATGATGAACTTTAAACACTGAGACATTTATGCATGCAAAGGCTTCAAAGAGTATATAAGATATGTAATATGTTGTACAAACCTTGGATTTTATTAACATACCTATGCTTGTATAATTCTAGTCCAAACATTGGAAAGTTGGAAAATCCACAATCGTTGCCCGCGCTATATAGCCATGAGAATACAGTCCATGAAAAGCTACCCATGAAAAATTTAAATATAGTCGCCACCTGCAACCTAAATTAATGACGAATATTAGATAAAGAATCCAAAATGAACGTTGTTGTTCTGTAGTTTCGAGTTTTGTGCGGAGAAAGAGTGAACTTGATTACTTTGCTACATGTGCTCCTTGAGGTGTGTGAAAACTATTAACAAGGTGAGCTTGGACTGTTCCTGTTGGGAAAAGTAACCGGTAGTCAACAATCATTACCTATTGCAAGAAGGAAACCAATTAGTAGAGACATCTTGACTTAATTCAAAGAAAAACAATTTGATTGTTCCTAAAATCTTACTTTAGATGTACATTATGTGTTTCATATTTGTTAAGAAGAAGTAATAAACATATTCAGTAGCTACTTGAGACCAAGTGCACAAGTGATCATTATAGATACATCTACTTCCTGTATCAATTATGTATCTCGTTTAATGTACACGATCTCTCTTGTTCAAATTTTCCCATTATTATTATTATTATTATTATTGTATGGATAGCACAAAAAATATATTAAGATAATTCTCATGAAAAATCTTACAATGTAGCTACTTGCTCAGTATACATAATAACATAAATTTATAGTATATGTTATGGGTTTTGATTGCACATATCCTAGGACGTTATACTGCCAAATGGATGAAGATTAAAAAAGGTGTATCTACTGGTAACTGGAGCCAATGATTTACAGTGGGTGGATATACCAAAAAATCTTACATATGTTGTTCGATGTCCTTTAGTTCTTTTATTCAAAACATTTAAACTCTCTATCCTTTCGTGAGAATCATTTACTCCCAACTTGGATCACATGTCTTCTTGTATGGATGGCGCATATTCTATTTGTAAATAGTCGCAACCCACCACTTTATTGTTCCTCTTCATGCAGCCCTTCGAACAAAGCATATCACTAACTCTAGTTTCTATCCCATGCAACACACCACATCATTATTTTTAATTTCAATTTATAGTTATAAAAATCTTCTTATAGTTCTATTGCAAGGAAAGTCATTGAGAGTTTGATGAGGCTTTTTTTCGTTTATTACTCCATGAGCCTTTAATTGTACTCTCTCTCTCTCTCTCTCTCTCTCTTATTTTACTTATCATGTTTCCCTTTAACAAAATTTGGAGTCGAGCATGACAACGAGCAAAATAAGTGGAGAGAGTTGAGGGAGAAGGCAAGCAGGTTCCCCACTGCAGCAATGCATGCACGCGAGGTTGTCTGAATTCTGCCTTTGTCCTTTAATTCAACTCTTTAATCTTCTCGGTGAGCAAAAATTCCTCCACCATTTCCAATGGATGCAATCTAAGAAGTGAATACGAGTTTAAGGTATCCAAACAACCAGCTATTTGGAGGTTACAACTATCCCACCCATAAGTAGTTAATTCCGTATTCATGACTTCCTACTTTGTAAAGACGCCTAATGCTCTACTCACTTTCTTATACCGCGTTTTTTGTAGTCTAATTTTTAGGTAATTATGCTGCATTTTCAAATATGTTCATGTTGTTATTGGACATATATGTAAGAGGTTTGATGATAAGCTCTTAATGCCTTTTATTTTCTTGCCCTAAAAGGTGAGAGTTAACGGAGCTTAATTTTGAAATCTGTTCTGTTGCAATTTACGACTTCACAAGTTATTATAATCATGAAAAATCATTTTTGATTTTCATTAACTATCATGAAAATTTGTCTTTAATTTTTGTTAACTAGGATACATCAAAAGTTTTCGAGCTTAAACCTTCATTGTTCCTTCATTATCACCATTGGTTAGAATTTAACTTATTTGTGGTCTTTCAGATGGTATATCTCATATAGGATGATTCATAAACACTGGTGAGGTGCTTCTTCTGTATTTTTTTTTACAAATCCACAGTATTTTTGATTTTCATTAACTATCATGAAAATTTGTCTTTAATTTTTGTTAACTGGGATACATCAAAAGTTTTCGAGCTTAAACCTTCATTGTTCCTTCATTATCACCATTGGTTAGAATTTAACTTATTTGTGGTCTTTCAGATGGTATATCTCATATAGGATGATTCATAAACACTAGTGAGGTGCTTCTTCTGTATTTTTTTTACAAATCCACAATATTAAGTACAAAACACCATTTGGTTTTCCAAATTATCGACGGAACGAGTTCACCCATTTCCACAAATATCTCCAAGACACCATGTTATCTCCTGGCCAACCAAATTGTTTTGTCATATATTTTCATGTAGTTGACTTATTTAATTGTGTAGTCATTTAGGCTACTGATACACTCAGATTCAATATTTTTGTTAATTACAACCTTAATCTATAATTTGAATTAATACTTAATGTTAATTACATTGACATCCCATAGTAAGTCATTGTGGCCAACCATACTACAAGGCAAACTTTACTTAAGGTCTTTATAATGAATGATACACCATATGTTTTTTCGATTAATGAAAGTGAATTGAGCTATAGAATGATTGCTAGGATCTCTTAAGGATCCCTATCCAGATATATTTTTATTTTCTTCTGAACCCAAAATATTTCATCAACTTGGGTGATGCATCAAAAAATCTTGTTTGATTTCTTCACTTGCCTCTCTTTCGACCTGAGTTGGGTTGTTCTTATTTCAATTATGGCTGGGATATGAAAAATATCAGGGTAGGCCTGCCGCACCCACCATGATGGCTTGCTACTAGGCCTTTGAGCAACTCCAAACCCAAATGGATAATATTGACAACTTATTTTGTTTTGCTACTTAAGGATACTTGGACTTATCCATTGCATAAATCTTTCTCCGTCTCCAATGCATATCGTTCTTTCTATGATTACATGAAATTTCACACTGATTTCGGGTGGATCTTGAAATCTTATAAGATGAAGCATAAAATTTATTTTGAATTTTTTCTCAAAATAAACTTAGTACAAGGGATATGCTACAAATAAACACATGTGTCCTACTAGATAGTCCTGGGGTCATGTGTGGGGATTATGTCTTTGAGACAAAAGATCACATGCTTTTCATTACTTGTTGCTAAAATATGTAGGAAAAATTATGTTGTGAGTGGAATCCACAATTGAATGAATGCCGACGCCATGACTTGCGTGTCTAATTTACAAACCTTTATCCATAAAAAAGTCATATGGAATTACTCACCCTTTGTCCTTGGATGATTTGAATAATAGAAAATGACAACCATTTTCAAAAGAATTCTTCAATATTTGTAATTGCAAGAAGAACTTCAAGAACAAGGTATAAATGGTTTTTAAAACACAAGTCCTACCCCCAATCCGAAAACTGGATAGATTACTTTTTAAAATGTTATAACTGGATAGCATAGGATTTTGAAGTATTTTGCACCAACAATCATATTCCTCTACTTTCTATTTCGAAGGAACTATTTCAAAGTTTAATAGAAGGTGTTGAGCATAGAGTCAGTGGCGGATCCAGGGGGGCGAGCGGTGGCCAGGCCCCCCCTATGCTTCGGCCACCCCCAACGTAATGAAGCAGGGGCCACTATTAGTTATACAATTATATATCTTGGTAATTAGTAGAAAGCCTAATCCTATTCGTACCCGGCCGAGCGACTATACACTGTAGATTGGGTGGCCTGCTGATTTCATGGGCCAAGCCCAAAGCACGTACGTGCGTAGGTCCCAGGGAAAACGGAATCCCTGCAATTGATGGATTGATTTCCTGTACTACGCGCACGACGGCACGATTTCATCTCCAATAAATCGATCTCCGTCTGTGACGCTCCCAGCCGCACGACTAGCATCATCGCCGACACCGCGCCGCCAGGACACGGCCACACGAATTTAAGCGTCGGTGATTAGTGAAGCCATTTCCGCTCAGTTGTCGCCGGCGCCGATGAGTGCGACCTGCCGCCGTTTCGCATCTCCAAGGTATTACTGTACATGTACGCAGTTCATAAAGTTTATTCATCGGTTATTTTCTATTACTACCTCCGATCCGGAATAACAGTCGTGGAGAATCAACAGTCGGAGTACAAAATTTGTGCACAGGTTGCGACCGTTTTTTGGGACCGGAGGGAGTAGTAGAGTTGCTTGTTTGATAGGCACGAACGTTGATCCAGATTCAAACGAGTAGAAATGTAACTTTTCTCAATTGCAAATAATACATTTTTACAATTTGATATGTACTTCATATATTCGTAAGAATTGATATATTTTGGCCTCTGTCACCATGCTCATCTCTTGGACCATTCGGAGTGAGCACAATGCGCGGGTATTCCGACGCCATGACCCCCTTCCGAATATCATCATAGCCAAGATAAAAGTGGAGCCAAGCTTTGGGGAAAATCGGGGGCGAAATTTTTGAGTTATATATGGAATTCGGGGAGATTAGACTTTTGTGCATTAAAATTAAAACCTCTAAAAACTCTCTTCTCTATTAATGAAAATGGCAAATCTTTTGCCACGGTAAAAAAAAGATTTGATATATTTTCATGTTACGGTCAATGTCTTGTTCGGCCCCCCCATGGTTAAATCCTGGATCCGCCCCTGCATAGAGTGCTAGAGGTGGTGGAAAATGCGTTATACTTAAGATGGGCACTTAATTTAAACATTTTCCACTTTGATGCTGACATTCTAGGAAATCAAGTGTGCAATGACAATCATGTTATATGCAATTAAAGTTCATTTTTATCTGAATGTTAAGTGTCTCAGAACTGAATGATTTTCTTGGTGAAATGGTTGGATTGTGGCCTTGGAGGTCTAGATTAAATTCGCTAGCTAGCACACAATGAATTATATGATCTTTTTTGTTTCTATATATAAATGGGCCAATATGACAGATGGATACTCAAAAAAAGAACACATATTACCTTGTTCAGTGGCACACTAGTTGTCACGCCCACCATACTAGTAACGAAAAGGAACAACATCCATCGTCCAGTCGGTATGTAGTCAACAACATCTCTTGGGTCCGGATTTTCTACTCCAAGTGATTTTGCCACAACAGAAGTCATTCCGATTACGTAATTTGCAAATCCGCCTAGAAAAGAAAGGTAACATAAAATAAATTTGTCAGCGTGATTGCGCATCGTAATCATTGGCTTGAAGTGTTTTATGAGTAGTTCGATGTTATTCTGCTATGAGATGACACTAAAGTTTCCGCCCCTTGGGTATATATGAGATGGATGAAGCTGGATATAGCGGATAATCATATGAATCGATAGTCAGGTGGACTAGCCGTAGGATCCAACAGTGTTGTACTTTACTCACTCCAGTCCACAAATAAGTACTCCGTCTGTATCAAAATACATTGCATGCGAACTCTTGTCAGACAAGATTTTTGACCAACAATTTCTCTATTAGTATATTAGGTGACGTAAAATTACGAGCTAGTTCTACTTTTCCCCGTATTTTAATCTCTGTGAGATGTATTAACCACTATTTTCAGTCCCTTTCACTTTTACCCTATACTTTGAATCTTGTGCCACATTATACCCGTTAATAAGGTATTTTTTATTTTGACAATCTAGACGCATTGCTGGTCCTATGGTGAACATGAGCAGAAGAAGTGTGTATTGTCCATTGACGTGGATGTAGCATGTTCGATGTGGCACGACACGTGGAACATGAACTTAGGGTAAGCCGGTAAAATTTTATTTAGGGGGTAAAACCGGACACACATTTGAATATAGGGTGTGAATTTACCAGAAGATAGTTAAAACTTGGGATAGAGTATAAAGTGTCACCAGTTGATAATACAGCTTAAAAATGTTAAAATGCGGGGCAAAATTTCCAATGTACTTACTGTATGTAATTTTTGCATTACAAAAAGTTACATACAAATAAAGTAATTACTGGCAAAAGTCTTGTCCTAATTTTTTTATACACAATGTACTGAAATGGAGGAAAGAACGTTCTAGATATTGTTCAAGTATTTAACATGTACTCCTCCATTTCACAGTATAAGATGTTTTAGTGTTTCCACATTCACATGTATACACATGTATCTACACACGTTTTATTATATATGTCCACTCATTTTAGTCCGAATCTGAACTACATGTGAAACACCTAAAACATCTTATATTAAGAAACAGAGGGAGTAACTATGAGCAATAGTTTACAATAATTAGAAATCTCAAAGACATAAGATTGGGCATATTTTTCAGTCAAACTGTACATATGAAGTTTCTAATCTAACAACATATTTAACATGATATCGCTAATTGAACTTGTAAAGAGTCGGACGAAAAACATTCACTTGTTTGCTACTATTTCTGATCTCGAGGAGCAAATCAAGATTGAGCACAAGAATGTAAGAAAAACTTGTTTTAGTTTCAATCACATAGTCCTTGCATAAAAATTACTTAGTTTTTTGTACGAATTGGTGCTTTGCAATTAAGAATTTAATATGAATACATGCATCAATCGATGTAGAGCCCGGATACCCCTTTCAAAAATTGAAAGAATTTGTTTAGGCTTCTGGTCTCGAACAATGGGGCCATGTACCCCTATTGCCTAGCATAGAGTAAGACAACACCCTGGTCAATGGCTTGCGCTAGCCAACACATCAGTTTAAAGGATGTCGTTTCAATCGACTTCAGACGGTTTCCTCCACTCCATTCACCACGTGTTTGTTGAACATCATTTTATCTGATGTCACATCTCCTTGGCGAGTTGCCTTTGTGACCCAACGACACCCAAAGTCTCCAACGGATTTACATTTACTAGGCCAATTTTGTTCCGAATGAATTAACTATGGCGATTTGTTCACATACAAAATGTACCATGCCCTTTTCAGAATTAGCAAGGTACAATATATATCTAAAATGAAAAGATACTATATATGAAACTTACCGCAAATTGCTACGTTGAGGCATGTGGTGACGGTGGTGAGGATCAGCACGTTCTCCTGTCGTGAGAAGGGCAGCGTGGTGAAGCCGCAGGCCCGCAGCAGGTTGATGAGCCACTTGAGGAAGAAGAAGCTGAGGACGTTGATAGGCATATTGAGCGCCTGTATGATGCCGGCCTTCATCATGATCCGCAGCCCCATGAACCCAAAGACGGTGCCAAGCACCACCGAGATGGCCATGGACCGGAACGTCACCTGCCCCCATGTCCCCGGCAGCTGCTGGTTCTCGAACACCCGCTCCACCGAAGACGCTATGCTCGGATCTCCGATCGTTGCATCCATGGCGAAGTGGGGGATTTGGGTAGTGTGTGTTGATGGAGGAAGTGGTGTTGTGCTCTTGGTTAGTTTCTCTACGAACCACGCATGCAGTTGGAAGTGGTGAGAGGTGGAGAGGGAGTATAGCTCGGGATGGCGAGAATAGCACGCAGAGGCCAGATATTTGCTGGGACACGTAGTATTCATGCTGTGGTTCTGGCTTCTGTGCATGAAAATGGAGAAGTTCTATGCAAGAACTGAGGCACGGACAGATCATGGATTAATATGAATGTGTCCATGCATGATCTGCTCCAGCCGTTAACTTCCACCTAGATTAGAAGGAACTAAAACGATCCATGCATCACTAAAATTTATGTTTCCTGTTTCATTAGAATTTAGTGGAAAAAAACAAAGATGGCGTTTCACTTTCACTGTTTCATATCATATATATACCGATATTGACAACTCCAGGACCAGTCTAAAATTTCAGTTTTGCCCAGTATAAACAGTTTTCCAGTTCATAAATCAATTTTGAACTACATGTATATCCAAAAAAAGGCGATAACAAACCATATGAAGCAACTCTATTAAATGTTTTGGTCATACAAAAAATATCGATAAGAAACAAGATTGTTGTGGAAAATCTTTTTTCTTTCTTTCTCCCCGTGTCCTATAGATATGTTTACCCAGTGTCATGCTAAATTCTCCGACTATTAACATTGATTTTAGAAGAGCGCTTACAGGTAATAAGTGGGACAGATGGTTGCACTTGGTGGAACGTTTGTTTCACATTTAGCTTTCGGATCAACCAGATGTTTTTATCTGGAAACTTACCGAATCTGGATCCTTTTCGGTCAAGTCTATGTATGCAGATTTTATGATCGGGCATACGGCTTTCCTTCGTAAATATATTTGGAAACTAAAAGTACCGCTAAAAATAAAGATTTTTATGTGGTTCCTATATAAGGAGGTCATCCTAACCAAGGACAATTTAGCCAAAAGAAACTGGGATGGATGCAAGAAATGCGTTTTTTGTGACTCAGAGGAGTCCATCCATCACCTTTTTTATTTCATGTCCTTTTGCTAAATCTATTTGGACAATTGTGCACTTTACTTTCAATATCACTCCTCTGACCAGTATAGTAAATATGTTTGGTAATTGGTTGAATGGAATTGATAAAGCCACTAAAACACGAATTCGCGTCGGGGTTTGTGCTTTAGTTTGGGCTATTTGGAACTGTAGAAATGATATGGTGTTTAACAAGAGAGCAAATATTCATTTTTTACAGGTTATACATATGGCTACTTTTTGGATCTAATCTTGGGCATGCCTATTACCAGCGGCACAGAGGCCACTTATGGATTTCGGATGCACACAGCTCCCTTTGGACGGAGGCAAACTTGAACTTTTAGTTCTACATAATTTTCAATTCCCCTAATATTGTGACACCCCCTTTGTTTATAAAGGACAAAGGGGTAGGGGTCGCCGAACTAAACCCTAACCGAATTGGACTCCTAATCTGGTCCGACTCAGACCGATACAAACCGACCCATGGCTGGTTCGGCCTTAGATTTGGCACACAGGTCTAGTTAACACTACCTTAGACTTTTACATATCATTTAAATATGTCCTAGCGTGTTAAAAATATTAATGTACTCTTTTAAGTTGCACATTCAGCCCACTCAATGGTACAACCTCCTCCACAACAACCTTGCCAACGTCAGCCCCATTCTCCTCTGAAATAGTCGTTGTTGCTGCCGCATTGTTGACATTACCAGTTGGAACATCCGCCTTGTCCATCTCCGTGGACTTCTGAATAAATCTGGAACGCAGAAATTGTTTCAAATCCTCCCAATTAGATGTCCCCCATGTGATACTTTTCGTACACCTTTCTTCACGCCACAAACTAGACACCCTTGTGTCCACTCGCCGGTGCGCAATAACCATTGCAATATGTCCATCAAAATTGCTATCAAGTATGCGACATCTTGCAAAACCACCTTCCATATGAGATTCCCAAGATTGATATTCTGCGAGCGTTGCGGAACTGTCCAATCTCCAGTTGATTTGTGTCGCATCATATGTCAAACCAATCACGATATTGACGTAGTCATGATATACGTCGTCCGACTTCTCGGTCACACGATTAGGTCTTGACGAAACCATTTTCTGAATGGCTTCCTCGCGAATACTGCAGCTACAGTACTTTCTAATTTTTTTTTACCAATCCGATCTGAACTCAGCTACAATCACCGACCGGAACTCTCTCGATTCAGCCCAACCAATCAGACCTGATCCAACACGTAGTCAACTACTCTTTTTTTTACAGAGACGCACAAAAGAACTGGATCCGATCCAATCTGTATCAACCAAACCGTGTCCAATACTTCCTGACGTATCAACAAAGATACCAAATGATATAGTTGTTTGCCTGATATTTCACCGCAAGAACCATCGGATAACTATTCTTCCAATCACGGGAGTACGCGTAACCTGAAGAACGAGAGAACGAATCCCACGGCGAGCAACGAGGTGATAAACACCACGCCTCACGCCAAGCTTGACAACCCTTGGCAAATCCATGAGCCTTCTCGCCACGCACGATAACTCTTGACAGATTCAACAACACTCATGCCTCTATTTCAAAGATAACTGACGAACGTCCGAGACGCCGTCTACACGCCGGTCCCTTAGGACGGAGGCAAACTTGAACTTTTAGTTCTACATAATTTTCAACTCCCCTAATATTGTGACACCCCCTTTGTTTATAAAGGACAAAGGAGTAGGGTCGTCGAACTAAACCCTAACCGACTTGGACTCCTAATCTAGTCCGACTCAGACCGATACAAACCGACCCATGGCGGGTTCGGCCTTAGATTTGGCACGCAGGATTAGTTAACACTACCTTAGACTTTTACATATCATTTAAATATGTCTTAACGTGTCAACCAACCAACACGATGTCGACGATGCCCACATCACTAAAGAAGATTGGACATGTGAGAAGGGCATGACTTCAGGGCTCAACATCGATCGAGCAAGGCTCTGAGGTAAACACAAGTTTAAATAAAATTAAATAAAAATACAACGGACGAATGACCAGCCTCACAATTTATGCCTCTTTGATAGTTTGTCTTTGTATCCCGGCTAAGTGCGATGAACCGATAGATATGAGCGTGCTTAGAACTCTACGATCTGCTCTTCTCCTGCGCGATATGAGGTTGTAGTATGGAAGGCACCGCCTCGTGAATTTCAGGCAGCCACGTAGGGGGTTCAGTTCATGCTTCATCTGATTAATTAATTAATTAGCGTCTGATAACGCAGCACGTCTAACATGAGAAGACGGCTATCATTTGGTACACTGAACCATGTGCACTAATTATGCCAAAATCCTAGTTATGTGGAGCTTCTATTCCTTTTGCCTTAAACTAACGCCATTGTTGCAGCCGTTCTTACTTCTGAACATTGCCGCGAATGGTTCATTGATCAACCTGCAATTATTATTGCTGAACACATACATGTACTTGAAACCTTGCTTATTGTGCCCGACAAAAGTGCCTTCTTCGCGTTGTTTTGAAGTCTCCTTTTCATCGAAAGTCAACCTGAGGAGAGCTGAGCTAACCCCGCTGACTTCCTTCCGATGCTCTCTTCTATATAAACTCGACCCTACAACAGAGACATTCACTCCACACAATCACACCCCCAGCTCCTTAATCACGATCAAGCCAACTCGAAGTCCTGATTTCTTGCATTACCTTTCCATCTCTCCGCAATGGCGAACGTCGGCTTCCATCTCTTGATTCTGGCCATTGTTTCTGCCACTATTTCCGTCACGGCGGCCATCAGCGTCGGCCCAGAACCACCGGCAAGGAGGAGCCGTTTCCTGCTAGCTGCTGGCACCGTGCACCCGCCTCTGCCATCGTACGACTGCTCCAAGAAGTCCGCCGAAGCATGCCTCGCGCCGGGGAGAGCCGGGCCGACGTGCTGCGGCGGTCAATGCGTCAACACTGTCACCAGCGTGGAGCACTGCGGCGGCTGCAACAAGGCGTGCAAGCACGGCCGGACGTGCTGTGGCGGTCACTGCGTGGATCTACTGTCCGACAAGAAGAACTGCGGCAGCTGCTCCAGCCAGTGCAAGAAGAGGTGCAATTACGGCTTCTGCGACTACGCGGAGTAATACATACTACTTCAGCCTCGTCATTGTGTGCGAGCGAGCGTTATCTCAAGATATATATATTCTACCAGCATCAAGTTACTAACTCATACACGGCTAGTCAGACAGCGGACCATAAAATCTAAATGAGTTGTCGATAATTAATACTAAAGGGCGACAGATGTATGATCAGAACATATTCGCACAGCAGAGAATTAGATGAAAGACCAGTTTCTGTTGAACTGTATCGAAATTAATTTATGATTCTTTGCTGCTGTTCAGAAAGTACTACTCCCTCCGATCCATATTAGTGGACATAGTTTTGTCTAAATTCATATGTATCTAGTTAAGTATTTAGACTAGATACATGTGTATCTAGACAAAGTTGTGCCCACTAATATGGATCGGAGGTAGTACCATAAAGCAGGTTATTATCATGGACAGGGCCGCCCGGGCTTGCCGGGGGTGCAAAGCTTGTGTTTTATGCTTTTTTATAGTGATTTTGTCCAAGAACTAAGCATTTTAACCTTGTTTGCTCAGGCTTCCGGAAATTTCTGGATCCGCCACTGACTATGGACACCCTCAACTCCAGGAAAACAAATCCCAAGAGCATAGGCGAATAATGGATGTCCCAAACACCAAGGGCAATCCAGGATTTGAGCATAGGAGGATGAAGACCATGATGACCAGACAATAGGTATAACTCACGGTGGGCGTTCGGGTTACCCGAAAATATCGGGTCGGGTAATTCGGGTTTTAAGAAATTCGGGTTTTGAGAAATGACACCCGAGATTTTGCCAAAAAATCAGGAACCCGACAATTCGGGTACCCGACATTACGGGTTCAGGTTCGGGTTTTCCCGATTTGCCCGAAATTCTTCGAGCATGGGGAAAAGCAGCTTCCAACCACCGGTGACCGATGGGATACGAGGGAAGAAGAAGGCGGCCGGGCGCGTCGCTGCACCGCTCCGTCACGGCACTAGTCGCCGTCGTGGTTGCGCCCCGGCGGCGGGAAAAAGGGAGGCGATCGGCGCGGCGGTCATGCTGCCCTTTGCTGCTCTGAGGCGATGGCGGCAGGGAAGGAGAGGCCGGCCGGCCGCCTCGCGTGATGGGGCGGCGGCCAGGGACGGGAAGATGCGATGAGTAGCTCTATAACTGTGCTGCTGTGGCTCTGCGCGAGTGCGCGTGCGTGCGGATTTGGGAAGATGGCGGCGCGGAGAGCGATTCAGCGGCAGGCTGGAAGTTAGGGTTGACGAGTGCTGGCTGCTGGGTCACTGGATCGTGGGATGCAGACTAGTTACGTGGGAAACTTGGGCTGAGCTTTTGCCAAAATGAGGGATTTTCTTACTGGGCCTTCTCTATTTCGGGTAGTTCGGGCAATTCGGGTGCCGTGACTTCTTACCCGAAATTTCTGAATAAAATTCGGGTTTTCAAAACTGCTACCCAATGTAGCACTCGGGTTTTTCGGGTTCGGGCTATACGGGTTCGGTCTCGGGTTTTTCGGGTTCGGGCTTCGGGTATCGGGTTTTATGCCCACCATGAGGTATAACACATGAATACACCGAATATAATTTAACGATATATGTTTGCAGTTGAAAAGAATTTTATATCTCTACCAGTCAGCAGCGAAGAAAGGACTATCATAATGGGTATCCAAAGTTATTAAAAGATTTTGTTGTAACCGTATAATATATGGAAGCCACAGTACTAAGAGCGAAACTACAAATTATTCGTAGTAGTGACAAACATCTCCAACATTGAAGTTATATTGCAAGAACAAAGGATTAATCAGATTTCTATGTTGAACTTGTCTTCAACCTCTATAGTTATCAGCGTTGAGGTAGAAGTTAGTTTTGGTGTCTTTTGAAGATTTATGCTACAATCATTTCAAATCCCTACATTTGTGCTGCTTCTACATGTTCTTATTTTATTTTTATTTTTCTGTTTTTTGCGTAACGTCCAACCAATCTATTGATCATCAACAAAGGTATAAAGAATCCCAAAAGTAATAAAAGTTACAAATAAGTCTTGAGACCACCTAGCGACGACTACAAGCAGTGAAGCGAGCTGAAGGTGTGTGGCGCCCCGACCCGACTGTTATACAGTGATGCTGTGTGTCACCGGTTAAGCGATACAACCGGAGGTTACGGGTTTACCAATCCCCGGCCAAAACCTTTGGCAGGCGTTGCTCGGAATGGATCATCGGCAACGCAACACCCCGATTGATGCCTTAACACAGGCACAACCCTCAATGTATAATAGAGAGATCAAGACTTGTGGAACAACTGGCACATCACAGACTCTACGACACAAAGCATTATAGTTCAACTCTTATAATAGAGAAAGATAGCAAATGACATCCAGAGGTCACAGACCCAACATTACATCAAGCGGAAGCAAAATAGGTTGTTCTAAACAACAAGAACCAAATTATGGCCTAAGAGGCCTACAGATAAACATCACAGCGCCAGCTGATCCGGGATGTCCCAAGCTACCACCTGGGATCCCCAGACTACTCGTCGACGTCCACAAAGAACCCACCTTCGAGGTCGGTGAAGTCCTCCTCTGAAACAAAACAAACGACGTTGAGTTCGACGAACTCGCAAGATTATATATAGAGCTTTAGCTCGAAGAAGCTTTCAAGGTTTTATGGCTGTTTTGCATAAAGCTGATTTTATTTAAGAAAACATAACTCAATGGCATCGACTATTCAGAGTATTTTAAAAAGGGGTAAGAAGTACTCTTTTCTTTGATCACCTTTCTCATCATCAACCATCATCAACCACTGTACCTGTTCTACAAAGGCACCTCCCCGAATCACCCTCGAGGAAGTCAACCTTGCATTCTTGAGTGGTACCTTTAGTACCCAGTTTTTAATCATTCCGTTCAAGTTCTTCTATGGTCTTATCGTCCTTTCCCAAGTCGTCCGTAACCGTGGACATGGCTTTTCGAAAAGATTTAACCCTGCAGGGGAGCACTGTGTTTACCTTCGGTACCGCCCGGCTCATTGCCTACACGTAGCTCTCTTCCGGGGAAAGTCGGCTGAGTGGGAACGGTTACAACCTTTACCTTGTTAAAGACTAACCCAGGATCATCAGTGAGGACGGAACAGGTTCAGTGCCTTCAGCACCCTGCCCCGTGGCCACTCATTTTCCTAACACCACCATCCTCATTTCTGTCTTAGCCACCATCTCATCGCACGCGCAAATGGAAGCTCAAACTAGAGGACCCTGGCTAGCCCCGCTCAAGTTAGTCGGTCGACGAGGTCTCCATATACCCCACCGAAAGGAAACGCGCTCATTCTTGGTTCAAGAGGTAAATAACTCGCACCTAGGCGGCGAGAGTGAGACAAAACACCACCATACCAAGTGGCCTCTCGTCCCCACCTTTAAGCATCTTATTACCTGTCACCACAACTTTCCACCATCATCTGAACACTTCAATAACCTGTTTCCAACATGAAGTATCCATCGGACGGCTAAGCATTTAACTAAGCATGGCTAAGCATCAACAATTCATAGTTAAGTATTTCAGGCCAACAATACAATCCTATGGATAATAGGAGGGAAACAGGTAATTGGCATCGGAATCTTAATGCAACTATAGGATACTCTAATCCAAGCAAATTGACATTTGGAACCGCATGCAATATTATAGTGGAGAAAATATTTGCGGAAAATAGGATAAGATATGCTCAGAGGGGGGATTACGCTTGCCTTGTTCGGGATACTGGTAGTACGGATCCTCGGGGTATTGTGGAGTAACCCCGGCGGCTTGATCTATCGAAATATAGCAACGGAAGAGCAATCAATCTCCACACATGCTTTAACAAATGCAATGCGCAAACACATGATGGCATGTCCTCTTTAGTGCATTGAACTTATTATAGCAAGGTCTACCCATTTTGAATGGGGTGTGAGATAATTATGTAACAAGAGAGAAATTAGCTCTACCTTTGTTTTTATGTTTTCCTGTGCTATAAGTTCATGTAGACATGCATGCAAGTGATGAAAAGGATCAGTGCACATTTTTATGAGCATTTCGATATAAGGAACACATTTTTCGGAGGCCCCGATCAAAAGTTATTTATTTTATAATTCCCCTTTTTAAATATTTACTTTTGATTATTTTAATTCCAACGATAAATATTTTATTTACTCGACTCGAAAGGGAGAGAGGAACTAGTAGGAATCATCGGAGTCGATGTCCCTACGTTGCGAGGGAGGAGCGGGGAAGCATAAGCTATCGGAGAGAAAATGGAAAAAGAACAACTTAAAAAAAAAAACAGACAGCCCGGCCTCCAGCCCGGTCTGGGCCGGCTGGCAGGCCGGCCTAGCAACAGAGGGGTCCGGCCCCCAGCCCAACTTGGGCTGGCTCCGAGGCCGGCCTCGTGCCAGAGGCGCTCGGCCTCCAGGCCGGCTTGGGCCGGCGAAAAGGCCGGCTAAGGGCCCGAGCGAAACGGCCTTCGGCCCGGCCTAGGCCGTCTCCACGGCCGGGGAGCGCGATGAACGGCGACGTGCTGTGCACGCACGGGCACGGCGGCGAACGGCTACGGCGAGGACGGGCTAGCGCGTGAAGGGGAAGGGGAGGGTGCGCAACGGCACGGGGTGCTCACCACGAACTAGTTGGCGAGGTCGGTGGGGCCGGAGAAAGGTCGACGGCGCCGAAATCGGGCGCGGCGAAGCGGCGGTGGTCGTGGAAGAAGTCGAGGACGACGGCGACAAATGCGGCGGCCCCGCGTCGATTCCTTGCACGGAGAGGCAGCAGGCGTCGCGGCGGGGCTTCGGCGATGCTCGGCCTGGCACGGAGGGGCGCGGAACGTCGGCGATGCGCCGGCGACGAGCTAGCTAGGGTTCGGCTCTGTGGGGAAAAGAAGAGGGGAGCGCGGGGCAGGTGAGCGAGAGGATATGGGAGCAGGGCGACCTCGAGCTCCTCTTCTCCTCGCGGCGCAGCAGGAGGAGCACGGCAGGGAGCTGGTGCGGCGCGAGCAACGGCGGGCTCGGTCGCTACAGCGACGAGGAAGAAGGCGATTTACAAAAAGCCCCCTGGAAGTTTTAAGTTCATCACTGTTAGGTCCTTCCCAGCTATTTTCTAATTACAGCAGCATAAGCACTGATTTTATTAGGGCACCAAATCATTTTATAAAAATTTAATAAAATTTGGGGAGCCTCCCCATATTGAGTAGAAGCTACACAAAAATTGGTGCCTCAAAAGAAAATGTTTTGTACCACTTTTGTTCATAGGGTTCGTTTGAGGCATTTTTGCTAAATTCAAAATATTGCTCCTTTGGAAATTTTATAGCAATTGAGAAATATTATTTCCAAACTCTTGGAACTTCCTTGACAAATGTAAGATGACAAGGATTTGTATTTTGCGAGTTGAATGCTCTCATGGTTGTGAAGTTGGTTGAATCAAGTTTGGTATTTGTTTGTAATTGGTGCCAAACTCATTGTGTGTGGTTTAGCAAGTTGGAAGTGGATGCCATGATGCAATGCAACGAAAAGCGAAAATTTTACTCGGGTTTTTGAGGTTCACAACTTCGGGCTGTTACAATTCTACCCCCCTTACAGGAATCTCGTCCCGAGATTCTAAGGTTGCGGAAAGAAGTCGGGATACTCCTCACGAAGACTAGACTCTCTTTCCCAAGTTGCTTCTTCTTCGGAATGGTGAGACCATTGAACTTTGAGGAACTTGGTAGTCTTGTTACGGGTCTTCCTTTCTGCTTCATCCAGGACACGGATAGGATGCTCGCGATAAGTGAGATCTTCCTGGAGATCTAGCTCTTCATGATTGACTCCATGGATAGGATCTTTGAAACACCGGCGAAGTTGGGAGACATGAAACACATCATGTACATTTGGGAATTTGACCGGTAACTCCAATTGATAAGAAAGATCTCCTCGCTTGGCCAAACGGTGAAAGGGCCAACATAGCGAGGTGCCAATTTCCCTTTGATTCCGAAGCGACGAACGCCACGAAGGGGAGAGACGCGGAGATAAGCTTTATCACCAATTTCATAGTGAATTTCCTGATGGTGCTTATCATAGTAGCTCTTCTGCCTAGACTGAGCAATCTTCAGATTCTCTCTTATGATTCGAACCTTCTCTCAGCTTCATTGATCACATCTGGACCAAAGAGTGCTCTCTCTCCGGTCTCAGACCAATTTAGAGGAGTGCGGCATTTTCTTCCATATAGAGCCTCGAATGGAGCCATGCCCAGACTAGCTTGATAGCTATTGTTGTAGGAGAACTCCGCGAAAGGAAGGTACTTTTCCCAACCCTTGCCAAAAGAGATTACACATGCCCTAAGCATGTCTTCCAACACTTGGTTCACTCTTTCGGTCTGACCATCAGTTGAGGGTGGAAGGCGGTGCTGAAGTTGAGACGGGACCCCATAGCAGTTTGGAAACTCTGCCAAAATTTGGATACAAAGATACTTCCACGGTCCGATATGATCCTCAAGGGACCCCATGCAATGGAACAATACGAGCCAAATACAAGTCAGCAAGTTGACTTGCCCGTATATCATCACGGACTGGTAGGAAGTGAGCAACCTTGGACAGACGATCAATGATTACCCAGATTGCATTGTTGCCCTTTTGAGATTTGGGAAACCCGGTGATGAAGTCCATACCAATTTCATCCCATTTCCACTCGGGAACTGCAATAGGGCGAGAGTGCCGGCAGGCCTTTGATGTTCAGCCTTTACCCGTCGACATGTGTCGCATTCAGCAACATACTTGGCAATTTCTCGTTTCATACGAGTCCACCAAAATTGTGGCGAAGGTCTTGGTACATTTTGGTACTACCGGGATGAATAGAGAGAGGTGATTCATGAGCTTCTTGTAGGATGAGCTCCTCAAATTCCGGTTCTTTGGCACTACCAAGCGGTCACCAAAATAAACAACCCGGATTCATCTTCCGAGAAACATTTGGCCTTCCCGCTAGCAATGTTCTTCTTGATATTCAGGATACCCTCATCCAGCTTCTGAGCATCCTTAATCTGGTCTACAAGAGTAGCTTTGATCTCCAGATTTGCAAAATAGCCAGAGGGAACAATTTCCAGGTTCAAACGGGCAACTCTTCATGAGAGCAGGTTGGGCCTTTCAATCATCAGATTGTTGCAATAGGACTTCCGACTTAGCGCGTCAGCCACGACGTTTGCTTTGCCGGGTTGATAGTTCAGACTCACATCATAGTCCTTGATTAACTCCAACCAACGCCTTTGCCTGAGATTTAAATCCGGCTGGGTGAAGAGGTACTTCAGACTCTTGTGATCCGAGAAAATCTCGCAACGGTTACCAAACAGGTATGGTCTCCATTGCTTCAAAGCATAAACCACCGCGGCAAGCTCTAGATCATGAGTTGGGTAGTTGTGCTCATGCGGCTTAAGTTGGCGAGAAGCATACGCCACCACATGGCCATCTTGCATTAATACACAGCCCAAGCCTTGCAGAGAGGCATCACAGAAGACGACGAAATCCTTGCTCGTGTCCGGCAGGACAAGCACAGGAGCGGAGGTGAGTTTGGCTTTCAGTGTTTTGAAGCTCTCTTCAGCTTCGGCCGACCATACGAACTTTTTATCCTTCTTGAGAAGGTCAGTCAGGGCCTTGGCTATCTTGGAGAAACCTTCGATGAATCGGCGGTAATAACCCGCCAATCCGAGAAAGCTTCGAATGTCCTTGACTGACATTGGAGTTTTCCAATCCAAAATGGACTGAATCTTGTCGGGAATGACAGCCACACCATTAGCGGATATCACATGACCAAGGAAGACGAGATTATCCAACCAAAACTCACACTTGGAGAACTTGGCATAGAGGCGGTGTTCTCGAAGTCTTGTCAGAACCAAACGAAGATGTTCCTCATGCTCTTCATTGGTTTTGGAATAGATGAGGATGTCATCAATGTAAATGACGACAAACTTGTCAAGATAATCCATGAAGATGGAGTTCATGAGCCTCATGAAAGTAGCTGGGCATTGTGAGACCAAAGGACATGACGGTATACTCATATGAGCCATAGCGAGTAACAAATGCCGTCTTTGGATATCCTCCTTTCTGATTTTTATCTGATGGTAGCCTGACCTCAGATCCATCTTGGAGAATACGTTGCACCAGCTAACTGATCCAACAGATCATTGATGCGAGGAATAGGATACTTGTTCTTGATTGTCACCGCATTCAACGGTCGATAGTCAGAGACTAGACGAGGCACGGTAGAATCCCTCTTCTTGACAAAGAGTACCGGACAACCCCAAGGTGAACTGCTAGGCTGGATGAAATCCTTTGCTCTTTCAACAGAGCCAACTCTTCCACCGGCATACGGTAGGGCTTCTTGGAAATTGGAGCGGTACCGGGAAGTAGATCTATGACAAACTCCACACTTCGGTCAGGAGGCATGCCAGGCAATTCTTCCGGGAACACATCCGGGAAGTCACACACCACGTGTATGTCCTGGATTTCAGGAGGGGATTCGCCTTCCATAAAGCAAAGGAGGATCTCAGGTGAGTTGGGTATGATTGAACATGGAGGTCTTGATAGTGCAGACCAATACTTAACACTGTCGCCGGAAGAATTGGTCACGGTGACGGTCTTGGCAGCACAGTCGAGATTAGCCCGGTATTTGGCTAGCCAGTTCATGCCCAGTATGACATCAATGCCACTTGACCTCAGAGCTACCAAAGGAAAGGAAAAGAGTAGTAACCGATAGTAATCTGGACTTCAGGAGTAACCCCATCGGTTTGCCATTTGGAGCCAGGAGTGGCGATCACCAAGGGACGTCTCATTTTCTCAAACGGTATTTTGTGGTCTTTTGCAAAAGCTATGGATATGAATGAATGCGATGCTCCAGAGTCAAACAAAACTGTAGCAAGATTGTTGATTCGTAGCTCACCCATAAGGACGCCGGGGTCCTCTTCAGCTTCTTCAGCAAGACGTGGTTCAGGCGACCACGCACAATAGGTCCAGCCTTGCCAGCTGGAGTGGCAGGGGCTCGTGCAGGAGTTATCGCGAGAGGTGCCTTCTGGGGGCACTCCCTGGAGTAGTGGCCAGCCTGGCCACAGGTGTAGCAAGTGACTCCAGGTGGAGCAGGTAGCATAGGACGGTACCCACTTCCGCCTACCCCAAGTGTCGAAGTAGTGGGGCGCGGAGGGGTGGCCTGTATCCCGCGGCTTGGCATGAATGGAGCACGAGGTACGCGCTGTAGGGACAAACACCCTGCGCTTCTTGCTCTCAGAACCCGAGGAACTCTGGTGGTCCCCGTGTGCGGGCCTCTTGGAAGCCTCAAGTTCCTTTCTTCCTTGCTCGAGAGTAAAGCCTGGTTGAACAGCTCCTGGTAGGTCTGGAACCTGAAGGGCAATAGCTCATAGCGGAGCTGCGGCGAAAGACCCTTGCGGAACAGCTCTTGCTTGTCAGCATCATTGGTCACGTCCCTTGGGGCGTAACGAGAGAGATGGTTGAACTCACGACCATAAGTGCGGAGGTCCATCCGTCCCTGTTGCAAATCCAGGAACTCCCTCCTCTTCAAGTCCATGATCGGCTGGGGAATGTACTCCGCACGGAAGGCAGTGCGGAAATCAGCCCAAGTGAAGACATGGTTGGCTGGAAACAAGCCACATGGCTTTCCCACCAACAGCCAGCTGCACCAACCAAGAGGTAGGTGGCAAAGTTGACTTGCTCAGCCACTGGGACATGAAGCGCGGAGAACTTGCGCTCCAAAGCACGAAGCCAATCATCAGCTTCCAGTGGCTCCTTAGCATCAGCAAAGGTGGGTGGCTGCGAGCGCAGGAACTCAGTGAGAGTGTTGCACTCGTTCCTCGTGCATTCTGCTGCACCAACTGCTCAAGCAAGCGCTCATTGCGCCCACGGTTCTCCTCAATGGCCATCAAGACCTCAGCCATCGAGGGTGGTGGCGGCAGATCATCCTCATCATTGTTGTGGTTACCGCGCCGCCACGGCCTCCACGGCCTCCTCGAGCCATTCTGGAGATTTGACAATGACACAGTTAGTATCTTTCCCGAATGGTCGAACAATAGCATTAGCGTCTACACAAGTACACAGACTAGGGACGATAATACATTGTACAACTAACAAGGAATCAACAAGATAGAACTTGGGTCAAAGATCAGCATCATGTGCTACTAGCGAGAGTTAAGAAATCACAACTTAACACACTCTAGTTGGCACAATCCGGGACCTTATGTTCAAGTCCTTGGGTTAAAACCCAAAGAAAGGATCAATGTTAGACTCGGTAGAAACATCTGAGTTGATTTGGGATTGCAACGCAGCGGGAGCAACGTGACACATAACACTAAAGGTCGAACCCAACCCCGTTTCTAATCATTTGAAGTAACAGAGAGAAGTAAAACCTTTAACTCAAATCGAGGTAAGATTGCTCCGAGATTAGAGGGTAACCAGATAAGGAGTAAAAAGAATCCTAAGATGGTTTTCACAACTCATTTTTAGGTTAAAATATTTTCACAAACACTAGACTCAATCGACCAGTAGAAGGGTTTCCTACAGGCAGTACTGCTCTGATACCAACTTGTGGCGCCCCGACCCGACTGTTATACAGTGATGCTGTGTGTCACCGGTTAAGCGATACAACCGGAGGTTACGGGTTTACCAATCCCCGGCCAAAACCTTTGGCAGGCGTTGCTCGGAATGGATCATCGGCAACGCAACACCCCGATTGATGCCTTAACACAGGCACAACCCTCAATGTATAATAGAGAGATCAAGACTTGTGGAACAACTGGCACATCACAGACTCTACGACACAAACATTATAGTTCAACTCTTATAATAGAGAAAGATAGCAAATGACAACCAGAGGTCACAGACCCAACATTACAACAAGCGGAAGCAAATTAGGTTGTTCTAAACAACAAGAACCAAATTATGGCCTAAGAGGCCTACAGATAAACATCACAGCGCCAGCTGATCCGGGATGTCCCAAGCTGCCACCTGGGAACCCCAGACTACTCGTCGACGTCCACAAAGAACCCACCTTCGAGGTCGGTGAAGTCCTCCTCTGAAACAAAACAAACGACGTTGAGTTCGACGAACTCGCAAGATTATATATAGAGCTTTAGCTCGATGAGCTTTCAAGGTTTTATGGCTGTTTTGCATAAAGCTGATTTTATTTAAGAAAACATAACTCAATGGCATCGACTATTCAGAGTATTTTAAAAAGGGGTAAGAAGTACTCTTTTCTTTGATCACCTTTCTCATCATCAACCATTGTACCTGTTCTACAAAGGCACCTCCCCGAATCACCCTCGAGGAAGTCAACCTTGCATTCTTGAGTGGTACCTTTAGTACCCAGTTTTTAATCATTCCGTTCAAGTTATTCTATGGTCTTATCGTCCTTTCCCAAGTCGTCCGTAACCGTGGACACGGCTTTTCGAAAAGATTTAACCCTGCAGGGGTGCACTGTGTTTACCTTCGGTACCCCGGCTCATTGCCTACACGTAGCTCTCTTCCGGGGAAAGCCGGCTGAGTGGGAACGGTTACAACCTTTACCTTGTTAAAGACTAACCCATGATCATCAGTGAGGACGGAACAGGTTCAGTGCCTCAGCACCCTGCCCCGTGGCCACTCATTTTCCTAACACCACCATCCTCATTTCTGTCTTAGCCACCATCTCATCGCACGCGCAAATGGAAGCTCAAACTAGAGTACCCTGGCTAGCCCCGCTCAAGTTAGTCGGTCGACGAGGGCTCCATATACCCCACCGAAAGGAAGCGCGCTCATTCTTGGTTCAAGAGGTAAATAACTCGCACCTAGGCGGCGAGAGTGAGACAAAACACCACCATACCAGGTGGCCTCTCATCCCCACCTTTAAGCATCTTATTACCTGTCACCACAACTTCTCCACCATCATCTGAACACTTCAATAACCTGTTTCCAACATGAAGTATCCATCGGACGGCTAAGCATTTAACTAAGCATGGCTAAGCATCAACATTTCATAGTTAAGTATTTCAGGCCAACAATACAATCCTATGGATAATAGGAGGGAAACAGGTAATTGGCATCGGAATCTTAATGCAACTATAGGATACTCTAATCCAAGCAAATTGACATTTGGAACCGCATGCAATATTATAGTGGAGAAAATATTTGCGGAAAATAGGATAAGATATGCTCAGAGGGGGGATTACGCTTGCCTTGTTCGGGATACTGGTAGTACGGATCCTCGGGGTATTGTGGAGTAACCCCGGCGGCTTGATCTATCGAAATATAGCAACGGAAGAGCAATCAATCTCCACACATGCTTTAACAAATGCAATGCGCAAACACATGATGGCATGTCCTCTTTAGTGCATTGAACTTATTATAGCAAGGTCTACCCATTTTGAATGGGGTGTGAGATAATTATGTAACAAGAGAGAAATTAGCTCTACCTTTGTTTTTATGTTTTCCTGTGCTATAAGTTCATGTAGACATGCATGCAAGTGATGCAAAGGATCAGTGCACATTTTTCTGAGCATTTCGATATAAGGAACACATTTTTCGGAGGCCCCGATCAAAAGTTATTTATTTTATAATTCCCCTTTTTAAATATTTACTTTTGATTATTTTAATTCCAACGATAAATATTTTATTTACTCGACTCGAAAGGGAGAGAGGAACTAGTAGGAATCATCGGAGTCGATGTCCCTACGTTGCGAGGGAGGAGCGGGGAAGCATAAGCTATCGGAGAGAAAATGGAAAAAGAACAACTTAAAAAAAAAACAGACAGCCCGGCCTCCAGCCCGGTCTGGGCCGGCTGGCAGGCCGGCCTAGCAACAGAGGGGTCCGGCCCCCAGCCCAGCTTGGGCTGGCTCCGAGGCCGGCCTCGTGCCAGAGGCGCTCGGCCTCCAGGCCGGCTTGGGCCGGCGAAAAAGGCCGGCTAAGGGCCCGAGCGAAACGGCCTTCGGCCCGGCCTAGGCCGTCTCCACGGCCGGGGAGCGCGATGAACTGCGACGTGCTGTGCACGCACGGGCACGGTGGCGAACGGCTACGGCGAGGACGGGCTAGCGCGTGAAGGGGAAGGGGAGGGTGCGCAACGGCACGGGGTGCTCACCACGAACTAGTTGGCGAGGTCGGTGGGGCCGGAGAAAGGTCGACGGCGCCGGAATCGGGCGCGGCGAAGCGGCGGTGGTCGTGGAAGAAGTCGAGGACGGCGGCGACAAATGCGGCGGCCCCGCGTCGATTCCTTGCACGGAGAGGCAGCAGGCGTCGCGGCGGGGCTTCGGTGATGCTCGGCCTGGCACGGAGGGGCGCGGAACATCGGCGATGCGCCGGCGACGAGCTAGCTAGGGTTCGGCTCTGTGGGGAAAAGAAGAGGGGAGCGCGGGGCAGGTGAGCGAGAGGATATGGGAGCAGGGCGACCTCGGGCTCCTCTTCTCGTCGCGGCGCAGCAGGAGGAGCTCGGCAGGGAGCTGGTGCGGCGCGAGCAACGGCGGGCTCGGTCGCTACAGCGATGAGGAAGAACGCGATTTACAAAAAGCCCCCTGGAAGTTTTAAGTTCATCACCGTTAGGTCCTTCCCAGCTATTTTCTAATTACTGCAGCATAAGCACTGATTTTATTAGGGCACCAAAACATTTTATAAAAATTTAAGAAAATTTGGGGAGCCTCCCCATATTGAGTAGAAGCTACACAAAAATTGGTGTCTCAAAATAAAATGCTTTGTACCAGTTTTGTTCATAGGGTTCGTTTGAGGCATTTTTGCTAAATTCAAAATATTGCTCCTTTGGAAATTTTATAGCAATTGAGAAATATTATTTCCAAACTCTTGGAACTTCCTTGACAAATGTAAGATGACAAGGATTTGTATTTTGCGAGTTGAATGCTCTCATGGTTGTGAAGTTGGTTGAATCAAGTTTGGCATTTGTTTGTAATTGGTGCCAAACTCATTGTGTGTGGTTTAGCAAGTTGGAAGTGGATGCCATGATGCAATGCAACGAAAAGCAAAAAATTTACTCGGGTTTTTGAGGTTCACAACTTCGGGCTGTTACAAGGTGCGCCGCCGTTCTCGCCCCTCCCTTACTGAAGCCGGGCAAAGCTTGTCGTAGTAGAGCTTGTTGTAGTTGAAAGACGGGAAGTCGTCGTGCTAAGATTCCGAAGAACGTACCAGAGCAGCAACCATCACCAATCATGACCGTAGATTGGAAGAGCCAAACTTACAACCACATGAACGAAAACTGACTGGATCCGAGGAGATTCACCCGACACACAACTCCACTTGCCTTTCAACGGTGCTAGTCGCACCACCGGAGCAAGCATAGGACGTGGAGGAGCTTATTCTGACTTCAAGATGTCGCCGCCGCCACACCATCCCACAGAAGACACTCGAACAACCTAAAAAGAGGAACGTAAACCTTCCCACCGGCGAGGGGCCGGCGGTCCGCTGCACCTACGAGGCCCCAAGGGCCGCCGGAGGCGGTAGGACAAGCAGCTTCGCCAGCGAGAGAGGCGAAGAGCTAGATCACCTTTTGTAATTAAGGATTCTCTAATCTCATTTGGGGGATGTTAGGTGAAAAACGATTGAAACACTCACGTCTCAGAGTCTCGGTGTCCTAATAATTCTAAAGAAGAAGTTGAACCTGGTCTCCGAATGATGCGGTATTCTTGCAGGGTGCACCTGAAGGGTCTTGTGTCGCTGCTTCTGCTACGGTGCAAAGCGCCGCCGTGCCTTCCGGCTACCGGAATAATGATGTGTCTCCGGAATTGTCCGGTCGGAGGCATATGAGAGAACGGCGGCGTTGGTGTTTTGTTGTGCCCTAGCGGCTACAGGCGATGACGACCGGACAAAAATCGTAAAACCCTGTACGTGTAGCGAGCAACAGACTGGTCATGGGCCAAGATGTGACTTTCACTCATGCGATTCCCATCCCATCGGACATTGTGGGTTTACAGACTAGTCATGGGCCAAGATGTGACTAGTCATGGGCCAAGATGTTCTATTTTGGTTTACAGACAAAATTGCGGCAGTAAAAATGAAAAAAAACTCTTTCTTATCCTGCGATTTGTTTTTTTAGCCCAAATTATATTATAGCCAATTTTAAAGAAACTTTTGGCGCACATATTAGATGAACGAGAAGAGAGCGCAGAAAGCTGCAGGCGGCCAGACTTGCGATGCATCGGCAGGATGTCTGGTGCCAACAGTGCTAGCTAGGCTGCCGCCCATGAGCTTGTGATCTGCACAAGGATCCACGCAGCTTCGCTGCAGGGCGGACGACGGGTGCTCGGACTGAATCGAGAGACAGGCAGAGTTGACACTTGACACATCTGTGGCCACGGGGGACGAGGAAAGCCGCGCCAGGTCGCGCCCCTCTGACCCACACGCCGGCAAAGGACGAGACCGCGCGAATTAAGAGCATCTCCCCCGCCGCGTGAGCTTCCGGCAAAGTTGCCGGATAGGCGTTGTGTTGTTGGACGCGCCTTATTTCAGAACTTATAAAGGTTGTGATAGGACGATTAGGAGGGCGGTTGTACCTTCAGCGCATCAGAGTTCAAACCCCAAGTTTAATGCTGATGTTTTTGATTTAGACGGAATATTTTTCAGTAGGAGGCGACGTTCCCGTTGACAGCGGAGTGTTTGTGGTGACTTCGTCAATCTCAAGACCTGATCTGTCGACTCAGTTTATCGGAGGTGCTCATAGGATAAGGTGTGCGTGTGTGAGTTCATAGAGGTGAGGGTATGTGCGTGTGTGTGAGCGTCTGCATTGTAGTGTGTTTTGCAAAAAAAAAAACTTAGAAAGGATCTAGAAATATCAATCTCGATTTTTTGGAGAAAAAAAAACGAACTCCAATGTACTCGGGAGCTACTAGGAGTTTTTGGTTTTACACCTCCCTACAGTCAATGCATAATCCATGGCAACTGGAAAAACGGACAAGCACACAAAAGTAACAGAAACGCCGGAGTATTCCGAAGGCGGCGCATCTCTCCTCATCTGCAGTTCTTCAGGGAAAACAAGATATGGAAATGGATCGAGCTGCAGCTAACCCGTGAACAGAGCATCTTCTCCACTGCAGTACAGTTCTTTCGACACGCAGCTCCTTTTTGTCTAACGTGCACTGCAGTGCTCGTCGAACCCACCGCCCCACCAACCATTGTCATCCTCATCACCTCGATTGCTCGAACTTTTTGCGTCAGCTCCTGCTGTCCATCGACCGCTTTCCCCAATGGTTGTGCGGGCGGTTATCCTCATTATCTTCCTCTCGTACTGCTCGGCAGCCGAGGCCATCCGGACGCATGGCGCCGGCTACGTGTCGGCGGTCGGTGACCCCGGCATGCGGCGGGACGGCCTCCGCGTGGCCTGGGAAGCCTGGAACTTCTGCAACGAGGTCGGCCAGGAGGCGCCCGGCATGGGCAGCCCCCGCGGCGCCGACTGCTTCGACATCGGTATAACAAAGCACATTACCAAGATTCATTGGATGAAAATGATGTCGGTCATTCTCGGTTTTGTGATTTAAGCAAGAAGCTCTATTGTTGTGCAGACAGTGGCGAGGACGAGCAGGGCGCGCCGGTGTACAAGGTGGTGCACCGCGTGACCGACGCCGACAACAGCCTCCGTGCCGGCGACCCATTCCCGGGCACGTCAGTAAATTCCACCGTCACCGACGTCGACCGCTACGCGGCGGCGAAGGAGCTCTACCTGGGAGACCGGTGCCAGGTGCCAGACATCCCGGCGCCGTGGCAGTTCTGGATGGTCATGCTGAAGAACGGCAACCTGGACACCACGGCGGCCATCTGCCCCGAGAACGGCCGCCCGACGCCACCATTCCCGCAGACCACCCGGTTCCCCTGCCCCGGCGGCATGGGGTGCATGAACCAGCCGCTCGTGTTCCACAACCGCACCGCGCTGGACGAAGCCGGCCGGTGGCTCCGCGGCGGGATTTTCGGCACGTACGAGCTGGACGCCACGGATCTCGGGAGCAGCGATGTTTCGCACTACTCGGTGATGTGGGAGAAGGAGATCACGGCGACGACGGGCGGTGCCGGATGGGTGTTCCATCACAAGCTTCGTACGTCGGCCAAGTACCCGTGGCTGATGCTGTACCTGCGCTCCGACGCCACCAGGGGCTTCTCCGGCGGCTACCACTACGATACCAGAGGCATGACCAAGATAGTAAGTGGTTTTGTTGTCAAGTGGTTATCCGTTTTTACTGTTATTATACTAGTGGTGTCACAGACTCGAATGCAAACATGCCGTTTTTGTACCTCTTGGTATTTGAAAAATTAGCAAATTCTTAAATTTCAAAATATCGGTTAACCACTCTAAGTAGGAAGGGCTAGACTTAGATCTCTGTCCGAAACAAAAAGACAAAGAGAAGGACAAGAACAAGAACAAAAGAAAGAAACAAAAATTTAGTCGACCCGTGAGCGGTTCTCGTAGAACGACCCGACACTAGTTTCACATGGCGTAGGCGCATTTAGGCTTGGAATTGCATAGCTGAGTCGACGAGTTTTTGAACAAAACGGCATATTGCCTCATTTACTTAAAAAAGTAGGGAGAAAATTTACGTTTAATTAACGGGAAACCGGCTTGAAACCGATCCAAATGTACACGGCCACCCTGGCTACCAACACGAACAACACACACAGCTAAAAACAAGGACAGACGTCGAGGTTGATCACCGGCGGCTGACAGTTAACTTTTACTCTCATACATGTAGATCTAGAATCCAAAGTTGTCCGAACAATAGCAAGCATGGTGTGTGGCTCTCACTTTCGTACGTGTAATCCATTTCCCATGTGAGTAACCGATGAAAGCGTTGCGCTGTCGATCAGGTCGATTAGACTTGTAAGAAATTCAATCGACCCGTGCATGGTTCTCTGATAACGAGTAGCTGCTACTACAATTTCTACAGAGTAGACGCATTTAGGCTTTGATATTGCGTGGAGTCGATGTACGTAGATTCTGACAGTTATAAAAAGCGTATAAAATACTCTCTCCGTCCCAAAATAATTGTCCCAGATTTGCCTAAAAGTTGATATCTAGGCATGAAATTTTCCCACTTTTGAGCAAATCTGAGAACGGAGGGAGTATATCTTTTACTCTCATGCATGTAGATCTAGAAAATGCTCGTGAGAATATATTTGAGATTTGCACAACAGCATGATAGGGACGCAGAACGGCACAAGATCTCCGTTGATGTTCTTTTGCTTTCGGAATCCAAAGTTGTCCGAAGAATATCATGGCGTGGCTCGCTTTCGTCTCATCCATTTCTCATGAAAGCGTTTCGCTGTCGATCGGCAGGTTCCCGAATCACCGGACTTCAAGGTTCGTCTTCACCTGGAGGTGAAGCAAGGCGGCGGACCCAACAGCCAGTTCTACCTGATGGACATGGGCAGCTGCTGGAAGAACGACGGCTCGCCCTGCGACGGCGACGCCGCGACGGACGTGACCCGGTACAGCGAGATGATCATCAACCCGGAGACGGCGGCGTGGTGCACCCCGGCGCGCCGCGACCAGTGCCCGCCGTGGCACACGTTCCGCAACGGCACCCGGGTGCACCGCGATGACACCGCGCGGTTCCCCTACGGCGGGTACCACGTCTACTGCTCGCCGGGGAACGCCGCGGACGCCGAGCAGCCGACGACGTACTGCGACCCCTACAGCAACCCGCAGCCGCAGGAGATCCTGCAGATCGTGCCGGACCCGGTGTGGGGCGAGTTCGGGTACCCTACGGCCAAGGGGCAAGGCTGGATCGGTGACCCCAGGGCATGGGAGCTCGACGTCGGGGCCTTGTCCCACGCGCTCTACTTCTATCAGGTTTGCATGTGTGCCGGCCCTATCTCCTGTCGTGAATTTTAACTGCAACTGTGAAAGAGAAATGATGCATCGTCGTCGTCAATGGTTGTAGGATCCGGGCACGCCGCCGGCGAGGAGGCGGTGGTCGTCGCTGGACGTCGGCACCGAGATATATGTTAGCAAGAAGGCGGAGGCGGAGTGGACGCTCAGTGGGTTCGACATACTTGTTCCCAACAATTGCATCGCATCACAAGGGGGAGACATCAGCAGTTGTTGGTAGATTTGGTGGGAAGGGTCATTCTCATACGTACCACACGCTTGTAAGCAACACGCGCGAGTACTCATCTAACAAATTGAGTGTGTCGTTCCTTTACGAAAGTTATTCCTAGGGCCAGGGTCTCTTTTTTTTTCACGCGGCTCCCAAAATGGGACCGAGCTTCACTATCATTTGATGATAACTGAACAAAACAACAAAGGAAAACAGCATCTCTGTGCAACAAAAACAAAATAAGACGCCGATTGTTGTTGTGTTCTGATATTCACTTGAATATTACAAACAAGAGACTGAGTTATATTCCCTGGACCTAATAATGACAGTACCTTATAAGTAGAAGCTCTACAGAACAACACAAGAGAGCCAAAATTTACAGCAGCAGAAGTTCGGCAGGCAAAATGTACACACGTCCCTTATGTATTCTTCTTGCTACCAGAATTGGAGAAGCGGAGCTCCACCGTTTGCAGCTTCTTCCTCAGTTCCTCATTCTCAGCAATTAGACGCTCATACTCAGTAAGCAAGCCTTCAGACTGTTTCCGTAAAGCCAAGATATTTGTCTCAGCAGTTTTTAGTTCCTCTGTTTTAGATACGGACTGGTTTTTGAGCAGTTGAACCTGTTCATCCAAACTGTCGATCTTTTTCTGATATCCTTGAAATTCCTCGGCACCTCCGAGTTTTGCTTCTTCCAACACCCGGCTCTGCTTTGTCACAGCCTCCTTGTTTTTCTTCATCATCCTTAATTCCCTGATATAGTGATGTAGTCGATCAATAACTAACCCAAGAAACAGAGAGTATCCTGCAAAACAACAAACACGGGAAGATTCAATCAAACTGAAAGATCAATTATCTCAGACACTAGTATTCAATTATCCAGTCTACAGAAATTATACAGCTCATTCTGCAAAGGCTACAGTATGGTTGGTAAAAAAGGACAAGGGAACATTTCCCAGAACACATTTTTTGGAACAGACATATTAGTATCAATTCCTTGCAAAAGAAACAATATACTTATATCGGCTTTAGTAGCCAACTTTTAAAAACCCAAAATCATGCGTCCCACAACGGCCTCTACCTTGTACCAAATCTAGCATTAAAATGACATAGTCAGTCCTCGTATTAGGGGTAAATATGCTATGTTAACTAGATTAAAATAACTATAGGACTACATGATAATTTGGGCTAACTCATAGAGAGAGAAGGGGAGAGAGGTTATGTGACAGGGCCCATCTTGTTTTACCTTTCAGGATAATTTTTGTAGAGATATAGCTTAAAATGTATATATATATGGGTGTGTGCATCTATCGATGTATACGCCGAGCTGCCGTGTATACCCCTTTTTCGAAAACAATATCATTTCATCACGAACTAATAATCCAAGTTTCATCCAGGAGAACTCTGACAAGATAGAATATCTGCATGTGCGTCATTTATTTCTAGACCATCTCAAATGTAATAAATGCTACTACAGAACTTTCAGATCGGAATATTTTCTCCATGACATTGTAATGACAGTGTCGTCTGCCAGCGCAAAACAGCACTTCTCAAAACAGTTGCATACACAGATGGGCAGTGTGCTTTAAGATGTCCCAAGTTCGGTCAGCTAAGCATATAAATCAGCGCCGAAAAGAACACACTCGTAGTCCACAGGTCACGCACCTCAGCCAACATGGTGAGCTCGCCGGCCCATCTCAGCAAGCACCTAAAACCACTCTACCAGCTGGTTGTGAACAACTTCCTCCTCATCCTCGTCGTGCCAGTCACAACAGCCGGCGTTCTCTGCAAAGCCGTGCAGCTAGGGGCTGACGAGATCCTCTCCCGGTTCCATGGCTTGCAGCAGGTTCACATTTTCCTCGTCATATTCCTTCCATTTGCCTTGACCACCATCTGCATCATGCGCCGCCCACGCAGCGTGTACCTCGTGGACTACGCGTGCTGCCGACCAAAGCCCAACTGCCGCGTGTCCATTGGCTCCTTCACTGAGCATGCTCGCATCTCGCCGTATATGAACGATGGCAGCTTCCGGTTCCTGACGCGCATGCTCCAGCGGTCTGGCCTCGGCGACCAGACCTACCTCCACCCGTCCCTCCACGACATCCCGCCATGTTGCAGCCTGAGCTCAAGCCGCGACGAGGCGGAGCAGGTCATCTTTGCCGCCATGGACGACCTGCTCGCCAAGACGCGCATAAGTCCAGAAGCCATCGACATACTCGTCACAAATTGCACAGCGTTTAACCCGACACCAAGCCTGGTCGACATGATCATTAACAGGTACAAGTTACGACACGACATCCGGAGCGTGCACGTCTCTGGGATGGGGTGCAGCGCGGGCGTGATTGCCCTAGAGGTCGCGAAGAACCTCCTGCAGGCAGCACCGCGGGGTGCGCATGCCGTCGTGGTGTCGACGGAGACCACGTCGTTCGTCAACTACACCGGAAAGAACTGGGCGATGCTGCTGCCGGCTGCCCTCTTCCGCATGGGTGCGGCCGCAGTGCTTCTTTCAACATCAAGGTCGGACTCCCGGTTCCGGCTCACGCACATAGTACGGACGCTCACGGCCGCGCAGGACAGGGCGTACCGGTGCGCGTACCAGGAGGAGGATGAGGATGGACAGACAGGGGTGAACCTATCCAGAGACCTCGTGGCCATTGCGGGAGAAACACTCAAGGCCAACATCGTAGCCATAGGGGCCGTGGTTCTCCCGCCCTCGGAGAAGCTGCTCTTTGCACTGTCGCTCGCAGCGCGGAAGGTGCTGGGTCGGAAGATCAAGCTGTACATGCCTGATTTCCGCACAGCGTTCGAGCACTTCTGCATCCATGCCGGTGGCCGGGCAGTGATCGACGCGGTGCAGAGTAGCCTGTGCTTGTCGGATGAGAACGTTGAGCCATCACGGATGACGCTTCACCGGTTCGGGAATACCTCGAGCAGTTCTCTGTGGTATGAGCTGGCATACATCGAGGCCAAGGGACGGACGCGGAAGGGTGACCGGTTGTGGATGGTCGGGTTCGGCTCTGGGTTCAAGTGCAACAGCGCTGTGTGGGAGTGCATCAGGTCACCCAGCGACACCACAGTTGGCGCGCCATGGGCTGATTCACTCCATCAGTATCCTGTGAAGATCTAGAAAGTAGGCTAAAAGACCGTGCATGTACAAGTATATGGCTTCAACTCCAGACAATATTATCTATTGATATGTGGATGCAAAAATATTTCCAGAATGTAATTTTGTTGTACTTCATCTAAAAATAAATGATGTACTTATTGGATAGATTCTTTTGGAAAGGAGATTAAAACCCCCCCGGTATACAGAAAGACTCAATAAAACTGAAAGATTAATTTTCTCACACAGTATTCAATTATCTGAAAACATTATCCAGCATACAGAAAATATACAACTCATTCTGCGAAGGCCACAGTATTATGGTAAGAAAGGAACAATTCTCTGTAGACATTTTTTGAAACAGACATAATAATCACTTGCTTGCAAAAGAAATAATAATATACTAATAACCCAACATCATGCGTCCTACAATGACCTCTACCTTGTACCAAATCTAGCATTAAAACAACAAAAGAAGTTCTTGAATTAGGGGTAAATATTGTTATGGGGGGAATGACTGGTCAGCATGAGTATTCACATCACTGTTTCCCAAACCAACAATGTCCCGGAATGTGATTCCGAATTAATTTATGTGGTTCCATTATGCACCAAAGGAGGAATCATGATGTACCAATTACTGTCGATTACTTATACAATGCAACATGAAAATTTCTTTGATATATGTTGTGATGAACAAGGTTGTTGACGACAAGAACTAAATTTCAAGAAAATGGTCTCGGGTAAATATATTGATAGGAGAAGAGACTAACAGAAATAGATGTATACATATTTAAACTCTACACTAAATACTATTATTTGATGTCCTTCAAAGTATATGTAATCTGTTTTGATCCAAGTTCACGGGTATCAAAAATTCCAAGTCCTGACCACAATAACTGTTTCAATAAATTCTAACGTTGTTCCATTAGAATCTATCAAGTTATAACACTAAATTATGCCCAATAATACTTCAGTAATTGTCGACATCAATTTTCTTGTTAAAAAAGCTTTATTTTTCTGGACATATATTTTATATTTTCACACATAAATATTAATTGGCACATTTTCCAAAGGAATGATTTATCAGTACCGTTACGCAGTCTAAATTGAACAACCCTAAATGCACACGCGCATTTCTCATAGAAGATTCTATCTGAAGATAAATTTCTTAATTAGCACAAGGAGACCCTCTAGCGTTTTTGCAGAACAAATGACCAGGCATATTTTAGACAACCAAGCCATCCATAATCCTTTCGCAGACTAATTCTTCCTCTAATTTACCAAACCATGTAAAGTTTCATTGAGACGGGCGTTGGTTCTTCTGATAAGTTACAACTTACAACAGAGGACCCAACGAGTATAATTAAAGCAGAGCAGAGCAGTCATTAAAACATACCCATGAGCGATGCCTCGAGGAGGTGTCGGCTGGCGAGCACCTGGTCTGTGGGCGTGAGCTGCGCGAACTCGCCCTCGCTGCGGCGGATCTTGGCGATGCTGTACACGCTGGAGGCGAGGACGACGAGCATGGTGGCCGCGATGGTCCTGACCATGACGGGCCCGCGGCCGCGCTTGCTGCGGTCGATGGCGAGCAGCGCCAGGCGGCGCGCGGGCGTGCGGAAGAGCAGCACGACCACCAGCCCCGCCTCGGCGGCCAGCAGCGCGAAGAGCAGCTGGATCATGGCCGGCGCGGAGGGGAGGAGAACGCAGCGATCTCGAGGGAGACGAAATGGGGGAAAGGAGGTCCTGCGAATCAGGGCGGATTCAGGGTGATTTTTAATGGACGGAGCACGGCTTCTGGATTCTGGAAGTCGGCCGGCCTCGTTCGTCTTCCTTTTCTTGGCTCGCTGGCAGCAGATGAGCTGCAGACCAAAGAGAGGATTTTTAGTTTATTTGGAGGAGAAAGGCGATCGAGGTTGGCTCCTAGCTCGACGTGGTATGGTGGGAAGCACCGTCGGCAACACCGTGTGCCGCGTGTGCGCACTGTGCTGCAAAATTAACGAGCCCGTGTGGCCCACGCTGTCGACCGTCCGGCGTCCGCCACCTACGCTGCGGGAACGTCCTAGTCGTAGATGCAAACTTGTGGCATCGTCGACCGTCTGGGCTTAGGCTTACTGTATTTTTTTTAAATCTGACCCTTTTACGAAAGTAATGATAAATTTGTCCTCTCTGCAAAATTATTCTCAAATCTGATCCCTGAGGTCGGCCACACAGAGGATGGCGCCGACCTTGTACATGTCGGCTCAATCATCATTGGCGCCGACCTGATCCAGTTTTTTTTTTTTTAAGTTTTTAGGAAAATTGTGCAACTTTCTGAACTGAACAAGTTCGGCTCCATCCTTTTGGGCGCCGATCTTAAGAGGCCAGATTTGAAAATAGTTTTCAGAATAGACCATATATGTGTTTAGTTACTCAAAATGGCCAGATTTGTCAAAAAATACTTAGTATGTCGGCTCAGAAAATGCTTTTATACCCCTCCGTCCACAAAAGATGTGTCAACCTAGTCCAAATTTAGATATATCTAGACATGATTTAGTTTGTAAATACATTCAAATTTGGTATAGGTTGAGACTTCATTTTATGTACGGAGGCAGTACGAAAAATGGGTGTGCGGATAGTATATGCACGTGTATGTGAGCGTCTGTGTTTTTAAAAGAAATAGAAATCCTTTCTCTTGATATACTACAAATACAAATATGATTGATGAAATGCAGTGGAAGCTACTTTCTTTGACATAAAATAGAGGCTGATAAGAGTACACAAAGGAAAAGGAAAACGAAAGGCGTGTTCGGATAGCCGCATAGACCTCTCGGTGAGCTCCCCCGCCAATCCAGGCGAGGAGTCCCTCCAAGCCGTGCCTCTTTGTCACGTCATCGGCTGCCCGGACGGAGGATCTCCGGTGGAGGAGAACATGAGCCCGACACGCGAGCCCGTGCGAAAGCGAATTTGAAGGAACAATTCGATGTGCTGCCATCCATACCGTCGAGGTCATCAATGGTGATTGTTGTCTGGCGGGTGGGACCCTGGGAGTGGTGGTGGGGCAAAAGAGGAAATCGAGGATTACTTTGGGCAGTTATGCATTGTGCCTTCCTCGTGGCCACACCTAGCCAGGGTTTCTTCTGCTTCTCTTCTCACTATCCTTGTCTGGATTCCTCGCGATTTGGTGGAGACTCGCCAATTCGAAGTTGATGATTGCTTCCTCGCCCGTCTCCCGGTTCGATTAGTCACATGGCCGAAGCAATTCAGTTTCGCTCTCTCGATTTTTAGAGCCACCTTCACGACAGCGAGACCTTTGTTGCAGTAGCAAGGAGGGGCGCCACGAATTGAGCGCAAGGAGGTTGTGGGCGTGGCGGCGTTGGTGGTGGAAGTGGTTGAAGGAGATATGCCCAAGAAGTAATAATAATTGTTATTATTAATATATATTTCATAATTAATGTTTATGTTCCGTGTATAACAATTATGGTTTCTGAATTTTGATTAAGGGGAAACGCATACGCATGTGTGGAAATATAAACACCAAGTATAGTACCACTACTGACTCTAAATACTAACTCTCATTGGTTTTATGATGGCCATGTTTTCCTGCTGCAGGAAAATAAAGATATGCTAAATATAGTGGTCGATTTGTATAAGGAACTTATAGGAAAAGAGAAGAGAGTACCCATTCATCTTGCGGATGGCTTTTGGGTGGAAGAGGACATAGTTACTGAGGAAGAGAACACTTTATTATATGCTCCCTCCAGCCCATAAAAAGTGTCGTGAGAAAATATGCTAGGCAGCACGATTCATACGTACAACCTCCGACGTTCTTTTCGGATCAGAGGAAGTAGTTATTTCTTGGAAGGAGAGATCAGAGAGGAAATCTTTCACTCTTATGCCGAAGGTGGCCCCGGTCTAGATGTGTTTCCTTCCTGTTTTATCAGGGTTTCTTGGGAACCATAAGGAAGACCTGATTAATCTGTTCCATGACTTCGACAACAAGAGGGTTGGTTTGTACCGAATTGATTTCTCCACTGTTACTTTAATTCCGGAGGCTTATGCCACGAACCTTAGGAGTAAAACTTATACATCGGTAGGTGACTTACATACGAGAAAAAATCTTATCATTAAAAATCATGTCATGTATACAAAGCCAAAGCGATCAAATAATGACAAGCGGTCCTACCTTAACAAGAGTCTTAAACTTGTTATCCATTCCATGTAGCTAGTTGTTAAAAAATGTTTGCAACACTATGTGGTGGATACAAGTTAGAAATTATTTGTATGATTGACTATGTAGATAGGGCCAATATGCAATGGAAAATAAGTGATTGATCGTCTCCTCATGGCTCATGGTGACATTATATGCACTTGGAATTTCCATGCCAACTTCATCTTGAAAGATTTTCTTTTGTAAGTATATAGCACACAATATTTTTATTTTTAGCGTATCTTTTCTTTGTTATGATTGTCACAACTGGCTAGATCAATGCTCTATACACCCGCAAAAAAAAAAGCTCTATACAAAGAATTCACCATTCCCATTCAGATTTCACCAAAAGTCATCAACCTCTTGCATGAGTTGGACCAGTGCCAAACGCTCAATTAGAGCATTTCAGGACGCAAGTCTGAAGCCAATCAATCAAGCGATGTACATGTCTAATCGGGAGGTCAGGGAGGCGGAGGTTTATTTTGCCCCTGATCATTTGGAGGACGCTCAGCACGGAAAAAAAAAATCTAATCCCATTTTGAGGGCCCGATTGGAATGTCCGAAAAAACTCCGACACCAAAATATTTCCGAGATTGTCCACATGATCCGTCGTATTTCGCGCGTGCCCGATGCTACCTCCGTAAGAATTTACACCCGGATTTTGTTAAAATACTGTGAACCAATCGGCCCCGATGGATAATATTATGGCCATAATGTCAATTTGCTCACCTTTGTTCCTTGCCTTGTTCCTGAATACACTTGCTGCTGATAGGATCCATGACCCAACTTTACCCGACCCATCATAATCAGAAAACAAGGGCTTTATAAACCATGTACTCGTCTTTGCCTCCTGCCTCAACTTGAAATCTTCTTGGCGGGTCCCAAATAGTGGAAGCTTTCAGATAGTACATCATGAAACCCAGCAATAAGAGTCCTCCTCCTTTATACCGAGTTCGAATTTCTGCCAGAAAAGCAATCGGAGAGAAGACAAGCCACGCTTCGTCCTTGCCATTTCTGCTGCTGAAGAATTATCTCTTGGAGTTGCCATGGCCATAAGCTTTGGAAGGAGGAAACTGAGAGGGGAAACAGGAGGCCATGGCCGGTGCCGCCATTTCCACGTCCACTACCACCTGCCGCGCAAGCGGGTCTGTACCTTCTCCCTCCTCCGGTGGCTGCCTCGCCCCTGGCTGTTCTCTTGCGTGTTGATTCCTATTGCCCTGTTCTTCGCCGTGCTTACCTTTGTGGTGTCATTTATCTGGTTCACCCTGCTCTATTTCGTTGCATCTCTCTTGAACAAGGATAGCGACCACGAATCCTTCAAGAACAGCAGCTTTGGCCGTGCCAGCGACCATGTCGATAATAACAGCAGAGAAGGCTGCGTGCAAGAAGGAAAGCCGGCGAAAGGGGAAGCTTTGAGGCATGCGGCGGAACTGCTAGCTGGTGATTCTGCTACAGCTGAAGTTGTTGCTAGAAAGCTGGAGATTAAAGAGGTGCATGTTGATGGATTCTCTCAGGCATCTCGGAACATAACAAGGATTGCTTCCGCTGATGCCTCTCTCAACTGCGAGGTGCGTACTACCAACGACAGAGTTGTCGAAAATTTGAGTATCTTTGAGGAATTTTCTGGAAGGCATGAGGAACAGGATGTGCCTGTAGATGGTTTTATCGATGAACACAACATCAGATTGGTCAGCAGTAGCACATCAGGTGATTCACTTCCATCTGTATATTCCATTAATTTGCCTCAAATTCATGATTTGCCTCACATGAACAAAGTGATAGAGATGTCATCGGACTTTCTTGTTGAAAGCAATCAAAATATGATTGTACCCTCAAATACTTCATCTCATTATAACATTAGTGGTACAAGTGAAGAATATGGTGAAGAAGTTTTTAAAGATAGGAAGGAGTTATCAGATTGTACTCCATATGAAATTATTGATTTCATTGACAAGCACGAAACAGGAGATCAGGGACTTGACAGTGCTTTGTCGGAAGATGAGATAGTCGGACTATTGACATCTTCAGATGGTTCAGTCCATGGCAGGGTTCCAGATGAACATAATAAAGAGAGCACCAAAGAAAAAGATGTAGAGAGGGTGCCCGAATTGCTTATTGTTAGTGTAACGACCCTGGAACATTTCGATGAACAACGAATACCTGCTGTTCGGATTATCCAAGCAAACACAAACCAGAGTGTAGCTGCTTCAAATGAAGTTCATGATTTCAGCAACGAGAATGAAATTGGTCATGAAGATGATAAACTTGAAGAGGCTATTGAGAACGACATAGTTGAGGCGTCCGATCAAGCAAGTGTAGCTCGTGATTTCGTCGAGGACAATCAGACAGAGACACGGGCACTTGATGATTCGGTAAATGCCGGCATTAGTGAGAGGTGGTCTCACGGGTGAGTTCTGAAGATGAAGCTGATAAAGTTAACGATAACTCTCGCCCAGAGGTGAGTACAGATACTAGCATTTTTGTTTAGCTTCTTCATTGACGCTAATTGAGTAAAGTGTCGTTGAAATTTTCCCGGGCTCATGTTTCAATTTGATTTGAAGGGAGCGCGTCGTGGATTGCCACTTCTCAGGCGGTCCCCGTCACAGTGGTGGAATTTATGTGGAGTCGTTGATGTGTTTGCTGGCTCTGAGGATTAAATCAAGGCGAGAAGCAGGGCCCGTTCTGATGCCACTCAGGCTTCCTCTGGTCCACTGCATTTGTTAGGCTTCTGTTTGCTCTTTGCTGTAACGTTGTAATTCTTAATGTTATAAAGCGTTCCGCTTGTTTATAAAGTCAAGACAGCTATGCTTGAATCAGGCTGCCTTGTTTATAAAGCCAAGTTGTTAACATGTTAATTGATATATTGCATTCGTCCCGTATGCTTTTCCCCTAGTGCATTCGTCCACTATGGTCATTTTGGAGAGACATAAAAGTGAGGGTAAACTTTGGGTTGCCTGTCAAGGCCGAACGTTTGAGTGAAACCATGCCTGGAGAGTAGACCGGTTGTAATAAAATAAAATCGTTGTTAACTCCTCCTTAAGTAATAGATTGGGGCAGAGTTTTTCCTTCATTTTAGAAGAACTAGTAGGCCTTGGCGCGGCGGCACGCCGCGCCCGTGGGCAGACTCCGTTAACGTGTACCAACAGAAGGCGACGCCATATGAACACTCGACCGAGGCGAAGAAAAGGACGTACCAACCAGTTGTCAGGTCTAACAGACTCCCCGTCACATCTTTTGCTGGCCGTAACCCTCCGTCTGCCGGTAGCGATGAACAACAGAAGTCGGAGATGGTGACTTCCTGGGTAATAGAAGGGTGGCCCGTGGAATGATACACCGTGGCTCACAGCGACGGTCCCTCTAAAACTGCTAACCCAAGGCTCCGCCATCGATTCGTTTCTCACGCCCAATAATGAAGCAGAGATATACGACGCGCTGGTTACCGCATATTGTTCAAACATGATTAGATAATCACGCCGTCTTTACACTGTAGCGTGAAGCTAGATGTGACAAAGGCAACTCAACATTCCGGCGTAACTTTTAGATAGCTGAACAGACTAACAAAGGATGCACTGTAAAGGCAGTACTCACAAGAAATGCATTGCGAATCGCGATTGGTCGAACCATTCTTTCCATCGAACAGTTATCATGACACCATTCTGACGCAATCCAATTGTTTGTTCTTTCTTTTCCATCTTAGAGGAGCGTTCGTTTCCCTACCATCTACACGTTGTCCTGTTCCATCCGTGAATCGTGATCGTGTCCATGTTTGGTCGCTGGCTCCAAGCATAGACCAAGGAGTGCCTGCTGTTCGATAGGGCTTACAATCTTCCCAGAAGTTTGATATGCGTGCGAACAGCCGTAAACACATCCGAAACACGAATCGACGGAATTCCAATACGGGGCGCATAAATGCCAAATTGGAAACCCGAAGCGACTAACTACGTTGATTCCGAAAATCGGTTTACGCATCATTCCGTCAGACTTCCTATATATATACTACACCCACGCCCCCCAAACTCTCTAAAAAACACATGCGCACAGCGATGGCACCCACAGTATACTAGTCGGCCCTCCCCTACGAACTCGTCCGCCGCATTGCGGATACATTTCTCCACGCCAACGACATCGACTACTACATGAACCTCCGCGCCGTTTGCGCCGACTGGCGCGACAACACCGACGACCCGCGCACCATGCTTCTGGATCCCCGCTTCCGCCCTCGCGGATGGATCTTACTCGGAGCACCTGATGTAGACGGCAATGGAACCAGCCGCCATTGTACCTTCGTCAACGTCGACACCGGCCGTTTCCTAACGAAGAAACTTCCGATTCCCCGATTCAGCGAGTGCATCGGATCTACCAACGACGGCCTACTGGTATTCGAAGAGCTCATTAACATTAATAGAAGGGTCACTCTCTACGTCGTTAACCCTTTCACCCTGAGCAAGATCGGCGGACGCGTCGAAACAACCTATGATTCTCGACGGGCACGAGCGTCAGAGGTACACGTAGTAGTGTTTGGGAATGATCACACTATTTTCTCAAGGTGGAGATTCAGCTGCCTGCGAGGATCTGTTAAGTGGCATCGTTCAGTTACGACACACGGCCTCTTTGATTTGCAAACCGCGGTAGAATTCAGAGATCTGGCATACCTCGCGGACGCGAGAGGAACCGTGGCTGTCTTGCAAGATCGACCCTTCTTGGTTCCTCTGGTTATCGTACACGAGACATGGGAAAGGAACGACAGCTTATCCACCCATCTCATCAACAACGTCGAACAACTCCTGCTAGTGCGAGCAGGAGGGGATTTTGGCCTCGTCGAGTTATACAAGGTTGATCTGGAGCACAAGGCCATCGAGAAGATCAATTCCATCTGCAATCGTGCAATCTTCCTGGGGCCTTGTCGCTCCATTTCCGTCAAGGCAGACAAGTTTCCTGGCATCGAAGAAAACGGTATCTACATGGACGATTGGTGGAACTCGGCGCATACATATAGACTGTATCGCATCAACATCCACCCGGACAGAGAGCTCAAGTTTCGCAGGCAGCATGACCGCAACGAAAGCTACTAAGAACGTGTAGGCAAGGACGAACACCTTGCGGAGCGCTTGGAAGATCACATGGTAAGCGCGTGCTATCTGAGTTTGCATATGAGTTGTCCGATGTAGCAGGTGCAGAAGATCGCAACTCCGTGCAATGTAAAAATAAAAAATGCAGCGTGCATTGGTGTTTATTTTATTGATTCTCTGATGACCAGAAAGCTAGATAGGTGTTCTAGAAAGGAAAGTATTTTCGAGATTTGTTATTTGTTGACTCTCTGATGACCAGAAAGTCAGATAGGAATGCTAGAGAGGAAAGTATTTTCTGCCGGATTGAGCGGAGTCAGCCGGATCGGGCGAAGCCAGCCGGACGGTGACGGCTTATGGAGGTGTCCTATGAAAACATCCAGCGGCACTTTCTTTCTTTCTTTATAATCCTGGCCTGTCAGCCAGGGTACAAGGGATCGGCGGCAAAAAATACGCACCCATCAACACAGTCCACCCCCAATCCGTCTATAACTTAGAGCCTGCCAGCGCTGTACAAGCCTCCATCATCTGTAAACGCTTCTACGTAACAAAGGCAGCTCAAACGGAGGAGTTTGTCTGCAAAGAACTGGCACCTCGGTCCCTACATCGGCACCGTCGCAGCAAGTCACGCCAGAACATAGGTAGTCGAGAGGTGCGCAGCCACACGGACCTTTGGGAAAGACCCTCTGCCGATGTAGCACGCTGGTGAGACGGCTGTTGCCATCTGAAGCAGCAGCGCCAGCACGGACGACACCACTACCTTCACGGTCTTGCTCTGCAGAGAAACCAGGCGCCTACATCTTTCACAATTCTCCTAACCACGACGCTGAAGCCTATCCGTCGTTCAAATCCCATTTTCGATGACAACCACGTGAAAAGCCTGCACGTGGGAGGCATCCAATGTTTCCAAACTTGAGAAGACATTGTGGAGAACGCAGGAGGAAGAGAGTGAGCCTTATAAGCAGACTTGGCCGAGTAGACACCATCATTCGAAAGTTTCCATGATATTGAATTTTTTACGTGTGGGCTTAGTTCAGCATGTTGTAGCTTTCCCCAAAGAGCGGTGAATTGATCGGCATAGCCGGTTGTCACACCGAATACAACATAGCTAAAAGAAAAGAAGAAAAAAAACAGCGACATATTTGTTTCCACTCTACTCCAACGGCCAGGATCTAACTACGCTGATCAATTCCGTGACTGGAAGACCGCGGGAATCAGAGCTCATCGTTGCCTATCTTCATTAAACCTTGCAATCCATCCCAGAGCTGGTCCCTTGTTTCACCCCCGGCGTGCTACCACACTCTTGGCACTCTTTGGACCTCGACGTTCACGCTTCGAGGCGGGGGAGAGTGCACGCCTTACCTGAGCGTAGCATTGCTGTCGTCGTGTTTGTCGGCGCCTAGCTGCTCGGAAAATGGGAAGTTGAGCTTGGCACGCGAACCGCGGAACTCGATGGCAGCGCGGTCGTAGGCCTTGGCGGCCTCCTCTGCAGTGTCGAATGTCCCGAGCCATTTGCCGACCTGGGTTCCGGATCTCGGCTGCCCACCTCCCCCATGACCGTTGCCTGACACCCCGATACTTGCTTTTCTTGTTCCTCCTTCTCCTCTGAAACCCTGTTGCCTTCGTATCAGTCACGACGGTCATGCTTGGCGCACCACTGTCCAATGCGATCACCTCGGTCGCCTGCGCGTCGAAGAGCTCACACCCGAGGCACCCGTCCACCCTGCAAACCACGCACACCTCCGCGCGCGCCACCACCGCCGGGATTATTTCCGGCGCCGGTGTAGTGTACCCGGAGATGACTTGGAGCAGGGCGGCGACCATCTCGTGCTGCTCCTGCTCGGGGGAGGTCGCTCTGCCTGCGAAAGCCGGGGTGGCCGTGGGGCTGGTGGCTCTGCGACCGCTGGGCTCGGCGAGGGATCCTTGAAGTGGCCGTCGAATCAGATCATGTACTCCTAGCTCGCTCCCATTGTCGCCGCGATGCTGAAGATCACACGTGTGGGTGTTCTTGCTTGCCTCTGCTCCTGCTGCTGATGTGCGTCTCCTTGCTACTGCGCTGCTGCTACTGTTATTTGCGCTTGTGTCGAGCTCTTGTGTTTTGCGTGTCTCTCAGGTGTTGTTTAAAGTGAGCGGAAACAGGAGCCGGAGAGAAGAGTTTATATACGACGCTGACGTCGAAGTGCCAGCGGCTCAAAAATACACGACGAAGCGGCGTAACATCGTGATTAGAAAAGCTAAGAAGTTCCGATCCGCGAAGTCAGTCCCGGCAAAAGATGCTTCATTAGCCGAACAAGTAGTGTCGCCGATCCACGCGCTCAGTATCCGAAGGCTCCCAACCACGTCACCAGTGATTGGCGGGAAAGAACACGTTTTCGTCGGCTGAGCGTACACCGAGTCCGCCTATGTTGTACAGCCTACAACGATTATGGAAATATGCATTATCCTTAAAGGTTCCATGTAGTCGCCCGTCGGCTATTCACGTCTCCAGTCATGATGTGAATAGCCATCCGTGGACTCCTCGAATGTTCATACCAAACCCATTCAATAACTGTTCGTATCCCAATGCCTAGAATCAACATAAACCCCTCGGATTCCTGCACTACGAATCCAATCTTCACAAGAGACGCCTCGCTAGCCAAACAGGCAGTGTCGTCGGTCCACACGCCCAATTTCCGAGGGCTGCCAACCACGGCACCCGTGATCGATGCCCGTACTTTGCAGTCTACACCCAGCGCGTTTATGCTCTGCAGCCTACAACCATCATAGATATCTGCACCATCCTTAAAGGCCCCGCGTAGTCATTCGTCGACTATCCACATCCCCGGACACGACGTGAATAGCCAACAGTGGACTCCGCGAGCGTTCATACTAAATCCACTCCAGACTTGTTTGTATCCCCGTGCGTAGAACCGATATAAACCCCCGGGGCCGGTTGCAAGACCGTCAACCAGACGCTAGCACCTTCACGCCACAATTACCAACCAGAACACAGAGCCACCACTGACAGTTGCTCGTCCCCAATCAGTGCTTATCCAAGGCCCGAAGCAACCTGGCAACGACATTGATGTGTATCTGAAGCCATTAGTTGATGAACTTTTACAGTTGTGGCGTGAAGAAGGTGTACGTGTGTGGCATGAGTACAAACAGGAGGAATTTGACCTACGAGTATTGCTGTTTGTAACCATCAATGATTGGCCTGCTCTTAGTAACATTTCAGGACAGTCAAACAAGCGATACAATGCATGCACGCACTGTTTAGGTCAGACTGACAGTATATATTTAGGTAACAAGAATGTGTACCTGGGGCATCGTCGATTTCTTACAAGACAGCATCCCGTAAGAAAGAAAGACAAGCATTTCAAAGGTGAGCCAGATCACCGGACGAAGCCTACCCTCCCTACTGGTGATGTTATATATGACATGGTCAAGGATTTAAAAGTAATCTTTGGAAAGGATCCTGGTGGACAATCTGTTCCGAATGACGCTGACAAACGCGTACCCATGTGGAAGAAGAAATCTATATTTTGGGACCTACCCTATTGGAAATTGCTAGAGGTTCGCTCTGCAATCGACGTGATGCACGTGACAAAAAATCTTTGCGTGAACCTGCTATACTTCTTTGACGTGTATGGGAAGACGAAAGATACAGCGGATGCACGGCAGGACCAGCAACATATACACGAAGGAGACAACGTGAATCCAAAGAAGTATCAAGGTACTGCCAGCTACGCTCTTACCAAAGAAAAGAAGGAGATCTTTTTTCAAGTCCTAAGCAGTATCAAGATCCTGTCTGGCTACTCATCGAATATAAAGGGAATAATAAACATGGCAGAGAAAAAGTTCCAAAACCTAAAGTCTCATGACTGTCACGTGATTATGACATAATTACTTCCGGTTGCATTGAGGGGGCTTCTGCCGGAAAACGTTCGAGTACCCATTGTGAAGCTATGTGCATTCCTCAATGCAATTTCTCAGAAGGTAATCGATCCAGCAACTCTACCAAGTTTACAGAAGGATGTGGTTCAATGTCTTGTCAGCTTCGAGTTGGTGTTTCCACCATCCTTCCTCAATATTATGACGCACCTCATAGTTCACCTAGTCCAAGAGATTTCCATTCTCGGTCCTCTATTTCTACACAACATGTTCCCCTTTGAGAGGTTCATGGGAGTCTTAAAGAAATACGTCCATAACCGTGCTAGGCCAGAAGGAAGCATGTCCAAGGGCTATGGAACAGAGGAGGTCATTGAGTTTTGTGTTGACTTTATTCCTGATCTTAAGCCGATCGGTGTTCCTCAATCGCGCCATGAGGGGAGACTGCGTGGAAAAGGCACGCTAGGAAAGAAAGCAACAACAAGTATGGACGGGAATTCTTTCACTCGAGCACACTACATAGTTCTACAAAATTCCAGATTGGTGGCTCCGTATATCGTGGAACACATGGATATTTTACGCTCCAAATACCCGGAGCAGACCGACTTCTGGATTAAAGGAAAACACGAAGACACTTTCGGCAGTTGGTTGCGTACACATCTCATTAATAGCACCACTGTTGGAGAAGAGCTATACTTGTTGGCCAAGTCACCATCTTCGACTATATTGACTTTCCAAGGGTACGAGATAAATGGGAATACATTTTACACGGACACCCAAGACAAAAAGAGCACTAACCAAAACAGTGGTGTCTGCTTTGATGCAACAAACGACAATGGGACAAAGGACACATATTATGGTTGCATACAGCAGATATTGGAACTTGACTATGGACCTTATTTTAAGATCCCTTTGTTTCAGTGCAAATGGGTCAACCTATCAGGCGGGGTAGAGATAGACCCGTAGTACGGAATGACTACAGTGGATCTCAAAAATCTTGGGTACCACACCGAGCCATTCGTCCTAGCCAATGATGTGGCTCAGGTTTTCTATGTGAAGGACATGTCTTCCAGACCGAAAAAAAGAAAAGATAAGCAAGCTGATACATCATACGATGAGCCAAAGCGCCACATAGTTCTTTCAGGGAAAATAAACATCGTGGGAGCGGAGGAGAAGACAGACATGTCAGAAGATTACAATAAGTTTCATGAAATTCCGCCCTTCAAAGTGAAAGCTGACCCAAGCATCCCGTTAAATGATGAGGATTCTCCATGGTTACGGCGCAATCAGAAGAAAGGATCGACATACGCGAAGAAAACAAAATAGATAGGGGGATGTTATTGGTCATGTGTAATAATGTATTAAACCTTTTATGTAACTGTGTTATGAAAATTCAGAAGAAAAATGTTATATTATATCACGGTTTCCCCTGCATATACAGCCCGTCGGTGGATTTTTAGAAATTCATATTGTATCAAGAACACTCAAACTTGCATTTAAATTCTATTTTTTTTAATTCATATTAAAAGCTTTTTTAGAAATTCAAATTATATAAAAAACAATCAAACATGCATTTTGCTTAATTTTTTTGATGATATAGATTTAAATCTATGTCAAATTTACTCAAATCATCCATTTGAAATTTGAATATATTCAACATAGTCAAACTTGAAAATTACCATTACCAAAATATTATACATGTCCAGGGTTAAGTTTGATATAAAGTTTGTCAAATTTGGACAATTAAATCAATAGAATAAAGAAATCAGAAAAATGAACAAAGAAAAAAGAAATTCGAAAAAAGACCTTTTGCACCGGTTGTTGGCTACAACCGGTGCTAAAGGTTGGCTTCGCGCGGGCTAATTTAAAGCGGCCGAAAAAAGACCTTTTGCACCGGTTGTTGGCTACAACCGGTGCTAAAGGTACCTTTTGTCCCGGTTGTTGGCTACAACCGGTGCTAAAGGCCTTTTTGTGGTTTTTAGAGCACGCTCTGCCTCTTCTCCTCCTCATTCGCGTGCACACACCGTCTTCATCGATTCCTCCGGCTAAGCCCTGTGTGATTTTTCCGGCGAAGCCCTGCCCCGGCGAAGCCCCGTCCACCGGCGATTCTCCGGCGAGGCTCCACCCCACCGGCGCGCTCCATCGGCATCCGTCCGCGCGTCCCCTCTGCCCCTGCCCCGGCGCCGCCCGGCCCGTCGATCTCGCCTTCCCGTCGCCCTGCTCCGTGCTCCGCCGCGCGCGCCCTCCTCTGTCTCGTCCCCTCCTCGACCTACGGCCGCCACGAGCACGTCAACCTCTGGCCACCACGAGGCCGTCACCGTCTGGGTCGACTCCACACCACCACCGCCGCCGGCCGCCCAAGGTGAGAGCTTTAATTTGCATTCTCTTTTTTTTTGTTATTTCTCCATAGTTGCATTATATAGCTATGAAAATTAGAATATTGATATGCAAATTGGTTGCTATTGTAGTTGCAATATTTTTGTTATTTCTCCATTAGTTGCTATTGTAGTTGCTATATAAAAATTACATTCTTATTTTTATTTTAAAATTGCTATTAGCTATGAAAATTAGATTGCTATTTAGCTATGAAAATTAAATTGCTATTAGCTATATGAAATTGTAATAAATTTAGCAAAGTTAGAAAATTTAGCAAAGTTAGAAAATGTAGCAAATTTAGTAAAGTTAGAAAATGTAGCAAATTTAGCAAATTAGCAAGGTTATTTGATGATTGTGTTAGCAAAGTTAGAAAGCAAATTAAGTTAGAAAACAATGTTAAAAATTGTGTTAGGAAAACAATTTTTGTTAATACTACATAATTAGTTGCAATATTTTTGTTAAGAAATATTTGTTGCAATTTTTGTGTATAAAAATTTAAATTTGCTTGCTACTAAAATTTTGTACTTTCTAACCTTGATGCTATGAATTTTAAATTTGCAGTGACATTGAGCTATGGACGACGATGCCCCTTCATCCGAGACGAGGAGAAGGAAGAGCGAATGGCAGCAATTATTTTTGAGAAGACCCTTGGAGTAAATACCGATGGAGAAGATTCCGATGAAGATTCCGATGGAGAAGATTTCAGCGCAAAATGTTTGAACGACTCCGGTGAGGGACTTGAGCTAGAAGAAATAAGAGACGACGACGAAGTGCCCTCAGCAAACTCCGGCGAGGTATATATATATTAAGTCTTGTTGATCACTGATGCATTAATTGATATATATTGCACTTATTAACGAATCATTTCTCTTTTAGCCCTCCGGATCTAAGCCTCCAAGTTCGCCAAAGACGCAACGAGGCCCGAACCAAAGGATAAAGCTTCAAGATGGTGCAAAGTTGTCGATCGACGAAGTTGCTGCTGATGGCAAACCGACGAAACCCGAAGACACCTCCCGTAGATATGTAGTTCAATGCGGAGTTCTTGTTAGGGACATGATCCCGATCACCATTGCAGAATGGAATAAGCCGGTTAAAGCCAACATTGGAGCAAGTTATGTCGACAAAAGAGCTAAAGATTTGCTTTGGGACACGCTCTTGGAATCTTTCAGCCTACCGGTAGGTCTCGAAGAGAAGAAGAAGGACAAAGTCAAGCAGTGGACTCTTAAGAAGATGGCCACACAATTCAACAACTGGAAGAAAACATTGTGGAAAAATATGGGAAGAAAACTCCAGAATTCACTGGACATCTAGAGAAGATAAAAGATGTGTGGACCGAATTTGTGGCGTATAAGAAATCGGACGTCGTGTGGCCCGATCGGCCAAAAATAAGTTGAATGCTAAGAAGAAGAAATATTTCCATACTTTGGGGTCAGGTGGCTACAAGACTGCCTGCCTAAGTGGGAATCCTTTGAAAATGACCTGCGTAAAAAAGGGATCACCACAGACAGATGACTGGCCCGAGAGGTCCAAGTATGGTTGTTCGCGCATGGGGCAGTGTTGGACCCGAACAAAGGGCTGATTGTTGCAAAGGGGAAATGGAAGAAAGAATTACAAGGGTCGTAAAAAAACTAGAGGACGCAATAGAGAAAGTCAAAAAGGGAGAATTTGTTCCCGATAGAGAGGACGACGAGCTGACACTCGCCCTCGGGAATCCTGAACACGACGGACGATGTCGAGGCAGAGGAGCCGACGTTAATAAGTATCAAGGATTTCCGGCGGACGTTGCAACTTATAGAAAGCGTTCCAGAAATAAGAGAAGGAGTTGGACCGGTTCACGGCATTAGAACAGCAGGTGAAGGGGTTCCAGGAGCAACTGAACGCACTTACCCAGACAAGGGAATCTCAGCAGCTGGTGGTACAAGATCCTGCAGTCGATGCCGCCCCATCTCAGCGGAAAAGCAGCGTGGGTTCCACGCAGCTAGAAGATCCTGCAGTCGAACCGCCGGCGGCTCACTACCCCGTGGATGATATCACGGAGAAGACAAATTGTGTGCTACACATGCCGATGAAGAACATTAGTTTTCGGTGGCGGATGGGTATGCTTTACCAAATCAACCTGGAGCAATCTTCCATTTTGCTCCGATTCCAGCTGGCTATGCTCGTGTCGGGGTGAAAACAGTTATGCCCGGATTCCATTCAATGGATCTTGACATTCCTGGATGTGACGACGAGAAGACACTGGGATAAGTCGAGTTTGGTATCGTTCTATGGAATAAGAAATACATCATGTTTCCAGACGCGGCGCCAAGGCCACCGACTCCTCCGAGTAGAAATCCACCACCTCAAAGTCCACCCGACCTCCCCGACGATTGGGAGCCCGCCGCGAGTCCATCGCCCGTGCCGTCCCGTCAGCCGACTGATGCGCCAGTAGTAATTTGCCAAAGCGGAAGCTGTTCACGTCGACTAGTACTATGCTCAGGAAAGACAGGTCCCCTGTCAAGAAACGTGCAGTGCAAACATACCCGAGAAAGTCAAGAGTCCTCAGAAGAAGTTAGCTTGCGAGATGACTTTAGAGGAAATAACTACTAGCTTGCAAGAAGAGTCAAGAGCCTTTTTTGAACAGAAAAAACAGGAAAAACTGCAGGCACAACTGCACCCCGTAAAGGAATTTCTGAAGACTATACCAATGGACAAAAAAGATTACACCGTTGACTGCTTATATGACCCTCCACCGAAGCCCCTTTCAGACTATGAGCGCATTATTAACAAGCAACATAGCGCACAGATGAGCGCACAGACGGAGGAAGAAAAGAAATGCGGGAAACAAGTTGCTCAGCTCGGAGAACAAGAAGTACAATCGATCGCCCCGCTCATCGTGCCTTCTGATAAGGCGGCTCAGCAAATGCACGAGGAGACAAGTTACGACGTTGCTCCGCTAGCATATAAATATGTTCATGGGCAGCCTCTGGTCATGGATCCGAAAGCTCTAACAACACAGTTATGGAATTTGCATAACTGGTACATGGCCGCTGCAAAAGAAGGGAAAATCTATTTCCTGGCGAGAGTTCAGGAACAGCACTACTTCCGAGAATATGCTGTGCAGGTTGAGTTCGAAGAACTTTTTCAGATGTACAATCAACGTGCCCTCGACAAAGCTATCATCAGCTGCTATTGTCTGTAAATAATTTATTTGTGCAATTTAATTCTTTAGTTAAGCTCTCGTTCATTGCCTATAATTATCCTCACGACATACTTTTGTATGCTATTAATTATGCAGAATGAAGATTCGTGAATGCAGAGTGGGAGGAATCTGGGACATTGGGTTCATTGACCTGGATAAAATTCATGAAGTCACCATAGAACAATGTGCCGAGGCCACAGAGTATGTTTTGCTAACGTTTTTAAAGCGACAAAGTACCAAAAAAGAAATATTTTTCCTTACAACTTCAAGTGAGTGTTACTGTCTTGTACACATTCTATATTTTGCTTTTCCGATATTAAGTGTAATTGATGAGTGATGAATAACCGCGTATATAAACGTGTCCAGGTTCCACTTCATTCTGATGATCATTAAAATCGAGGTTGGAGAAGTTGAAGTCTGGCACTCATTAAGGAGAGAATCTGAGGACTACAGAAGCGTGCGTCTAATGCTTAAGAGGTAATTTCAATCGCACTATATCGGCCTCTTTCGTTCATTTCCTGATATATCGGTCAAATAACTCCTCAATTCATTTTCTTTGTCGGGCAGGGTTTGGAGAAAGTTCAGAGAGGAAGAACCCGGTGAGTGGAAAGAAAAGCTGGAGTTTAAGGCTAACTTGGTAAGTAGTACTTCACGTTTCAATACCATTATCAATCTCTTGATTATTATTTGATTGAATTCTATTCTCGTATAGTGGTGCCTAAAACAACCATCTGGGACGAATTTATGTGGATACTACGTTTGCGAGTACATTCGCATGATGGTCAACGAGAGAGATAATACTCGAAGAACTAGAGAGGTACGTAAACATCATTCACAACTTTATTTTGCTACCATCAATTGTGTTAGTTTCCTTCATATAATTGATTTGATCTCCTTCTTTCAAATTAAGATGGCAAAAAAGCGGAACCAGCTCCTACCAGAAAACTGCGTAAAAGCAATTGCGGAGGAATTGGCGGGATTTTTCCTTACGGAGGTCATACCTGAATCCGGAGAATTCCACTTTATCGACAAGTAGCCTCCCTCCATGTACTAGGAGTGATCTCCATATGTAATTAATTATGAGTACTTTATATGTGTACATATATATACCAAGTTGTATGTGTGCTATGTGATCTTCACGTGTGCGAAAAACTTTTTTTTGTGCATCGACGTGATCTCCTCCGAAACCCTAAACCCTGAAAAATAAACGAAAATAAAAAACAGAAACCCTAAACCCTGAAAAATAAACGAAAAGAAAAAAAGCAGAAACCTTTAGGTCCTCCGCCTGCGTGCGCTCTGCTCTGCCCACGTGGAGGCCTTTAGCACCGGTTTGTAAGCAACCGGTACTAAAGGGGGGTACCCTTTAGTGCCGATTTATTAGCACCGGTTGCTCAACCGGTGCTAAAGGCCCTATAGAACCGGTTTTGTTGCCCATTTTTCTACTAGTGAATAGTAAGCAACCAGCACAATTAAGCGAATATATGTGGATCAAACGGGAAGCAAAATAGCAGTTTCACTTCCATACTGCAGATTTAGGCCACTCTCTTTTACAGCTAGATTTAAATCAAATTAACTCGAACTGGCTGCAGGAAAGAAAACTGACACTTTCCAACCTTTATTAACTTTTAGAAAAGCAAGATTTGGTTCCAACATTCCACCTCCAGTGCTAAACTGTGTTAGCTCAGAAAGAGAACACTGAAAGCTTACAACATTCAGCCACAGGCTACAACTACTCAATTATGAATCACAGTCATAATGTTGAATTATGAATACTGCATGTCTGCGGCTGCAAGAATCTAAATAGATTAATTGCCGGAGATGAACAACCTTTTTGGGGATCACCTCGGTTAGTCATGCAGCATTGCAACAATGTGCCCCTTCGACGGTATGTCGCGAGCATTAGTTGTGATCTTCATGTCCATACATGGAAGGAAATACATGAAAGTAAATGTGGTTCCTGGCCTGGAGAAGTAGAGATATGAAGAATACAAAATAAGAAAAGGTTCCCCTGACCTTGGGATGACGACGATTGTGGAAAGAAGTGACCTTACGGTATGATGAGATCTCGAATATGGCTCTTTTCTTTGTAATCTAAAAATGTACCATTTCCTGATACAAAAAATCATCTCTCATAATAAGTGAAGCGTACCTAAACTGAGCGCCTCAACAAAACCTTTTCCTTGAAAATTTAAGTAGGACAAATCAGAGGGAAATTATGTATACGTTAAGGACAAATGGTACTGCGAAAACAATTTTATGGAAAGCACACACACATATATATAGCAAACAATGTAATAATAGCCGATCGGCGACAGCAGACCTACAGGAAAACGTAATATTTTGCAAACAATGCTTTATTAAAGTATTGCAGATGTCCAAAGCATACTAAAGGAATGGTTTAGAATCGAGAAGATTAAGTAGTCCTCGTTACCAAACCCAGAGTTATTAATTCTTCATAAGCAGTCAAACCATAGAAATATATGTAAGAGAATAGTTCCTTTTAACCAATGGCAATCTACGAAACAACAATGACCTACAACTCTAGCGCCTCTGGAAAATAATCACCCAGGTGGTTTATGTAGATGGAAAACTGACATTAATCTGAATCCAATTTCAAATGATAGACATCCAATTGTGGTAACATATAAGAAAGCAATAATCCTAGTAAAATAATAGCAAAGAAATGGTTTAGATGTAGTAAGCAGCATATACCTTTTCATTTTGCGTCGGTGTCTCTCCCCACTCGAAAAGAGCTTCTAGAATTTTCTACACCCTGATAGTTAAATTTTTAGTAATATAACTTGTAAATTAGTAGGAACCAAGAAATCCATATTGAAACACATAAAAGTATAAAAGGTATGAATCAGAAAGGAACAACCAGCTTGCCAATCGGAGATAAGTTGTAGACATTCATCCTATTCCATAGAAACAAATTAGAGGGTGTCGTGTCTCGTTGCACGGACACCGGGAGTATAGGATACCCCCTTTTAGGTTCGGCACGGGGCGCGAAGGAGGCTGAGAATCGTCTTCTTGGGCGGAGTCTAGATCAAGCTCTCCTCTCCACGATCAAAGCATGCAACCAAAGGGACACAAGGAGCTACCCAGGTTCAGGCTGCCTGGAGGCTAAAAGCCCTACTCCTGCATGTCTGGATTGATGAGTTCTTCATAGTGTGGCTTACAATGGAACCTCCCGGACAGGATACCCGGAAGGGTTTTGGCTCGAGGTAGAAGAAGGACAGATCCTGACCCGGAGGAGATCATCTTCCTCTCTACCTCCGCAGCCCTAGTCTAGTCTTGCTCTGGCTCTAGCTTGTGTTCGTCCTTGTTCTATCTTCTCCTCCTCCTCCCGTGCCTTGGTCCTCCTTTTATAGGCTAAGGGGTTGCCACAGGGTCACGTGAGGAGCACGAGGGACCTTCGGGGTGAAGGACCCTCCTCATCTAGCTTAGGGGGAGACGTGGCCTCTCCTCAGCCTAGCGTCTCCTTTGGGTTAGGTGGGAGCGTCCGCCTTGGAGGTGGACAGGAGCTGACACCACCATGGGACGTGCTTCCCGCCCGCGCTGCCTTCGCCTTGCTTCCCAAGTTTTCCGCGGTGAGGTGGAGTGCTTATCCACAGGGACGTAGGGAAGTACCCGAGAGGGAGCCTGGCCTCCTGCCGGGAACTCGGGCTCTCGGGTCCTTCCTGGCCTTCTTGCTTGATTCGGGGACCCGGAAGGTCCCTAGGACCGGAGCCCTTAGTCGACGTAGGCCATGCGTGTCTTGACGGTGAACCCGCCAGCTTGACTTGAGTCTTGGTCTTGTCCATCTTCATCTTAGGCCCACATGGGGTGGACCCACTTTGGCAGTACTAGGGGAACCCCATGTTCCACTGTTGCGACAGAGGGATCACAATCAGTTGATGATCATCACAATAGAAGGCGAGAAGATTAAAGCTGTCCACAACCTTTTAATGTGACTCTTTAAGTGCAGCTCATAAACCACCTTCCAAGGGCTTAGTTCAAGGAATTGGCCAAAGGCTTACAATGACAGATGAATAATAGTTGATAGTGAGAACTGACCAATGCACTTTTTGTGTTGAGTATCAACTGCCTTCCTATTTTCTTTGATCTACATGACAACACCTACGAAAGGTGTAGAGAGAATATAGTTGCTACCTCATCCGATTATGGAAAGAGAAACACGAAATAAAATTTGCAGCTCAGGGAGATGGTAGAAGTGAAGAACAGAAATGTTACAGACATATCATATTTTTTGCTCTTTAGAACGCAATAAAAAAAAAGGCAGTGTAATTCATATACTTGTGATCTCATAAGCGTTCTCTACTAAAAATGGCAGTGTAATCGCATGCCGTAAGCGTAGAACTCTACTAAAAAGCCCATCAGCTAGCTACTGGAAGCATAATGATGAATAAATAAGTAGATAAACCACGAAATTGGTAGCCCAGGGAAAGCAAATAGGATTTACGCGTGTGAGTGATAAAACTTTTGAATCCAACGACTATCATGGTGAAGCGCTAGTTGATTGATAAAACGGTATGATAATTCTCGTTAATATGACGCAATAGTCAACTATTAGTATACATAGTGTCATCATAGTTTTCGAGCAAAGCACAACGTTCCTTCATCCAAAATTAGAAAAGAGAGAATAACAGGCAAAGGAAAACTGTAGTAGAAGTGTAGAACATATTCTACAAAATCACTGTCAGATGTAAAAAAAACTTCTTATTTTCTCTACACATTCATACTAAAATGTGCAGTATTGTAAGCAAACAACATTCCTTGAACAACAACAATAGACAGTCATCTCAAGCAAAAGAAGACTACCAAACCATCTGAACACATGCAAACCAGAGCAGGGATTCAAAATCCTAGAGCAAAATACAAATATAACTTTGAAGTGCTTATTTAGAGGGATCACATACTAAATCGAGAGGCTCCTGATTTATATTGAAGCAATATTTTTTGTCATAAGATGAAAATTGACATTTCAGTACGTTCATGAAAACCGATAAAGATCCTGGCGTAGGATTTATGAAGTTGCTGATCATCACAACACTAAAAAAAGAAAATTAGACCTAAGATAGCATGGGCGATCTCTAAAAAGAAGGCACAAAAGCAATAAGCTTATTTGATAAAAAAAATCGTGTAAAGCTTATGAAACAACCTAATTGAGAAGTCTCTGATCAGCCTAAACTAAAACATAATCCTATGTTAAGATGACATCTCCACTTTGCCATCAGGCTAAAAGTAAAGCATATGTTTTTTTTTGCGAGTTAAAGGAAGTATATTAAACAGCAACCATAGAGTTATCATGCTGAATACATGAGGTGATACACACCGGAGCCTGTTCCATCCAGGTACTCTCCGATCTAGCAACAGAAGTTTGCTTAGCTAAACAGTGAGCCACCATATTAGCAGCCCGCTTGACATAATTAAAACTGAAAGTACTAAAATGCTTCAAAATTTCTTGAATATCACATAGGATAGGCAGCACCTCAGATCTGTTTTTCTTCCTAGTCTTCCACAGTTCAATCAGGTTTTGACAGTCCTTTTCAAGAGCAACATGTTTAGCTCTGATATCATGGCATAGTTGGACACCATCCCGGGAGGCAAGGGCTTCAGCTACCAGCACATTAGGTAGATGATTATACCTTTTTGCTTTGGCAGTTATAAAATAGCAGTGATGGTCTCTGATGACCATCCATGTCGCCCCAGCTAGAGAGGCTTGGTCGAAAGCTGCATCCACATTCACTTTCAGAGTATCAAGTGGCGGAGGAGACCATTTCGCAATCTCCAGCACAGTTGGGACAGAGCGATCCAGCATCTTTGCTTCCGCAACCAAATCAGCAGCAGTGTCACGAGCCCATCTGCAGGCAGCTTCAAGATTCAGAGGTGTTTTACCATGACGCCGTTCCGTGCGTGCTTTCCAAACAGCCCACATACCACATAGAATGGCACAAGCATCCGAAGAGGGGCATAGAGATCCATCCAGCAGATCAGTAGCCCATGTAAGGGGATGCAGATGAGGGAGTTTTATATCAAATAACTCCTTGAACAAAACCCAAAATTGCTTTGAAATGGGATAGACCGTGAGAGCATGAAACACCGTATCCTCCTCAGCCCCACAGTCAAGACAATTAGCATGATCCTCCATATGCCTCTTGTGGAGGATATCTCGAACCGGGACAAAATTATGCACAACTCTCCACCAGAAAGCCTTGATCTTAGGAGGTGCAGCCAACTTCCAAATCTTGCACCACACAGGGTTCTTTTCATCGAAAGATGGACAAGCAAACTGTTGGGCATGAAGCTCCGAGATTCTGACATTAGCAGCCAGAAGTTTATAAGCCGATCTAACAGAGTATAGACCATTATTTTCTCCCTCCCAGGCCCAGGCATCCGCAGGTAAGGAACCAAGATGTATCCTTTTCACCGCCAGCACGTCAGGGAACAACTGATTTTTATTTAGGGCATTTTCATCCCAACTCCGACCATCCGGAGATAGAAGTTCAACAACGAGATCCGCCTCAGCACCAGGAGGTTTGCATATGGGTCTGCAACCAGGCACCTCCGGGATCCACCTATCTTCCCAAATGCTAGTCTCAGCGCCCTTGCCAATGCGCTTAATCAGTCCCAATTCCAGAGCCTTTCTGCCCTTAAGAATAACATGCCAAGTGTGGGAGGAACCCCTCTTTTGACGAGCCTGGAGAAAGTCACAGTCATGGAAGTATTTCCCTTCAAGAATCTTGGCACATAGGGAGTTAGAATTAGTCATAAGGCGCCATCCCTGCTTTCCTAACATAGCAGTGTTGAAAAGGCCGAGGTCTTTGAACCCCATACCACCATGGGCTTTAGGCTGGGTTAATTCAGACCATCTCCTCCAACGCATCTTTCTATTTTCCCCATCTCCACCCCACCAGAAATTTGCAACAATTGACATGATCTTCTTGCAGGTAGTTTTTGAGAGGACAAAACAACTCATGGAGTAAATCGGGATGGCCTGGGCAATTGCTTTAATCAGCATTTCACGGCCTGCAGGGTTCAGAAACTTCTCACACCATCCCCCCAGCAATTTCTTAATGCAGGCCCAGATTTTGTCAAAGGCAGAGACAGTCTGCCTACCAAGAGCAGTAGGCAGCCCAAGATATTTCTCTTCCAGAGCTTCACGGTCAATAGACAATCTATTCAGCATAATAGTTTTAACCTCCTCATCACAGTTTTTGCTAAAAAAGATAGCAGATTTTGATCTATTCACAAGCTGGCCCGAGCCCATGTGATATGTGTCCAGAATATGCTGCAACCTGTCAGCACCACTCAACGAGGCTTGGGTGAACACAAGACAATCATCAGCAAAAAGAAGGTGGGAGATCCAGGGCGCATGGATACCCACCCGAATGCCTTTAGCTAGAACATTCAAACCAGAGAATTTAAGTAGGCAAGACAAACCTTCACCACAGAGGAGGAATAAATAAGGAGATATGGGATCGCCTTGTCTGATACCCCGGGTAGGAAGGAAAACTTCAGATAATTCCCCATTAACTTTCACAGCGAAGCTGACAGTCTCCACACATTTCATAATAAGGTTCACCCAGCTCTCCGCAAAGCCCAGCTTGAGCATGATACCCCGCAGATAGCTCCACTCCACCCTGTCGTAAGCCTTGGCCATATCAAGCTTCACAACACAGGCTCCAGACTTCCCTTTTTTCTTTTTCAGATAATGGATGCATTCATAGGCAGTCAACACATTGTCCGAGATAAGCCGTCCAGGGACAAAGGCGCTCTGTTCCTCAGCAATGAGATCATCCAGGATCAAGCGAAGCCGATTGGCCAGGACCTTGGAGAAAATTTTATATAGGACATTACACATTGCAATGGGCCTAAATTGAGACATCTCCTGAGGGTGCTTGACTTTAGGAATCAGCACTAACATAGTTTCATTGATATCAGGAGGCATCGGGCCACCTTCCAGAAATTGCAAGACTGCCTCGCACACCACATCACCAACAAGCGACCAGTGCCTTTGAAAGAAGCCAGCAGTGAAGCCATCTGGGCCTGGGGCCTTGTTCGGCTTCATCATGAATAAAGCCTGGCTGATTTCTGTTGGGGTAAAAGGTTTCCCCAGGAAATCATTCATTTCCGTAGTAACCTTGTTGGGCACAAACTGCAGGATAGCATCAGAGTCAATGTTGCCTTGAGAGTGAAAAAGGTCCACAAAGAAAACTGCAGACAATTTAATTGTTCCTGGCTGATCATCGCAAATGGTCCCATCAGGCTTCTTCAGATGATGAATCCTGTTACGCTGCACTCTTTCTCGGCATTTTGCATGAAAAAACCGAGTATTCCGGTCACCTTCAGCTAACCACTGAATCCGAGAGCATTGGCGCATCATGGTTTCTTCTCTAGCCAACAGCTCAGAGATACGCTTAAGCAGATCATGCTCAGCTCTAGTTGGGCCAGAATACAGGCTCTCAGCTCTGAGCTCATCAAGTCTCTTTCTTGCCTCCTTCAGCTGCCTTTTTACAGAGCCAAACACCTCATGGCTCCAGGATTGAAAAGAGCCTTTCAGTCTGGACAGAGAAGCTTTCAGACCCATTAGACCATTGCCTCTAGGATCCCAATTATCATTCACCATAGTTTGATAGCTCGGGTCCCTGGTCCACATGTTCTCAAACCGGAATTGCTTAGCACTCCTCCCAGCCACCAGCACCGCACGCTTTTGAACATCAATAACCAGCGCACAATGATCAGATTCGAAGGTCTGAACATGGGTGACAGACGTTGCCCCAAACCTATTGATAAAGTTTTCATCACCCAAAGCTCTATCTAGCCGGGCCTTGACATTATTTTGCCCCTCCTGACGATTGTCCCAGGTGAAAGGCAGACCAGAAAACCCTAGGTCAGTGAAGCCACAACTATCCACAGCATCCTGAAAGCCCTCCATCTGCCATTCCTCTCTGAAATTTCGCCCAAAGTGTTCCTCTTGAGCCAGCACCTCATTAAAATCCCCAGCACACATCCACGGAAGAGCAGTGATACTACGCAGGAATTTCATCAAGTACCAAGACTCCTTCCGATTTTCCCGGCGCGGTTCACCGTCGAAACCAGTGAAACGCCACTCACCACCAGCCAGCTCATCATTACTGACCGAGACATCAATATGCGATTTATTCTTAGATTTCAATCGCACAATGTTGCCAGTGCGCCACATGAGCACCAGTCCCCCACTGAGACCAGTGCAATCCACACCAATAGCATTTTCAAAACCCAACTTCCAACGCAACATTTCTGCCTTTTCTGCCAACATCTTGGTTTCTGACAGAAAAATCAGCTCCGGCCTGTACTGCTCCGCGAGATCGCGGAGCTCATGAACTGCCTCGGATGCACCGCACCCTCGGCAGTTCAGGATTAAGATTTTCATTGGGTGGGGCGGGCCTGCGCTGCAGGTCCCGCCGAAATAGAGAATTCCTCATCCTTTTTGTGTTTCTTCACCGCCGCATTGTCCACCAGAGAAGTTGGGGACAATAGGAGTTCCCCACCAACAAAGTTGGGCACCTGAAGGAGTCCAGGTGCCTTCGCCTCTCCTCCCTCAATCAAAAGGATTTTTTCAGCCACCGAACCTTGCTTCGTAGAAGGTTTAGTGGCTTTTGTTTTCCTCTTCACCTTTCCTCCATCACCTTTGCCCGCAGAGAATAGTTGCCTGCTAGTATCAGTTATACTGTCCGGGTCTCTGTGGCCAGCAGAGGGCTTCTTCACCGGACTTATCACATCATCATCATCCCCAGGCGGATCAATATCTGGTGCCATGGGTTTGTGCTGAGGTGTGTAGTTGCCACCTCTGGACCCAGAGTGAGAGCCACTCCTGTTACTGCGATTGCTGCTCCAATTCGAGCTAGCGGCAGCCGCCCCAAAGCTCTGGATGCCTGTCCTTTTAATCTCCGGAGCCCTCAGGCTATTATCATAGTCTCTCTTTCCATCACCATTTCTGTCAGTTGGGTCCGGGCATTCTAGTTCAGAATGTCCCATGATTCCACACGAGAAACAAAAGAAAGGGAGTCTCTCATATTGAACAACATAAATTTCATTGATCTTCTTCCTTTCGATGGTGATGAACCGTTTTAGAGGTTTTTCAATTGGAATAAAGACCCGAGCTCAAAGATAACACCCAGCTGCATCTCCTCCCTCGTCCACATCCACTCTGTCCACTTCACCCACCAGTCTAGCAATTTTGGTTCCTTTAACCTCATTCATCCCAGTGAAAGGGATATCCAGGATTCGAACCCAAACCAACATCTTATCAAAGACAATCTCAGAGGGCTTCAAGTTGAGGTCCAAATCCTGTAATAGCACTACATGCCTATTCACCACCCAAGGAGTGCCTTCCAGAGCTCTGTTTTTATCCCCTAAAGTGGCGAAATCCGCAATGAACAAATTATCTCCAGCAGGCCTAGCTTTCAGACCCCTCGGATTACCCCATGCAGGAGGCATCGCTCCCATGATGGTATTCACATGCAGGAGAGATGGGGACAGAACTTTACCAATGAGAGACCATTTTGTCAGGGGGGGGGGGCCTCATCTTCTTCATCACTCCAAACCAGCTTCTCATCTTCACCAGCAGCAAGATTCAGCCGATTCAGCATCTTAGTAACGCGGTCCTTGTTGGCGCGTACCTCATCTGCTCCACCTTGGCGGGGTCCCCTTGAAGAAGAGGCGCTCCAGGTCATCTTCCCCTTGTCCGCCATCGCGGAAAGCTTCAGATCGCCGAGGAAGGGATAAATGGTTGCAGAGTATGCCTAGGCACTACCACGCAAAGGGAAGTCCAACTCGGGGATGCGGCGAGGCCAGAATCACAGGAGGGAAAAGGTCTCACCGAGATCCACGGGAGAGGAGACGAGCACGTATGAGGCGCAGGAGACTCAAAATGAGAGACCCACGGAGGCTAAAGAGTGGGGGGCGGTGGACATATCCCGGGGGAGCTCAGGGCGGCCGGCGCTTAGAGGAAACGGGCGGGGCGGGCGGCGGCGGCGGCGGCGGCAATAGGGTGGCGAAACTCAGATCGCGAGAGCAAGACCATGACCGTTTGCTTCATAACATTAGACCTAAGATAGCATGGGCGATCTCTAAAAAGAAGGCACAAAAGCAATAAGCTTATTTGATAAAAAAAAATCGTGTAAAGCTTATGAAACAACCTAATTGAGAAGTCTCTGATCAGCCTAAACTAAAACAGAATCCTATGTTAAGATGACATCTCCACTTTGCCATCAGGCTAAAAGTAAAGCAGATCTTGTCAAGGGGAAGGAAATGACTCAAACAAAAAGGAGTACTCACTTGGTAATGCGCGTCTGTAAATACATGGTAGTAAGGGTCTCTTCAGCAGAAATGAAAAACGAAAGATTGAAATACAAATGAGTATTGGATAGTGCCCTGGGCAACATCATCTTGTATCAGCTCCGAGCTACAAAACAATTAAGAAGAAAGTTAGATGACCAACAGTGAGAATATCAAATGTTCATGTGAGAATAATCTGCCAAATACTAGAAGACACCAAGCATAAAGAGAAGACGAAGTTCTATTCCTCTCAGGATTTTAGTCAACCATATAAACAGAAATATAAAAAACGTTATGTAGTTTTTAATTGAGAGGCAAGAAATTAGCACCACCAAGAATTGCATATCTCATATATGCGACTCGATGTACCACTTGCTTACATACCATCACACCAATCAGACATCACTCTTGGGAAATTAAATAAACCGAGGACCAAGAGCGGAATGATGTCGTACTTGTTGTTGATCCACTACAGCAACACAAATTGGTTCATGAGAAGCGACACATCGTGTGCAAAATCAAGCAAAAAATAAATGGTGAGAAGAGAGCTTTGATAACTTGCGATCAGATGCAGGAAGATTGTTGCCGTGTCACTGACCTGAGAGCCAATTCGTGCCAATGTTGCGGAAAATTACTGCAGAAATCTAACTTTGTACTTTTATTGAATTACTTCCGTTCATGCCATGGAGACATGGAGGCGCAGAATTTATAGGACACGATGAAGAGGCTTTGAGAAGGCAGAGATTGCATCTCCATCATGTGTTGGACAAATCAATCGGAGGCAGGCCAGAGGATTAGATGGATATAGAAATCAACTTCTCGTCGCTAGACCTAGCAAGAAGAAACAATAAACTGTTGCAGATATACAGATCAAGACCCACACGCGGCGGTTGGAGAAAGCTCACGGCTGCCGGAACAGATGCATAGCCAAATTAAATGGGTTTATAAAAACATACCCATATTTTAAATTTAGGGTTTAATAGTGTTTGACTAATGGCACCAATGTAATTATTTTAAACATGCATGATAAGGACATTATTAAAAAGATATCATTTTTCTGATCATTTTGATGTATAAATCATTTTTTCTGATTTAAAATGAATAAGTCATGATTTTTCAAAGTTTAAACAATTTAAACAATTTTTAGAAATTAAAAGTAATTAAAAACAACGGAAGTGATGACGTCATTATGACATCAGCAATGGAGCTGAGCTCCTGCTGCGCACGGACGCGACCAATGTTGGGGATATCGCTTATCGGAACTTATCGGTCGGCCTAAGATAAGGGGTAAATCGGCAGGTTTATCGGCATATCGGCCGATTTATCGGCATATCGACGGATTTATCGGCTGATTTATCTTATCGGTTAGACGCCGAGAAGCGATAAATCGGCCGATTTATCGGAATATCGGAAGATATCTTAAACAGTGGACGCGACGCACGGGCGAGCGCGAGCAAACGCCGCTAGGCGCGTTGGACGCGCCTGGTCGTGGGAGACCAGAAGGTGGCGGCGCCGCCCCTAAATGGTCACCGGAGTTGCTCCGGCGACACTCGAGCGCGGCGGCCGAAGGAGGAGCACGGCGGCCGGAGCAACTGGAGCAAGAGGGAGAGGGAAAAGAGGTCCTGGAGGACCGGGGACTCACCCTGGAGCTCGTGGAAGTGTAGAATCGTTGAGGCGAGGTCGAGTACGGCCAGAATCAAGCTCGCTGGCGGCGGACAGAGGCGGAAGGGAACGGCGAAACTCGTCGGGCTGCTGGTTTCCCAGCAAGCACGACTCGACCAGGAGGGAGAGGGAAGCACGGCGAAGGTCTAGGAGGCCTCGGTTCGTCGCGAGGAAGCCGGAGACAGCGGCGCCGCGGCGGCGGCCGTACGGCTAGGGTTACGGCCAGAGGACGAAGAGAGCACGGGGAGGAGAGGTCGAGATGTGTGTGAGTTTTTGCAGTAAGGTCCCTGAGTTTTCAGAAAATTGAGTTAGGGTTCAGTTTATATGTAGGGAGGACCGATTCCAAATTTCATAAAACACAGGGGCTTTTTCACAAAAATGCTACGGTACTGTTCGTCACTGCCCATCACTGTAGCTAGCTTCGAAACGCCGTACTACGTTATTACTGTAGTGTCTGAACCTCTACGATCGTGAATGACGAAAACCATCCATCTTCGTGTTTTGACGTATACTTTGGCAAAGGTCAGTATCCACCACGACTGATGCAGGCGTAGCAACACCTCATATGATCTAGACTTTATAACCTTGTATACGTACTTGCACACTAGAACCTTCTCTCAATATATCCATTAGACGGTACACCTTTAGAGCTATCTACCAAGATATGCGATTATAATTATTTTAAGGTTTTGAATCATCCATTATTTAGGTTCACTTATAAATACGCAAACACACAAGTGTAGATCATAATTTAGACAAGTGCCAGTGAGATGGCATTTTTAAATTTGCTCACATTTGAAGATTTATCTACCACAATGATTTAAATTAAACAAGCATGCTACAATTAATTGGAGGAACAAAAAACACGAACACGAGAAACCCTTCAAAAACTTGAAGTTACACAAAGATCCTCTGAATGTCATGTTGTCTACCTCTGCCTAAAGGAATACATATATATTGCCACAAAATACGATTTATATTCAAACAAATGTATTTCTGAACAATAATATCACACTGATATAACCATGGAAGATCGACATATTCAATATTTGTCAAACTGTTTTACTTCAGAAATCATAGTATATAAGCAAATATGTACAAGTCAAGAAAATGAATTATAACAAAGTACAAAAGTTTAGTATAAATAAGTGTTACCGTCACGGAATGGTGTTTTCCCGGTTGGATATAACTGCTACCGCCAAAACTAAATTCAGAGCCGCACCCACTTAGCCCCGAAAAGCACAAACTAATAGAAAGCTTGTAGGCTGGATCAAACACCTGATGCTGCTTTGTTCGAATCTCATAGCAAATCGAACCACGGTGGAGACATGAGCAACCTGTTGCTGCATTGTTCGAATCTCATAGCGAATAAGACGACAAAAGACGTGCTCACACACCCCTTGAACATAAAAAGGGCCATCTACCTGTCTATTACCTGGTCTTAGGTAATCAAAGTTAATCAAGTCGATTGAGTCAATCATCTTTGCTTCGCCCACAAGAACATTGGCAACGCATGTACAATCCCTGAAAAAAGAAATACAATCGTGAAATGATTCACGAGCAACACAAGGTTTCCTCAACTAGGATGCCTGACACCGCAAGGAGATGCATATCTACAACAATATCTATTTCTTCATCTCACGCATGCATATTTTTTACCACAACAATTAATTCTCACCTACCTAGAGAGAAGATGACCTAGACGTCGATTCAGCGGGTGGCCACGAGGTTGTTGGGGGAGAGAGAGGGTATAAATATACATGTAGTGACTGAGAGAAAGGCTTAACTAACTAGTTCATGAGATCGAAATGATCTGTCAATTAATAAAACAAATTACAAGCTTTTAAAAATCAAAAGAAAAAAATCATGTCAATGATGTATTACACAAAGCGTGCAAATTTTAAGTTTAAAATACTAAGCTACATAAAATGACAATGTGTGAGTATGACTATACACACTTTCAGCTCTCGAAAATATAAAATATTTTTTCATTTTCATGTAGCCCAATATTACCAAAACAAATTGCAAGGTGATTTTACATGCTTGTAGGATATGCATTATACACCAAAAAATCATAATTTTAGAACTTATAAATATAGTTTTAAAAAATTAAACTAAAGAGATCCCTCGAGATCGAGAGCAAAAATGAGTATCTGACTTATGCGATGGTTTTTGTACTAAGCGGCGTGAATTAATTTTTGTGCTACTCCAGTCAGTATTCTTTCTATTCATTTAATTTTCTTCTTCATTTATTTTTCTCATTGTTCTTTTCTTATTTTTATTTCATGTGTTTAAAATTTTGATTTTTTGAATTTTCTTGGTTACTTGGTTCACGTTTTTACAAGATAGAACTTTTTGTGTTTTTCCTTTCTTGTCAATTTTTTTCTACTGGTTCATATTTTAGACTAGTTTTTTTTTTGCTAATTTTTTTTACACCAATTTCTACTCTAGACCTATTTATTTCACAATTTATGCACTTAGAACAAATTTGTGTTCATCTTGTAGTGTTGATTTGTTCTCCGGGTGCTATTTTTTTTCTAATTTTTTGATTCGGGTTATAATTGCTATGTTTCTACGGCGGTAAAATTGTATTCCTGTTTGTATTAATATTGTGTTCCGCTTGTAATTTTTATTTGTTCCACATGCGGCTGAACTGTTTTTCCGTGAGTCCAAATTTTTTCCACTTGTAGTCATGATATATATCAAACGCACTATTTTTTTGTTCCACTTAGTACATTCCTCTTCTAGTTCTTGTGATTGTGAGGAGTTCACTCGGAAGACAATTGAGATGACAGTGTGGTATAATAAAAAATAAGTAAAATGCATAAGTTTATTTGAACTGGTAGCTCAGACATCTCACATATACATTCTGCAGTGACAATTCATAATAAAAACAATGTTTCAAACAGATATACCATACTACACTATAACAAAGCGTGTGGGTTTCCGGCTCCTCCGCGCCTCGCGCCCCGTCGGCCTATCGTGTGGCGACTGACGTGTGTTGCGCTGGTTGGCTGCGCTGGTGCCGCTCGGTGCCTTCTTTGTCTGCTTCCTCTTGTTTGTCGTACGTGATCCCGTCTCTGCCGGTTGCTGCCTTGTGCTTCCGCCGGTTGCTCCCAGTGCTTTTCTCTGCTGGTGTTCCCTGTTTGACGGTGTTTGTTCGCTGGTCGTTCCGGTCGAGGCTTGGCTTTAGCTGGTGACGCCGGTGGGGGGGACCTGCAGGGGCGGTGTTTGCGAGGTCTTCCCGGTTGTGGCCGGTTGCCTACCCTGTTTTGCCGGTTGCTCTCCGTTTGTTTGGGTCGTGACCGGCTGCTGTTTTTTTTTGGCGGCTAATGGCTGGTGGGTTTCCTGCATCTTCTCGTGGAGGCTTCTTTCTTTGTTGCGTCTGTGTATCGTGTTAGGTGGACCCTCTTTGCTGTCTTTCCGCGTGTATTCTCGTTTGTGCCCCGACTGTATTTGTTTTGACTTGTCCCTTTGGTTGGCACGTGTTGGTTCGCTCTTGACGCTTATATGTTTGTGGGGCTGCTCGTGCGTCTGATGCCCGTGTGGCTTGCCGCGTGGGTGCGATGCTGGCGCTGCCTTCTATTTTCGTGCTTCTGCGTGTTCCTGGTTTTTTTTCGCCCGGCTTGTTTCCCTCTCCTCCCTATATATACAGCGTATTTCATCGCATCTCGTTTGCTGTTCTTCCTGCCTTGCTTGTGCTTTCATTCGTTTGCTTCCTTGTTTTGCTTCGTTCCTTGCTGTGTTTGTTTCGGCCGTTGGTGGCCGCTTCTTTGGTTGCCTTCCGGCGGCTCCGACGGTTGATGTCGGTGTTTTTTCTCCTCTGCCGTGTCTATCGGTGCGTTTCGTTCTTCTACTTCTGTGTGTTCTTTGTTTCTTCCTTCTTTTTTTGCTCCACTCGTATTCTCTCCTGGCGTGCACACATTCCATCTCGCTTTTTCTTCTTCTTTCTGTTTTAGCTTTTGTTGTCATTCCTTTGCTTCCTTGGTTTGGTTTGCTCTTTGCTCTATTTGGTGTGTCTCTCGGTGGCTGCTTCTTCGGTTCGTTCTACGACGGCGTCTTTGGTATGTTTTGGTCCTGTTTCTTTCCGACGGTGGTTCGAATGTTGCTGCCGTTCCTTTGCTTCCTTGGTTTGGTTCGCTCTTTGCTCTATTTGTTGTGTCTCTCGGTGGCTGCTTCTTCGGTTCATTCTACGGCGGCATCTTTAGTAGATATTGGTCCTGTTTTTTCTGACGGTGGTTTTAATGTTGCGATATCTGTTTCTTTTCACCGGGGTTATTTGTTTGCCCGCTGTTTTTTGCCACGGTGTTCTTTTTTTTGTCTGCATGTTATGTTGGTCGTTTGTCTGCGTTATTTGCTTCCTTGTTATATGTGCTTGTGTAGCGTTGTGTGTTGTTTGCCTCCTTCCTCGTGCTCGTTGTATGGGTCTGCGTCTTTCTAGCTATTGTGTCTCGTGCATGTATCCTTGGTGGCGATTGTATGGGCTTGCATCTTTCTAGCTGTTGTTTTTCGTGCATGTATCCTTGCTGGCGATGTGCATGTGTTTGTCTCGCTGTGTTTCTTTGATTGTTATGTGTTAGCTCTTGATCACTCTTTGCTTATTTGTCGACTCTGCGGGTGCTTTTCTGGTTCGATGCACGACGACCGAGGCGATGACGTTCGGTGCCCCGTGGCCACGTTTTTTGCTCCGTCGTGCGCGTTCGTGCTTGGTCGATGGCGAGCGGATGACATCGCAGGGCGATGTGACAAGAATGTTATCGCTGGTCGTTTTTGGCGGCGGTAGGAGGATGGGATGGATGTCCGGGTTGTACAAGCATAAAAAACTTAAATGGTAAAAACAGAGTCTAATGGTAGAAACCACGACCGGCCCGTCTCGCTGTTGAGCAGGTTGACCATTGGGCAGGCGTGCCTCGTGCATGGACGGGAACGCTGATAGTCTGTTGGCGGGGTTTTACACCTGAAGGGTCACGGTTCACTCGAACAGAACGCCGAGTCATCTAGGTGAACACGGAGCGAGCATTTTCGAGAGCGTTGTGTACGAATAGGAGAGGATCAATAAAGCTGCGGCAGTGATTTTCGGTACGATGCACGGGGTAGTCGGGTTGTTTCCCGTCTAGGTGCACTCTTTTTGTTAGGGATGTCGGCACACTTCCTCTCGTTATACACAGCTCAGGTGCCTATTTACGTGACACTCAGGACACAGGGTGGTGGGCTTAGCCCCCCGGGGTGTGGGCGTCGTCGTGCCCGTTGTGCTTTATCTGTTTCTCTGTGTCTGCGGTCCGATTTCGTCGCACCGTCGAACAGAGAGCCGGGTCGCCTAGGTAAATATTGAGCAAACGCTTTCGAGGCCGTGTGTACGAACAAGAGAGGATCAATGAGGCTGCGACTGAGAGTTTTCGGTGCGATGCCCGGGTTAGTAGGTTGTTTCCCGTCTGAGTGAATTCTTTTGTTAGGGACGTGAGCGTGCTTCCTCCTGTTGTACACAGTTCGGCAGTCTGTTTATGCGACACGCAGGACACGGTGTGGTGGGGCTCGGTGTGTCGGGTGTGTTATGAGCGAACATGAGCGGATCAATGAGGCTGCGACAGAGGGTTCTCGGTGTGAGGTGTGGGTTAGGCGGGATGGCCCATGACTGGCTGAATTCTTTTATTAAGCACGGTGGCATGTTCCCTCTTGTTGTATGGGGACCAGGCGACTGGTTACACGGCGCTCAGGACACGGGCCGGTGGGGTTCGGCTCCCAGGGGTGTGAGGAGAGGGTCAACGAGGCTGCGATAGAATTATTGGTACGACGCCCGAGTTAGTCGGGTAGTTCCCGTCTGGGCAAACTCTTTCATTGGGAATAGCAGCGTGCTTCGTCCTGATATACACAATCTAGGCGTCTGCTTATACTACACTATATGTTACTTTTTGTGAGGGTACTTCAACGTTCATCCTTATCTTGGTCTGTGGTGTTCCCTGTTTTTTCTTACTCGAAGGACTGCGTGTGAGGGCTATGCTGATCTGGAGTGTGGTGCCGTCGGTGTGGTGCCCTGTCGCTCTGGTCACCCTGATATTGGTTTGGGGTGACTGCTGGGTGGGAGCGCACGTTTTTCTATTTCCCTGAGCTACCGACGTCGTTAGGCTACCCTAGCCTCCCGTTGATTCGTCTCGGCCTTCGCCTGTCGAGGCAGAACTAGAGACTGGGAGGGTTCGGTGATCCTGGTGCTAGCTTTGCCTAGCAGTTCCAGAGTTCTCGGTGTGGCACCCGAGTAAGGCGGGGCAGTTTCTGTCTGGATGAACTGTTTTGCTGATTATGGTAGTGTACTTCCTTATGCTATAGACAGTTCAGGCTTCTCGCTATACGACACCCTGAAAGTGCATGTGTTGCCCCATGTGTGGTTTTGGTAATTAATGACAATCCTTATGGACTAATGTTTGTATTGAGTTATTCTTATAGGTTTGTCCATTGGCATCGCTTGAACTCCATGTGTTGGATTAAAGGTTGTATGCCATCAAGATCATTGATTATGATGGACATATTTATATGATCAAGAAGATGAAAAGATACAAGGTTGATCAAGACTAAGTGCAAAGAGTGGTTTCAAGTTGATCAACGCACAAAGCTAAATGATATACCATGTGAGATCATGTGATCTAATGGTATGGTAAGAATTTGTCCATACAGTTTTGTGAACTAACCCATTATGTGTGTGTGGCATTCCTTTGTTAGGGTTAGGTATCTCTCCATGGGCTTGCATCAAAAGGAAGATTTCTTATAGCTCATGGAGGATGATGTCAAGTGGTGATCGTCATCAAGGTTGAGATGTGCAAGTTCAAGATGGACATCTAGAAGATATCATATGCTTGAAGCTTGCAACCCATTTGGAGATAATGGTCAAGTGAAGATGTTCCTAAGAGAGGCACTCCCATCTTGGTGTATGGGGGTGCGATATATGAGTCTTCACCAAGCAAAGCGCAATCAAGAAAGGTGGTCCACTTGAAGAGGTCAAGATCGTCATCATCTAGCTCAAGTGGAATGCGCAAGGCAAAGGTATGATCTTGATAGGGTTTCTATTTTACCGGTCTCATGGTGTTAGTAGGAGACTGGGTTATAGGATAGACGGCGTACTATCAAGAGGGGTTCTCAAGTGAGTAACTTGATCGCATTTTTGTGGAGAGCTCAAACCTTTGCATACTTGGCATCAACATCTTTCTTGGTTCTTATTTGGTTTTTCTCCTAGTTGGGTTTTGGTGCTTGTCGTGATCTTCATGACAAGCCCAAGTTCTTCGAGAATGGATTTTGTTTGGAAAACTTGTTGCGTTCTCGGCGTTGTAAATATTACCGGTACACCTTCGAGATAGGGTCCACATCTTACCATGTGTGGTATCCCCTCTATAATTGTGACCTTTAATATTTCCAACAAAATTGGTCTCACCTGTTTTGGAGTTCGAACGAGAAAGTTATTACATTTCAGGCTTTGCCGTTTTGCTGTTGATTTTCCTAACCGGAGTCTCCGGCCTCAGGGGTGCTCAGGGCCGGAGTCTCCGGCCTCCCTGGTTTTGGAGCGAAGAGCCCCACGGACGGCGCTTGCGGTATAGGGGTCCGAAGTTGGTCCGGAGTATCCCCGGAGTCTCCGCCTAGGCCGGAGTCTCCGGCCCTCGTGGTCCGGAGTCTCCGGTTTAAGTTTCCTGCATCGGCTTTTTTTTGTCATTCTGGGTCCAGAGTCTCCGCCCTTCTTGGTCCGGAGTCCCTGGCCTTCGTGGTCCGGAGTCTCCGGTGTAAGTTGGCTGCAATGACTCTTTTTCTGGGAGGGGTATAAATACCCCTCCACCTACCTCCAGCCGGCCAGCTCTTCTAAGCACGTTTTTCCCCATCTCTCACCTCCATTGTTGACCTTGGAAAGATTGCCCATCTCCCAATTCCTCCCATGATTCTTGCATATCTTTGAGGGATTTGAGAGAGGAGATCTAGATCTACATTTCCACCAATCCATCTCTCCTCTAAGTGAGGGGAACCTAGTAGATCTTGATCTTGGAGTTCTTGTGTGGTTCTCTTCTTTGTTCTTCCTCTTTTTCCCCCCATAAGCATTAGTTGCTTGTGGTGGGATTTGAGAGTGAAGGATTTGAGCACTTGTGCTCTTGCCATTGCTTTGTGCATCGGTTTGTGCTCTCCACGAGGATTCGTGAAAGTTGAAAGTTTGTGAACTTGTTACTCTTGGGTCTTTGGACCCTAGACGCCGTTGTGGTGGTTGAGACCTTGTGTGGTCACTTGTTGCTGTTCGGGAGCCCCAAATTCGGTTGTGGGTGTGTGCCCCGGATCGTTGTTGTAAAGGCTCCGGTTTCCGCCTAGAAGGATTCCGATAGTGGAAGGTGAACCAATCCTTTGTGGTGCGGTTCATCGGACAATAGGGTGAGCCTTTGTGGCATTGAGATCGACCTTTGTGGTGCCTCACACCTCTCCAACGAGACGTACTCCCCTAAAAAGGAGGAACTCGGGAATACATCCTCGTCTCCGCGTGCCTCGGTTATTTCTATACCCGAGCTCTTTACTTATGCACTTTACATTGTGATAGCCTTCATGCTTGTTGCTTGTCTTGCTTAGCATAAGTTGTTGGTGCACATAGGTGAGCCTAGTTTATTTAGGTTGTTGGCTTGTTAATTTAAACACCTAGTTTTATTCCGCAATTATCAAGCCTAAACCGGAAAAGTTAATCGCCTATTCACCCCCCTCTAGGCGACATCCTTGTTCTTTCACACCCGGAGCACGATGTAGTGGGGCTCGGATCTCCGGGGAGTGAGCATCGGCGAGTCCTGCTGTGATTTGCTTGTTTTTTTTGCGCTCGTGGCCTGTTTCCATCGCGCCTGTTAGCTCTGCCTTGTATGTCCGGCTGGTAATACCGTCTTTTTGGCCTATCCGCTTCGATGCATGTCGTGAAGGTCTGTTGACGGGGTCCTCTGCCGGGGGGTCGCGGTCCTGTCGAACAGAACAACGGGTCGTCTTGTTGAACATGTAGAGAATGTTGTTGAGTGTGTTGCGTGCAAACGGGAGAGGGTCAATGAGGCTGTGATAGAGAGTTAGGCGGGGGCAGTTTTCGACAGGACGGGCTCTCTTGCTAGGAATGGCGGCGTACTTTGTCATGTTATGTACAACCCAGTCGTCTGTTTATAGGGCATCCAGGACGCGTGGTGGTGGTCCGGCTTTCTCGGGGAGTAGGCATCGATGAGGCCCATTGTGCTTCATCTATTCCTTCGTACTCGTGACGTGTTTTTATCGTAGCTGTCATCTCCGCCTGCAGGTCTAGCCAGCACCACTGCCTTTCTGGCCTATCGGCTTTGGCGCGTGTCTCACGTCCGAAAAACCCTGCCGTCGAGGAAGCTTCGGGTTTTTTGCTTTCTCGCCGCTGGTCGCAATGGAGGACGAGGCGCGAGATCACCCAGGAAGTCTCGATCGATTCATTGTGATTCGCTCCAACGCCGAGATGACGCCGCTGATGTGCGTCCAGAGGTCCATGCTGCCGCACGCGCAAGAGTTCGCCCTGCCGAGCTGGTTCCCTCTCACGCCGCCGTCTGTGTTGGAGGAGGAGCCGTCGACCAAGCGCATGCGGGTCGAGGTAGATCCTGACTTCTTCGACCTCCTCCCCGACGAGATGTTGTGCTTGGTCATCTCCTTTCTGCCCGTCAAATATGGCGTGCGAACCACTGTTCTCTCCAAGCGGTGGAGGCCCCTATGGCGCTCCGTTCCTCTCGACCTTGTCGTCGATGATCGTCTATACCGCCTGGATCGTGATCGCCTCGTTGTCGTCTCGCAGATCCTCGCCGCACACGACAGTCCGGCCACGCGCCTTTCCATCCGAAGCTTCCGCTTCAACTGCTGTGCTGTCGGTGCCTATATCGACAAATGGTTCCAGTGCCGCGCCCTGAGTCGCCTCAACGAGCTCCATTTTGAAACTGGACCACCATTGTTCGACTTGCCGGCTTCGATGTTCCGCCTCTTACCCACGCTGCGCCGCGCCAGGTTTGCCCAGTGCTCCGTTCCCCCGATAGAGGCTGGGTTCGTGCTTCTTTTCTCTCTTCTGAAGCATCTCGTCCTCTATGGCGTTGGCTCATCGAGCAGCTCCATTGAGCGTCTCCTCTGTGCTTGCACTGTGTTGGAGAGTCTACAGATCGGTGGTCTCCACGGACTGGACGGTTATCTCCGCATAGTGTCGGCGACTCTACGGTCGATTAGCCTGTCTTGTTAGAGTTACGCCAGGGCGGGTTTCCAGCTCCGCGACCTGGTCGTCGAGGAAGCACCCTTGCTTGAGAGATTGAGTGTATTTAGTCCAGACGGTTGGACATCGACCAGAGTCATTAATGCGCCAAGATTGGCGTTGCTGGGCTACTCAAGTTAGTGTAGTTCGAAGCTTGTTATTGGATCTACAACATTTCAGGTAGAATGGCTTTCTCGGCGTATAGTTGATGCCCTTGTTGTTCTCTCGGTTTGCCGCTTGCATTTTCACTAACCATTCTGGTGCGTGTTCGGTGTGGTGCAGAAGATGATTCCCAATAGGCTGGCTACGGCTTTCCGTACGGTCAAGGTGCTGGCTTTCTCTGTTGACCCTAGCTTGGATGCAGCTGTCGGCTTCCTTGTTTGTTTCCCGTGCACAGAGAAGCTGTACATCGACGTGAGCTTTCTTTTTTTGTTCGGATGAGTTGTATGAGCATCTATAGTGATAATGTTTTTATTCCGATTAGTTACAGTATAGCCTTCATCCGGGAAATAGGCATCCGAGTTGCGTTTGCGCAAAGAGAAGATCTGTATGGGCTATAGCTGATGGCACTATCTATCAGCCATCTTTTAAATAAATAAATATAAAAAATCTATCTGTCATCTTACGACCGTGTTCCGTCTTAGGGATCGAAAGTTCCTGTTTTCTTGCTGGCATTTAGGCGCTGTTTTGCTCTACATCCTCTGAAGTAGGGTTCGTTTGGACATGCAACTGGCTGAGTTTTATTTTTTCTTGTGATCCTCCTACCTTTAGTGTATTGCCCGGGTTTACGCTGTCACTTTACCGTTCGTCAGGTATGCTTAACGTAGATATAACTGGACCTCGATCCGTTTTCTTTTGCTCGGTTGTTTTTTTTTCTTTTGTTGCTATTACATTTAGCTTGTTTTCTTGTTTGATAGGCATCGAGGGGCCGACGCCGAAAAACAGGCTACAATATGACAGAAGTAATCCTATTGAGTGCCTTGATCGCCATCTCAAGGAAGTTACTCTGAATGACTACCGAGGTACCCCGCGAGGCTAGGTTCGCTAAGTTCTTTGTTGTGAATGCAAGTGCGCTGAAGCTGATGAGGATTGGCATCGATGAGGACCGGGGTGACCAGTGGCTTGTTCGTGAGCGAAAGAAGTTGCATCTACAGCGCAGGGCTTCTGCGCGGGCTGAATTTCGCTTTAAAGATATAGGTACGAACTTGATGAACTATGTTCATCTTGTGCATGATTTCTCGCTGCCTGATCCCTTCGCAGAGGCGCTGAACTGGAGAAACTGGAATATTTAATATCGATCTGAACTTTGTGGAATATTAGTGGGAGTGTAATATTCACAAGGCCGCTTCTTTTGGTTTGTACGGTTGCTGCTGCGAATCGGCGATCATGCGGGTTCTATGGATTCGATACAGCGCAACTTCTCTGATGTTCGGTTTTTTGGGTCGACGCTGCTGCTTTCCGGGCTACATTCGTGACTTCTTAATTGATGGTTGTTCCAGGTTTTGAAGTTAATCGACGATCACTCGGGTTCTATAGATTCGATATAGCGCAGCCTCTCTGATCTTCGGCCCATTGAGTCGACGTTGCTGCTTTCCGCGGCTATATTCGTGACTTCTTGATGGATGGTTGCTCAGGTTTTGGAGTGGTGCGTACATATATTTTCATTCGGGACTTGCTGCTAAGCCTTTGTGAACAGGAATAGACGAGTAGTACCAGGTAACCTACACGCTCACGCAGGAGCAATACGACGTACTTAGCCCTGGAAGGCATCATGGTTTGAGTTTCTCTCGCGTGGAAACTTCGAGTTTCCTGCGGAGGAGAATAATGTGTTTGCCTTGCAGCTTGATCTTTTCTTCGAGGACGCGGACGGCTTTCTTAAGGTCGTTGTAGGCAACCGCTTCTGAGTTGAGCTTTGCGTAGAGTTCCGACGCCCTTGTTTGGGTCTGCGTGCGATAGTTTTGAGCTTCTCTTAGTCTCTGGAATGCTCGGTGCATCGGTCAAGGGCCTTGGCTAGCCGATCGTCTCTGTCTGCCAGTAAGGCTTTCAGCTTTTCGATGTACGCCGTTGTAGCGGTCTTCCTTTCGTGCGAAGGGGGTTCATCGGCCCTGCAGAAGTTATGTACATATATGGTTGGATTTGTTGTGTAGTCAATCTAGAGGCCTTCGAAAGGGAAAAGCAGTCTATAATCGATTGGAAGAAAGGGCGGAGTGGATGTGGTGGAACGGATGTTGAGGTAAGTACCTGAACATTGCGGCAGATCTTCCTGCGGTGTTCTTTTTCTCGGCAGTAGCGGGGCGTTCTGCGAACGGCATGGTTACGCGGTGCCGTCAAGAACTGAGGGGCGCTCGCGCATGAGAGGAGGGGCAACTAAATTCTGAGTGAAGTGAAGAGGACTGGCTTCACGATGATAGGGACGGCCGGAGGAATGACAGTATTAGAAGAGAAAGGGAGTGGGAGCGGGGTGCGCAAGACGATGAGCTGATCTGATTTGTGTGCGTGTGAGCCTGATGGAATATACGTGAAGTTGGTTTATCGCCGTACGCCTCGTTTTGCGTCCATAAAGTGCGCGTAGACACACTTTCTGTATGGTTACACATGTGATGTCTATATGAGTACACACGTATGCTCGTTTAGGCTGATGGAAAAGCCTAAGTGATGGCATTTGCAGACGGGTATCAAACTGCCGCAGGCTTGCGCGGGAGTAGCCCGGTTCGTAATATTAACTAGGCTTAACGCAATGTCCCTGTTGGGCGTTTCCTTGCTGCTTTGGTCTCTGTTTCGATCTCCTTGCAGATGAGATCAGTTTCCTGGTCTTGTAGGCGAATCTGATTTTCGAGTTGCTTGATTTGCTCAATCAGGCCTATGTTGCGTGCCTGGCTCCTCTCTAGGGCTCTGGTGTATTGCTCGGACCTCTTGTATGCCGCCTCCGCGTCGGTGTAACATTGTTTGACAACTCGAGGTATGCGACAGTTTGCTGAGGGTTTTGAGCATTTGGTCTGTCCGGGCTATGTTCTGGGCTTCGAGGCGCTGGATAATACGTTCCTCTGCCGAGATGGATCTCGAGACGGCGACGCTGGAACTACCAACCCTGTAGGTTTACGTGCGAAGAAGCATAGATGAGTCGAGACGGCTGTATGTATTGAAAGGTAAAGTTCTAACGAAACTAAGAAGAGATGATGGAACGAATACCGGGCTGCTTGGACATGTTTAGGTCCTCCTGTGATGTTATCCTCATTTGGAGCAGGGTACGGGATCGGTGGAGACGACATGGCTGTGGAGAAGAAGAGGGCTAGGAGGAGTGTGCGTCGGGAATTTATTGGGGGTCATCGGCCGTCCTGGCTATCTTGTTTTCACGTATCTATTGCGGTTCCAAAATTGAGGCAATAGATGTGAGGAAGAAGGCTTGTCGTCAACAAGTGGTTTAGGAGATTGTGTGCTAAGGTGTTTTTCTTTCTTACGCCCGGTCCTTCCTGATGCTACACGTATTTTTTATTGTGTTGTTTTGCCCCTTTTTTTGTGATTGAGCCGTCGTACTTCTTCGTCTATGCGTCCCGGTGGCCAGGCGTGGTTGGACACGTTGTTGTTGTGTAAGGGAGATCACGTGTTTACTGCGCCCTATAGGGTAGCAGTGTTGTTCACCGTCCTGTGTAGGCTATGTGCCTGTATGTTACAAGCGCCAGGCGTGGTAAGGACACGCTGTTGTCGTGCAAGAGGTAAGATACCATCTACGACGCTGCCCTCCGAGGCACACAGGACACCAGGTAAATCACGCTATTGTTGCGCACGTGGTCACTGATGCGCGTCGCAAGTTAGGGTTGTTACTCGGTTAAGGCGACGTGATCTTTCTTGGGCAACGATATCAGGCAATATCAAGCACTGGAGTTGTAGGTCAGTCGGGGTAGCGTTAGCGTGGTTGGACCCGGGACGCGGTGACGGCCTGGGCAGGAAAGGCGGGAGTCGAGATCGAATGCGGGGACCCTCCTAGGCGGGAATCCGGAGGTGAGGCGAGTCTCTGTATGGGTCGACCATACCGGAAGACGATGTGTTCACGTGGGACTGACGTTTCCGGATACGAACGTCTTTTTGGAATTCGAAGAGCGGATGTCAGTCTGCTTGGCTATACATGTAGCCTGTTGAGATGCAGCTTAGACTTTTTACGTGTGGTTCGACTTCGTCAGTCTTGTTCTTGTTAGTTGGTTTGCTATGCCATTCAAATTGGCAGTACCGTTATTTTTATGGGTTCTGATCCTGGAATGGCGGTTAAATATTTAGAGTCGGCTTGATATTTGGAGGCGTCGCAGGTATTGTATACTCTGTGGCGCAGCGTCGCATGTTGTGTTTTACCCTCGCATGCGGGCCACTCTTATCCCTCCCAGTGGTTATGCTACCGAGGGCTGCACTTCCGTACGGCTAGACGCGTAAGTGTGAGATTCTGGCAAGGTCAGCGGCGCGTCCGATTGCCGGCTACCAGCGGCTCGCCTGGTTGCCACCGCAATCATGTCCTTGCCACGTGTAGGCACACGTGCACTCTTACGAACATGTAAGAGGTCAGCGGATACGCCGCTGCTTATCTTATCTGTGCTTATATATATATACCTTGCCTTAGAAGACTACCTGGAATAGTCTCTTCGGGTCATTTTCAGTGGCGCGTTGCTGGAGCGACATCGCGGTAACACGAGCTCCACACCGGCCGGAATGGAGATGGACCACCGGGTGAGCGCGCCTGCGTAGCTTTGCACTGCTATTGTCATTTTCAGCGTTGGCGCAGTTGATTTTCCCCTGCTGTTTTGGTCGACCCGTCTTTTTTGGTCGTACCGGATCAAGAGCTCAAGTATAGGGCGAAAGATAGCACTCCATTTGCGTGACGCTAGAAGTATTCTCGCTAGCATTTACGGCTCCGTTTGTTCTTGATTGCGGTTGTAGAAATGATATGTTCTTCTTGTTGGGTACTTCTAGGTATTGGCGCGGACGAGTTCCTGCGAATTATGGGCCGTTCTTGGCTGGTTAACTTTGGTTTTCTTTGCTGGCGTTTTGGCGCTCATCTTTCCGGCCTTTTTTTGCACTATTGGTTGCACATTTGATTTCTTGAGACAGATTTTGCTGGTACGCTTACGGTTCGCTGTCTATTTTGTTGCTAGGAGACTTCCTTCGCGTAACAAAGTACCGCACCGGGATATGGTATCTTTGATGGATGATGTGCCCGCGGCTGCGGAGAGATCGTCAATGGGTGAGGTTGTGGCTGCGGATGGACCTTGTCATTCGTTGGCGACGGCCTCGGCACCTGCTCGAGACTCATCGACCTCTTCGTAAGTTGTACCCAGCCTTTTTCAGGTGCAATAAGCTTAGATGATTGTTTTTCGTGGTCAGTTGGTTTGGGCTATGCAGTATTTGCTGCAGAAGGTGATTTTGATGTTGCATGATGCAGCCTTGACAACTTATATTATGACTTCCTCCATTGTATGCTTTTGCTTATGCGTTCTGCGGTTAAGGCAGTTCGATGATGAATCTTGTTGTTTTGCTAATTTTGGTGATGTGTTATGTGTTGTGTAGTTGTTTTTTATTACGTGTTGTGCTGTCTAAACAAGTAAGGTAGTGGTTTGTTTCGTTACCGTTAGATATTTTACGATGCACTCGGTTTTTAGGTACTTCGTCCGATGCTCTGTGCTGGTTACGTATTTTATAAGTACGTTCTACTCATTTTTTATACTTTCAAGTGATGCAATATGAGAGATTTTGATATGCGTTGTACCGTTTAGACAAGTATGACGAGAATGGCTTGCCTAGATACTTTTTACAGTACACTTTTGCTAGGTAATTCTAATGACAGATTGCGCTATTAACTCGATGCTATCGGTTTTAGTCCAAGCATCACGGGAATGCCAGACGATGCAGTCGCTCAGATTCTTGTCAGGGTTCCTCCATAACCACGCTGGTTACTGGCGATGTCAGGCGCTTGTAGAATGTTCAGGCAATATACGGAAAGCAGTTCTTTCAAGGAGCTAATCTTGTCACACAGTGGAGGAGCTCCGTTGTTAGGTTTCTTTACCAACTTCTATGAGGACAAACGGTTTATCACAGAGCACAGTCTTGACCTACACATTTTGAAATCGCTGTCGCTTCCGAGTTGTGAAGATAATTGTTCATGTCGAATATACGTCCTAGGGTGTCGCGACGGTCATGTGTTACTTAACGGTGGGTATCGTACTTCCACGTTGTTAAATATCTGGGATTCAATCAGGAAGACTGAGACACTGATAGAGAAACCATACATCTATAGTCGTGATGAGCCTTTCAATGGCACAGTTATCTTTTCAAGAAATGGTGGTGGATGGAGTACACACTGTTGTCAGTCAGACAATTTCTGGGTTGTTTGGATATCAACGAGTAGATATCCTGGCCTTGCCAAGGTCAAGAGGAACTCGTCAGAGTTAGGAACTTGGGAGTACTGGGTTGCATCTACTGCCAATATGTCAGTGACCGACAACAGGCTAGCGACTCTCGTAGGGGATATTTTGTACAGGCTAACTAAGTCCAACTACATCATTGCCTTCAACAACGTGACGACGACTCTGTACTATGTTCAATGCCCCAAGGAGACACGTGATATATTCAGGTGCAACGTTCACGTCATCAGGGGGCGTAATGGAGGTGTTGGCCTTGTGGTCGTCAAGGGTTTTACCCTGCAGACGTGGTACAGTACAGGATCGTCAATGGGAGATCATGCTTGGATGTTTCACAAGATTGTTGATTTGGCTGCTTTCCTTGGCCTTGATACGTCCTATCCGTGTTACTGGACACACCCCGTAAGGATTCTCCGCGCGTTGGAGGGTAGAGATATTGTGCTTGTACGGGCGAAGGAAGGAGTATTACGAGTAGATATCATCACGATGCGGTGGAAAAAGCTAGGACTTGAAACTGTTTCGTTCACTTTATATCCCTACGCAATAGCACTAGGTCAAGGTGGTTATTCATATATGCTCCGTGCATTTATACATCTATCATATTTGCTGATCAAATCTTATATTGTTTGTCAGTGAGCGACCTGATTCGGAAGGCAGCAAAAAGGAGACGAACTGAAGACGCTGCTACCAATCCGCTTGGTTTAGTGACGTATAAGGGAGGCGAGGAAAAGGTCGCGTTGAATATCCAGTAGCCAGTTGACGAGGTTAAAGTGGGGCTTTGCAGCCTAAGGAAGGCGCGTGGGGAAGGATCATGTATACAACACCTGTTCTGCATGGTAAGTCTGTATTGGTGCCGCGTGGATGTGGAACGGGAGGCGATGTTTTCTGACCTGCTGTAGACGGGCGGAAGAAGGCATGTGTTTGGGTGCAGCGCTAAACGGCCAGTTCATCCAGGCAGGGGTATGTAGAATATAGGAGGCTGCGTTGTATGTTTTTTTGCCGATCGGTGTTAAACGATATATCGTGGCCTTGTCCATGAAATATATATGTATCGTAATTCTCAATAAAACGTGCGTAATTACCGAGACGACATGGTTAGATGGCAAAACACGCCGTTGAGTGGGTACGAAATTACCGGTCGCAAGGAGGATGCGTGGCCTTGGTAGTGTGGTGTTCACACCGCCGCTCTATGACCTCGGTGCGCTGGTCTTATCCGTCTGGTAAAAAATAGACCATCTACCACTGGTAAAAAATTGACCATCTACCGCTCCTCCGTTTGTCTTCTTTCCCCTGGGCACTCGATCGGCGTGGTTTCTTCCGTCGGGGGGCGTGAATGCGTGCTTCGCCGATGATCTCGCCTCAGAAGCTGCCAGCGGCATCGGCGGAGGGGTGGCTACCAGATCTGGTCACCACGGCGACGGGCACCACCTTGGATACGACGGCTTGGATAGCCGTCCCCTCCGTCGCATCACTGACGGCGGCGGGTATTCATGCGGCGGAGGGAACGCATTCAGACGCATCAGCGAAAGAAGGGCTGGAGGGAGGGCACGGCGATACAAGATTGGCCTTACGGTCCCCGTCCTTCGCCGATCCAAGTTACCTGGGGGAGTTGCAGTCTGACGGCTCTCCATCGGAGCGGCCATGCGGTGGCGACGCCGTTCCCGCTTTGACGCATTGTGAGCAGGTAATCCTTGCTTCTCATCTCTTACGCGGCGTGGGCTTGTCGTTCTCCGGTTCTTTTCTCAGAGTCTTGAATTAACACGCCTTGGGGACTCCTGACATGTCGCTGGGTATTACGTACGTTTTAACCTGCTTCTAGGTTCCAATTTAGTTTTACCTACGCGTAAGGCTCTTTTTAAGTTTCTTTGGTTGTTGGTTATATGGGCACCAATACTTTCAGCTGTCGTCGGTGTAGGGAGTGAGTGGTTCCTACGAGTTCTGCTTGTTTATTCTGTCAAGAGTTCGGCTAGCACCTCCTTTTAGCGTCACACTTTTGTTTCTCGTGAATTTCCCGTCTATGTACAGTCCCTGATAAATAAGGGCGTTGTTGTAGCTGTGTGACCAAGAAACTGCCTAATTTAGAGGCAGACCGTTTTTTGGCGTCCACTGATCTTGGTGGCATTGATGCTGTTTACTGCTGAAACACAGGGCGGGTCACGTGCTAATTACTCCATGTGTATAGTGTCCTGCTTACAGGGTTGCGACTCTAAATTTGATGTTGTTAACTTAGCGCCAAGTGCAGGCTTAGTATTTGCAAGAATTTGCCTCCTCTGATAATTTGTTGTTTTTTCTTCAACGTCTTTTATTTATCTTCTTTTGATTCAGGATTTATGCATGGAAGATTTATCGCAAAAAAGGTGCATGGAAGTTTCATTCCATTGTGGTTATCTATTCAAATTATACCTTTTTTTTATCACCGAGGGATTGATGCTTTGTATCAGGCTAACAAGTTGCAATTAACGATATGCATTTCTGCCTTCTGTTGTAGCCGTTGGCGCTAGGAGGCAGCGAGTTTTTTTTAGATAAGGGGGTGCGGATCCCCGGCCTCTGCATCCAAGAGATGCACACAGCCATCCGCAATTATTAGAGATCACAGTTATACAAGTTCAACATTCAGGGATCACATAAGGTGGCCACAAAGATTAACCACTCAAATAGAAAAAGATTAAACATCTAAGCGTCTAGTATGAAGCCATCCAGCCCGGTTGAAGATAGCCCGCACCACCATCAGCAAACGGGTACATCCGGCATCCATAAGTCCACGCTGGTCCGCAGGGAGCAGGCATGACCAAGAGCGGATCCAATAACACGCCCTGTGGATAACCTGCAAATAATGTGATGAAGTCGATTTGTTAAACACAATATCATTTCTACAGTTCCAAACAGACCACAAGATGGCCGCAACACCTGTTGTAACTTTATCAATTCCATTCAACCATGAGCCAAACAAATTCTCAATACTTGTAGGAGGATATACATTAAAAGTGAAGTGAACAAGCCTCCAAATATTACGCACAAAAGGACACTTAATAAAGAGGTGTTCAACAGTTTCATCGTCGTCACAAAACACGCATTTCTTACTACCAACCCACCTTCGTTTAATCAAATTATCTTTTGTTAAAATTTCTTTCCTATTGAGAAACCATAAGAAAATTTTAATCTTTAGTGGTATTTTTAACTTCCAGAGATACTTACGCAAATATCTAGTGTGACCGTTTAGAAAGTCCGCATACAATGACTTTACCGTAAACATGCCATTGGAAGTGAGAGCCCAAGAAAACGAGTCCTCCTGATCACTAAGATGAATCCGCATTAACCTCTCAACAAGGCGAAACCACACCGTTCTATTATTCCCTATCAAAGTCCGTCGGAAAGGTAAGTTGATAGGCACTGTCCTAAGCACATCAGCCACCAAACTGTTCTTATTAGACGCAAGTTGGTACAGGTTTGGATATTCATCGCATAAAGGGTTTGGACTTAGCCAACTGTCCTCCCAAAACCGGACTTGCTCCCCGTTACCGACTTTAAATCTTCCGCGTTGAAAGAAATCATCTTTTACCCTCATGATTCCCTTCCAAAAAGGCGAATCCAAAGGTTGCACACGCACCTGGGATAACGATTTACCCCCTAGATATTTGTTAACTAGCAATTCTTTCCATACGCCATCTTCCCTTAATAATTTAAACAGCCACTTACTAAGGAGGCATTTATTTTGTATTTCCAAAACCGAGATGCCCAGCCCACCTTGATCCTTTGGTCTACACACCAGGTTCCACTTTGTTAATCTATATTTTCGCTTATGTTGATTGCTTTGCCAAAAGAAACGAGAACGATAAAAATCCAACCGTTTGCGGACTCCCTTAGGAATTTCAAAAAAGGATAGTAGGAACATTGGCAGACTTGTTAAAACCGAATTAATGAGGACAAGACGGTCTCCGTAAGACAACATCTTTGCCACCCAAGCTGCCAACTTCTTTTCAAACCTATCTTCTACCGTTTTCCATTCCATGTTCAGCAATTTCCTAAAATGAATCGGTATTCCCAAATACCTAAAATGCAAGGAGCCAACTCCACACCCAAAAATCGAACAATACTCAGCTTGTTGATCTTTGGCCGCCCCAAAACAATATAATTCGCTTTTGTGAAAATTAATTTTCAAACCCGAGATCTGTTCAAACAACACTAAAATGAGTTTCATATTCATGGCTTTCGCAATGTCATGCTCGAGGAATAGAATCGTGTCATCCGCATATTGGAGTATCGAAACCCCACCTTCAACAAGATGAGGTAATAACCCACCCACTTGTCCATCCTCCTTTGCACGAGAAATTAAAATAGCCAACATGTCAACGACGAGATTAAATAAGATAGGAGACATCGGATCTCCCTGTCTTAACCCCTTGAGCGTTTGGAAGTAATGACCGATGTCGTCATTAACACGTATCCCGACACTCCCCCCTTGGACAAAGTGATCAATCCAATTACACCAATCTGCCGAGAACCCTTTCATTCTTAGAGTTTGTTGCAAAAAAGACCACTTTACTTTATCGTAAGCCTTTTCGAAATCAATTTTGAATAGCACTCCATCTAATTTTTTCCTATGAATCTCATGGATTGTCTCATGAAAGACTACCACTCCTTCAAGAATATTTCTACCCGTAATAAACGCAGTTTGGGTAGGCCGAATTACTTTACTCGCAATAGAGGTAACCCGGTTGGTGGCTACTTTTGTAAAAATCTTAAAAATCTCATGGAGGCAGCGAGTTGGCCCTGGGCGACTATAACTCACACTGGTCCGCAAACATGAGGCCCCAAGGTGACCGAACATGGAACTGGCCAAAGAAAAAATACATCTTTGCCAAAGTTGATGAGGACGACGACGAGTGCTCGGGCATTTCTATACCTCGGAAAAGGTAATGTTAGTTACTGCCAGTTCTTACACGTCGTTGACATTTTTGTCCGCCTGTTTTCCGCAGGGTGAAGCGTTCTGGGTTTAAGTCAGGAGTACGGCGGGCCTCTACAAGAGACCAAGCGTCGCAGTGCGATATCATTGTTGACGACATGATAAAGAACGCTTCAGAAACAAACGATGAGTTGGCTGAGGATGGCAAGGCCTAGGTCACTCAGCTGGGAAAGACGGAGTTGACCGAGGGTGCAAGTGAAGGTGACGACACGGGCCACCTTATGGACGAGGCTTGACAACGTTGTTACTGTCTATCTTTAGGTGTCACGTAGGATATATTGCCAATAGTCTCATGGTGTAGTCAGTGACTTCCGTCGAAAGAATCAAAGCTGAACTGTCCAATCATATTGACCGCGTGAGCCACTACACGTGGCTGCTAACTGGTTCCTTTATATGTGTGTCCAGTGCCAGGCTGGTTATACGACGCCTACTTAAGTAGTCGCATGTTTATATCGAGGGCTGAGTCTGCGACTTGGATAAGGCTAGCGAGGCAGAGCCACTGATCTCTACTGGGAAGCGGTCTTCAGCGTCAGCCTAGGCTAAGATTGTATTTCAGTGACCAAACTTGTTTTGAGCGTCAGCCCAGGCTAAGATTGTATTTCAGTAACGAAACTTGTTTTGAGCGTCAGCCCAGTCTAAGATTGTATTTCAGTGACCAAACTTGTTTTCGGCCTATAAGCCTCTGTATAGGTTGTAACAGGGGAGAGCGGGTGGAGCGGGAGGGGGCATATGGTTTGTTTAACGACGTAATTCTGGGGAACATCGCGACATGCCATAAGCGATGCCATAGCATTTACTTCTTCCCTCGCTACATGTGACCCTTGGGTCTCAGGCCGCGTCCCGTACCTTCTTTTTCGTTGTTTTTCTCTATAAGTCAGGTCTCAGGCAGCGTGTAAGCATACCCTGCCACTCGGTCTAGATAGCTGTCGTACAAAGTGGGAGGCGAGAGGCAGACGGCAAGAAGGCTCGCCCAAGACATGGGTCTGCGAGGTCATCGATCCTATTATAAAGGCGAAATATTTAAGCCGATTAGGCACAGAAATGTGTATTATTCTGGACACGTAATTTCGTTGTAAACCCTAGGTCTAGCCGCCTATATAAGTCAGACCTCGGGTAGCCTGCATGCGCACTCTCATATGGTCCAGATAGCTGACGCACGAGACGGAAATCAGCAGGTCGCCGGATGGAGGGTTGCCTAGGACATAAACCACGGAGTCACCAAGCCCGTAATAAGAGGGGCACCCTTTAGTCGACTAGATTTAGGGCTGTGTGTCGCCCTCGGATGAGTAATTTCGTCATATGCCCTGCGTGCATTGTCTGACGTGCAGTCAGGCAGTTGACGTGCAAGTCAGTCGGACAGAGGCGGTCGGCTGGAAGGGTCGTACGAGGCTGAAGTCACGTGGCTTATATATTATAGAGAAGACAATATTTGACATCCATTGGGTCCACAAGCTCGGGATGCCACGGAGATGGCTGGGTAATTAATGTGTACACCTGGTCGCCCAGCGGACGCGTGCATATATGTTGCCGCGAGTTTATGCGTGAATACATTTTCCAGCTCATAATCTGTGTAGCTATTGTATCCAACTAGCCTACGATGTTTCCTAAAAATTTCAAAACCCAGGCGAGCATCTAGAGCAGCGTACTTGATCCGGTCCAGGCTTAGCGGAGATTTGCCCCATCCTTTTCGATTTAGCTTTTTTATCTTCGGGTCCTTCTTATCAAGCATTGTACCGATGTAGGCGTTGGCCAGATCATACAGTGCCAGGAGATGATTCTTTGTAGGATGTGGGATCTCTTTCTGGAGGTCACACGTGCGCGCAATGTCGATTCCATAGTACTCTAACATGCGCGCACCATTGTTTACTGGAGCCCCGCAGAAGAGAATCTCCCTATCTCCCAGGAACTGCCGGAGAAGTTCCGGCACTGCGTCGGCTTGATATATGTGGTAGACAAGCGTCTCGTACCCCACGGACAGCTGGAGAACGGCGGCACGCTGCTTCTTCTCTGCCGGAAGATACCTTCGCTCTGCCTTCTTCGGGCGTCGGTGAATTCACAGTCAAGTCCCACGCACTTGGCTTCCATGTTGTCCAGGAATTCCTGCTTGACGCGGCGTATCCACTCCTCTACCGTTGCTGCACGCTGAGTGACGGTAGCCTTGAACTTCATGCCTTCTTTCTCGAAGTACCAAGGCTGCGGGTTTTCCGCCGCGGGCGTAAGAATTGCCCCGCACTTGCTGCTCGAATTCCCAACGCATCGTATTCTCATATACATCCAACTAGCTACGGGATAACGGTGAAACCTCCCTCTTCGATCTATATCTTCCCCAAGTGGAAAAAGTCCCTCCCGAGTAGCCTCCCTCCAAGGCGGCTCCGGAGGCGCCGCCACCCACTAACCCTAGAAGTCCGACTCCCGGCTCAAGCCCTTGTCGCCGCTGCTGCCGTTGATGGCGGTGGTGGCGGCGCCCACCCCGAGGACGGTGGGCAGGAGAGTTGGTTCGCGGTGGCGTCTCGCGGGGGCGATGAGGCGTGGCGGCGGCCATGGGGCGGCGCGGTCGAAGACCGGCGCCTGAGGATCCCCGGTGGAACGGCGCTGTGGTGGTGGTGGGAAGGCGCCGGCGGCCGGCCGATCTCGCCTTAGCGCGGATCTAGGTCGCGTTTTCGTCGGGGCACCTCGGATTCGTTGGCCCATCTTGCCTTCGGGCGGATCTGTATGCCGAATCCAGCCGGAGCCAACGGTGGTGGGTTGGCTGTGGTCTTTAGCCACGCCGACGATCTACGTTGTGGCACCGGTCTACCCCTCCATTGCCGCCTTTCCTCCTGGGAGTGGTCTCGCGGCGTCGGGGCCTGCGAGGCTCAGCAATAATGGTGGTGGTCCTGGGGTTCCGATTGCGCGAAGAAGAAGAGCTGTCTCACGACTGGCCTCCTGGATCTGGCTAGAATGACGCGTTCCGGAAGACTCCGCCGGCGAACTCCACTGGACGATTCATGCCTGGAGATTGCTGGATCGGGTGAGATTCGGTCGTGCGCACCCATGTTTTACTCTGGCCGTTTGGTTTCAGAGGGAGCGCTTCGAAGCTCTGTTGGCTGTTAATATCATGGGACATGTTCTCGTTCCATGGTGCTGGCAGAGAATGTCATGTAAGTCGAGATCTGAGGACTATCAATGGTGGTTCGAATCTTTCTGGCGATGAGGAATTGGCTTGGTGTTTCATGACTTGGAGCAGCGGCATGTAACTGGGGGCGACAACATACGTGAAGTCCAATGTTCTACCTTTTAGGGTGAAAGTCCAAGGTCTGGCCTTAATTGGTTGTGCCTGACAGTGGTCTTGCTGAACACATTGTTTTGAGAGCGAGGACTATCTTCAGGGTGAAAACCCAAGGTTTGGCCTTAATTGGTTGTGCCTGGCACCGTTCTTCTTGAAGGCGTTGCTTTTGAAGAATTGGACATCAGGTGTTGTCTTGGTGGTGGTTGTGCGGCTGCTGCAAGGACTGTAACTCTGTAGCGGGACTTTTCATTTTATTTCTTCTTCGTATTGTTTTTCGGCTGTGTGCATCTGTGATAGCTTTGGTTATTGCGTATTTGCAGAGGCTGGGTGTAATTTGTATCTCGTCGATATTAATATACACTCTTTATCTAAAAAAAATGTAAGAATTGCTGCCACACAAAGTATGTGTTGCTCGAAAATTAAAAAAAAATTGTGTTGGTCGAAACAGTGATGGTGTTTGCAACTAAGTATCTCGACCAAAGGTGTGATTTTCCATTCAAGAACTATGTAACAAAACTTCCACATGTACTTTGTTCAAGTATTCTGTTTGTGCTTGAGTTGACATTTCTTGTGAAAAGTATCTGGTATGCATGCTATATATCTCTTTGGCTGTGCTTATGCACTCAAACCAAATAGAGCCATGTTCTGGTTAATCCACTTCTGATTTTACTCTTATTCTCTAAAACACTTAAGCTGTGGTGGTTATGTGTAATATGCGTTAAGAGTAAGTGAGAAATAAATTGGACAAGTAAATCAAGCAGATTTAAAAGGCAGTGGAGCACCTGAAGCTCAAGTCTGTCATCGGGGCATTCAAGGAGGTACTTCTTTTTGACTGGAAATATGGTCAAGTCGATATGGCATGCAGCCGCATGTGGATATGTATAAGGTTGTGCCATTGTTGTCGATAAGAGTATGCATTCGGTTTATGAGCTGGAGTATGTCTAATCAATTGATCCCGTCCTTCAAGCACTAGTAGAATTTCTTTCAGGTGATTTCCGGGTTTGTCATCGCCGCTTTCACCGGGAGCTGGCTTAATCTTAGAACGAAGGCTCAAGATGAGCCCAGCTTAAAATTAATGAAGCCACACCCAGCTGAGTACATAGTTTTGATACAACAAAGGGGCCAAGCCCAGGAATGAAAAGATAAAAGGTCCACAGTCCACCAACTGTGCCACATTCGCTAAGACTAGTCCTAAGAGCAAGATCTAAGCGACTAGAAAGCGGAAAGCTAGGGATACAACAGGAGGGGGATCACGCCGGGTCCTCCCTAACAAGCGAATAAAGTGAGTGAATCCTGCCAATCGTCACTTGTATCAACTCCCGGTCTCGACTCCTAGCCATTGGCTTCCACACCTGCAGATACATAGAGAGTTTGTATAGTCTGTCAGCCGGGTGCGCCGGGAAGGTCCCTTCAATAGTAAATTTGTTCCTAGTGTTCCACATTGTCCAATATAAGGCCACACAGCAAATCCATAGCACCTGCCTTTCTTGGCCTGAGTACGTATCTATCAGACGGTATAGGTCAGCGAAGCATGTGGGATACCAAGAGCATTGGAGCAGCTCCCGAGTTGTGCTCCACATGAATTTGGCGAGGGGGCAGGTGAAAAAAATATGACTCGTGTCCTCAAACTCGTCACAAAGGACGCAACGCCCCGAGGAGGGTCCCCATCTCCTAGCAATGTTGTCATTAGAAGGTAGTCTCTTCCTGATAATTTGCCAAAGGAAGATCCTGACCTTAAGGGGAACCCCAATCCTCCAAATCTCCCCAAAATGTTTCCTGGGGGTGCCTGACACAGTTTCTGGTACAATGACTTGACCGAGAACCGCCCCGACGGTTCAAGCGTCGAGGTAATCCTGTCCGGTGTCAAAGACAGCTGTATCGGAGCTAACTCGCGAAGAAGGTTAGACCACTCAATCCTCTCAGGGGGGCCTAACTCCCGGCGGAAAGGTATGTGCCACTCTCCCTGAACGCATGCCGCGGCAACCTCCACCTCCGGTTCCGCGGTGATATCAAAGAGGGTTGGGTATCTAACACTGAGAATGCAGAGCCTACCCACAGATCCAGCCACTGTCTAGTGGAGGATCCATTGCCCACAATGTGTTTAGCCCCCAAGCTAAAAATCGGTTTGATCTTTTGGATGGCCATCCAAAATTGAGACCCCTGGTGATGAGAGTCCACCCACAGGTCCTTAGATCGCAAGTATTTCCCGCGGAGGATGTCGGTCCACAGCCCTCCTCACCTGCGAATAGTTTCCAGATCCATTTAGCCATGGGCGAGCTGGCTTAATCTCATATATGTCATCTACATCGGTCACAACCGTGACTTCACTTGGTATTGATTAGGGATTAACACCTGGGAAATCTTTATTTTTTTCCTGACTATCATTTACATTGGTGCTCTGATTCAAGGTTTCTGAGTGCACACACTATGCCACTGTTCTACGAGAAGTAGCATGATCAAGTCGATGAGGTGCTCTGGCCTTGCCAGGAGTCAGTACGAGAAGCTCGTGACAAGGGCTTCTTCAGCAACATACCAAAGGGAGCCTCGAGTTCAAGGAGAGCCCCAGTAGTTTGATTCACTAACTGAGAGTCTTTGTATGCTGTGTAAATCGGATGAACAAAGGGGATGTTTGATCCTAGAATTCTGTACAGCCAAGAACACCTTCGAATTTTCCCTTCAAAGGAAAAGAAGAAGAACATATTTTATTTTGGACACGTGGAATCGAAGAACACATTTGTGCTGTCTTTTAGCTACAAAAATGGATTGAAAAGGGTTGATGGTAATGTTGTAAAGCTCAGAGCAGTGTATGTATTTTTGCATGAGCAATCTATAATCTGTCATGATTCTGAGAATGAACTTTCTGTTGGGTTCATCTCTTCAAATAATAACGACATGTTTCATGCGAAGAAAAAACTCCTTATTAACATGATGGCGTGGTTACTCTCTGAATGTTTGATTTACTTCCACAAAAGTATTTAGATGGTAATTACTAACGGATTTGCTGCAATAGTGATGCATGCTAGCAGCCAATAAGGGAAGTTGCAATTGAAATGTAGGTTCAGGAATTAAGGCAAACCCAAGATTTTTCAGTCAATATCTGCATATTTCAGGCAATGATGTTTCAGACAAACTGAAGATTCTACTGATACATAATATTTCTCTTTATTCTAATTCCTGCCACTAAAGATGAGAAGGTGTTGTAAGCACGTGTAATCTGTTATATTTCCGAAAGCTACAAACCTGAACAATCACATTCATCTAGTAAAGGGCAACGGCGCTCAAACTGGTTGGTGCCATTTCTGTAGTAGTAAAAGACAATGCCCGCATTTGGAACTTCTCGATGGAAGATTCCTCAGGAAGTATATATATTGTATTGAAGGCACAAAAGAAATTTGAAGCAGATGATTTCATTCCATTCATATGAGAGTTTCATTACATTACAAGAGTCCATGACCCCGGACTTGAGGGTTACATTGGGATGATACATCCTTGACTAGCTAAGCCTTTGTCCACGCATACATGAGTGGTTTCTTCTAGGAAATGCAGACTCCACTCGACGAACTTCCAATGCATATGAACCAAAGTCAAGCATCACAATTTTACACGAGGAATAGCAAAATACCCAAACTAAGGCAGCTCACACGACTAAGGGTGTCGCAAACTCCATTGAGTTTCTCCTCTTACTGCTGCAAACCGGGTAGCAAACGGGAGTTTGATATTTTTTTTTTTTTTGCATTGAGGGCGTGTTTCCACGCTTATTTCTCATGCTTTGCAGTAGCACTTTTTAGCAACAGTTTCGATGCTTTGCTCTGGTTCCTCCTTTCGTTTGCTTAAACCTTCTGTTTAGGACCAGCAAAAGGAGCTAATTTCATTTGCGACATACTATACCTTAGTAACTAAGATCTTGCTGCCTTAGGTTGGAAACCCCACTACGACGCGTGTAAAATTGTAAATGACTGAATAAGGTTCAGATAACACTAGAAGCTGCTAAGTAGAATAACTGCAGAACTTAAAAGAAACAATTAACACCCTATGTATGGTTTAGAAGGAATAGCCAGCAAGAACAAATACCAGGGACTCAAGAAACTAGGACTCTCGGCGGCGGTCGGCTAGAAGGCGCCACTTCATCACTTGGTGGGTGGCATGGTCTTCACCTGGTTCAAGGCGATCCTCATGGGAGGGTAGTGAGTGTTTCCCTTGTAGACCACTTCAACATAGCCGTCCTCCACGTCGGAGACGACGACGGCATGGTTCAAGATGACGAGACGCTCCCCCGTTGGCAGGGTCCCCGCTGGCGTGCGCATCTTCACGGTCATGCCCTTCTTGATCTGTGCGGATGAGGGCTTCTTGGTGTACTTCTTCTCAGCTCCGGTTGTCTCGTGCTCGGTTGTTGCGGACAGCTTCGTGGCGGCAGCTGGCGCAGTGGAGGACTTGGGCCCGGCGTAGTGAACCTCGGGGTCGGTGCTTCTCGGCGTGGCATCGTTAGCCTCTTTGGAGCTTCTCCCAGGTCCATGTACACGATCTTCCTGTCAGCTCCGGGTGCTCCGGTCGGGATGAGCACGCGTGGGTAGTACGGAAGCGAGGCAGAGCCTTTCTTGGGCGCGCTGGCGTGCTTCTGGGTCGCAGTGCCGGCGGACGGGATCAGGCGCGGCGGCGGCGCGGCAGAGGACTTCTTCAGGACTCTCCCGTTGGCGACGTTGATGGCCTTCCGGCGGCGCTCCAACTCGCGACGGATGTCGTTGCGCGCCGCGGACGAGCGCTGCGCCATGATCGCGGGCATGGTTCTGGATTGCTGGCTACGGATGGGAGGAGGGTTCAGCGAGAGCGCCCGAATTGCAGGGTGGCGGTAGGCTTATATCGATTGTGGGAGATCGACGAGGCGCAGCCGGAGTCGGACAGGGATGCGTGGATGTCAAGCAGAGTGACGCCTGAGCTGTAACTCGATGGCAATGGCGGTGGGAGTCCGACTTGCAGTCGCAGGCAGCGAATTGTGGTCGCGTACTCGCGTGGATACCAAGCTCAGTCCAAAGTAATTGGACACAGAAACTTGCCGGACAGGACTAGGCGTCCCCCGGGGATCTTTCCGTCCGATCCCCGGGTCGCCAGCCCGACACGTGTCCACTAATATAGGTTAATCCCGCTTTTGCTACAAAACTCCCGATTTTTGCTGCAAATCGTCCCGCTTTTGCTGCATTGTAGCAAAAAACAGTTCGTACACAAAACATGAAGACAAAAATTCTGGCCTCGCCGGAGACCTCACCGGAGACCTCGCCGGAGACGTGGTAGCAAAAAGTTTATGCTATTGTCGCAACAGAAAAGTTCTATTGTAGCAAAATCAACTTCACCGGAGACTCTCGCCGGAGACATCGCCGGAGACCTCACCAGAGACCTCGCCGGAGACGTGGTAGCAAAAAGTTTATACTATTGTAGCAACAGAAAAGTTCTATTGTAGCAAAAATCAACTTCGCCGGAGACTCTCGCCGGAGACATCCCCGGGGACCTTCTCCGGCGGCGTGTGCATGCTTCAATGCTGCAATATAACAATTTTTTTTGCTATTGTTGTTATGTGTTTTGCTACAATAGGATAAAGTTTTTGCTACGATGTTTCCGACGAGGTCTCTGTCGATGTCTCCGGCGAAACCGATTTTGCTACAATAGCACATTTTTTTTGCCACGGGATCTCCGGCGAGGTCTCCGGTGAGGTCCGGTGAGTCCGGTGAGGCCGCCGGCGAAATCGGTCTTTTCTCCGGCGAAATTGATTTTGCTACAATAGCACATCTGTTTTGCTACGGGATCTCCGGTGAGCTCTCCGGTGAGGTCCGGCGAGTCCGGTGAGGTCGCCGGCGAAATCGATCTTTTCTAATCTATTTTCTGGACGAACCGTTTTTTGCTACATAGGAGCAAAAGCGGGCAATTATTTGCTACACGGTAGCAAAAACGGGATTTGAACAGAAAAAAGGGGACACGGGTGACCCGGGTGATCTTTCCCAAAGATCCCCCGGATGATTACTATACTTTTCCAAACTTGCCATGATCGGCACGATGGACGCGCTTCGGCAATCCGAGTTCGACTCGAATCGTGATCGCGCCGTGGACTCATACTCGTAATTGGAAACGGCTGGAACTTCCCAAATTACGCAGCGGCGACGACTCATACTCGGATCCGGACGCGTTCTATTCCATCGACGACATAGCGGCTCATGTGTTCAGGAAGCTGGTGGATACCGGGCGAATAAAAAAAAAACTATGCGACGTCTTTGTAGCGAATTGGCTGCAAAGCGACATCGTTCGCAATAATAGCTGTGGTGCGACATCTCTCTGCGCAGAAATAGCCCAGGCACGACATGGCCGTTAATTCATTATCTCCACGCGGTAAACCCCGTTTGACCGTTACATGGATTAGTTTATTACGAGTGGGACCTCACGCGTGCTCTGTAGCGGTGGTAATAGCTCCTATGCGACATTTGCCACTGTTCGTGGGGGAACAATCTCTGCCACGCGCCGGCGTCCCTTGGAGATCACTCCTATCCTGTCGTCGGGTCTCGGCTTCTCCGGGCTGGAGGAAATCATCCTTGCGACGGCGGTAGATGGAGCGGGCGAGTCGAGCGGCGGCGCGAGAAGAGAAGCGGCAATCGGAGTCGAGCAGGCGGGCGGCGACGCAGGGTTTGCGGTCGCAATCGCAGGTAAGGCCGACGAGGGAGGGTGGAGGATGGGGTGGTGCGGGTACGCGGTCGCAGAGGAGACCGGCGGCCCAATTCGTGACTCGGGCAGCGGCGAGGGATTCAACCTATCGTCTTTGCAAGCGATACCGGATTTCGGTGAAGCAGGTGTTGAAGCTGGCGTGGCTGCGTCACGGCTACGGCGGCAAGGGTTTTCCACTTTGCCGTCATTCGCCGCCGAGGCCGAGACAGAGGCTTGCCTCGATGCGCAACATTGTTGCGGACGACCAGAGCAGCTCGGGCCGGAGCTCATCGAGCAGGATTTCAACCCCGAGCCTGGACTTCGAAGTAGCGGTGAGCCTAGAAGATTTCAGTCTAGTTGCCGGGCTGGCGGAGGACAGATTGGTGTGCTCAGAAATTCTCTGCGAGATGAAGTTGAGCTAGAGGAAACAGTTACAGAGCCAGCTGCAACAACAGAGTCAGCTCCAGGGCCAGCGCTGGGAGAGTGTGGGGGAGTACTTTTGTGAACTGGCCATGTAATCACCATGTCGAACACCTTGGGGGCGTGCTCTGGACATGCCGATGTTGGTATTCGCACGTTCTTGTGTTCACCATGTCCAACACTTTTGTGAAACCTTGTCAACTAGGTAGAGGCTTATAAAAGATGTCATCTATAGACAATGATTTACTTCTTTATTTACCAAGTGGTAAATAAAGTGCCATTTGTCACTATAAAAGATGTCATCTATTGAAGCATTTTTTGTTTGAATATATCTAGACCTTGTTTATCAATTGGAGTTGTTAGTATATGACAAAGTAAGAACATGTGCACTGGTTTTTCCATTTTTTGATTGTTTTTGAATTTTTTATGCTTATTTCAAAATCGGTCAAACCCAAGTTTGACCAACAATTAAACAAGTTTGAACTCATTTGAAAGTGTGCACATGAAATAAGTTTAAGACATGAACATGAACAATTTTAATACATGAACATGAAATATATTTTGAATGTTTTTGAATTAGTTATGCTAAACAGCAAGTGCACAAGTTTTTTTAGTTTATTGAATATGTCAAACACGCATTGGCCACGGCCCAAATGGTGTTTTTTTTTCTATTCTCACCGCCTCGCAACGGCCGAACGGCACGGCCCAACCAACTAAGACCCAAACACCTCGCCACGGCCCAATGCCACGCGTTCTTATCCGCCCATTTTTCCCCACTCACTCGCCGCTCCCACTTTCGCCGCCGCTCCCACTTGCTCGCCGCCGGCGACCAATCCACCTCCAGCTGCAGATCCAGCACCGCGTAGCCACAATGTTTAGGAGGGGGGGTTCAAACTCGGCCGCGATGGCCATTCCGGTGGCGGTAACCGCTCCGACGAGGACGACGAAGAGTTCGTCCTTCCGGACGATTTGCCGCCGATTCCGCTGGGCGGGTGCCGCGTCACGCGCGGCGGCCGCACCGGCACCTGCAGCTTCCGCGTCCTCCTCGACGTCGTGTTGCCAGCATGGAAGAGGGTGGACGACGCCGACGCCGAGCAGGCCGCTGCGGAGGAGGCGTTCAAGGCCGGCGAGGAGGGCGCCGAGCAGCGCTTTCGTGTGGCGGTGGACGCGCGGGAGGTCGCCGTGGCCGTCCTCCGCATCGTAGAGCAGGAGGACCTCGGCGTCGATCCGTAGATTGACAACACCGCCGCCGCACCATCGCCGGCAACCGAAGGGCAAATTTTTTAGTTTTTATATTTTGTTATTATTAGAATTACTATGTAAAATGGCCGTTTGTGCCCCACCCCCTAAATATGAATGAAAATGGCGCTCGTCCATTAAAAAACATTCACCAAAATGTTGTTCAAACTTGTGTACTTGTTTAAAAGATGATGCACAAGAATTTGCACGAAAAATCCTTCACAAACTATGAATCATAAAATATTCAAAAAACATTCAAAAAACTTGTGCACTTGTTCAAAAAACATTCACCAACCGAAGGATCCAGGCTTAGTTTTTCATTTTCATGTTTTAAACTTGTTTAAATCTTGGTCAAACTTAGGTTTGACCGAATTCAAAATAATCATAAAATATTCAAAAAAATCAAAAAAATGAAAAACCAGTGCACATGTTCTTAGTTTGTCATATACTAACAACTCCAATTGATAAACAAGGTCTAGATACATTCAAACAAAATATGCTTGAATGTGGTGTGAAATCTCAAATCTCAAACTATGAACTCTCATGTGTGAAGAGATGTGGTTTTGGATTTGCAACATGAAATTTTTCAAAAACTCACCAAAGCTTCATTTTGGAGCGACTAAGAAGGATTCAGGCTTAGTTTTTCATTTTCATGTTTTAAACTTGTTTAAATCTTGGTCAAACTTAGGTTTGACAGAATTCAAAATAATCATAAAATATTCAAAAAACATCAAAAAAATGAAAAACCAGTGCACATGTTATTAGTTTGTCATATACTATCAACTCCAATTGATAAAAAAGGTCTAGATACATTCAAACAAAATATGCTTGAATGTGGTGTGAAATCTCAAATCTCAAACTATGAACTCTCATGTGTGAAGAGATGTGGTTTTGGATTTGCAACATGAAATTTTCCAAAAACTCACCAAAGCTTCATTTTGGAGTGACTAAGAAGGATCCAGGCTTAGTTTTTCATTTTCATGTTTTAAACTTGTTTAAATCTTGGTCAAACTTAGGTTTGACCGAATTCAAAATAATCATAAAATATTGAAAAAACATCAAAAAAAATGAAAAAACCAGCCCAGCCCCGCCGCCATAGATCAAGCCTCGCCGTGCGACGATGATGAGGCGCGGAGGTTCCAGCTCGCGCGGCGGCCATTCCGGCGGCGGATCTGACGAGGAGCGGAAGCGGAATGGGCGGAAGCGGCCGGCGCACGCCTCTGACCCCGAACGGGCGCGTCGGGTTGCTTCCGACGGCGGTCGGAAGCGCGGCGCCGCCTGCGTACGCCCGGCGCGCCGTCGACGAGTACGACCGCCAGATGGAGATGGCGGCGGCGGCGCGAGGCAGCCGCTACGAGCCGGGCGGAAGCTCCTCCGGCGCGGGGAGCTCCGCCATTGCACGAGCACCGCTGCCGCCGCCGAAGAGGGAGGAGGAGGAGCAGCAGGGCTTGGCACCGCGCGCCGGGCGCGTCGGCCTTCTTCCGGGAGACTACGTCGACGACGGCGACCTCGACTGGGTCACCGCCGAGCTGATGGAGCGCACCAAGGACGAGCAGCAGCAGCTCGTCGCCCGCCGGCAGATGGAAGAGGAGCTCAATGAGTTCCGCTACCGCCATGCTATCGAGGAGTCCCTCGCCGACATGCCGTGGGGCGCCTCTGACTCCGACTGAGCGGCGCCGCCGCCTCGTCGCCGCCGCACCCTGGGGCTCACTCAAGTGAGCCCAATTTTGGATGGATCGAACTAGGGGTAGGAGCTGCGGTGACGTCCTACTCCGTGCCCTGTAATAGCGTAGATATGAACTAATCCGTGCCCGTGTGGCTTTTGCTCCGACGAGCCTGCCATTAGAACTACTCCGTGTGTAATAGTATACTTATATGCTATGTTTGTGTGCAGTTTTAATTCTGTCTGTCTGTTGTTTGAATTCTTGTCTGAATCGGAGCTTCCCAATATTATCTGTTATGCTTGTCTGAATCGGAGCTCGCCGGCATTGCCGTGCTTCGTCGCCGGAGAAGAAGAAGACAGGCAGGGGAGGATGCGCGCGCAGGGGAGGAGGATATAACGGTCATCGTTGCTGTGTGGGTCCCATCTTATGCAAGCTGACGTGGATAAGTTGTGGGTCCCACCCGCCGGCTCCCCATAATCCTAATCCTAACTAACAAACTGCGCTTAAGTGCCAAGTCGCAGCAGAGCAATTTGTTCAAACAGCGATGTCGCAGCAGAGCTATTCCTGCCAACGACGTCGCTGCCCATCAATTGACGATGAAAAACGTCGCATAGGAGCTATTCGCCCGGTGGATACCAGGCTTTTGAGCTAATTGCAGATGCACTTCGTTTTCTGAATGTGTTGCTTTGAACTTTTTTCATTCTGTACGTCATAGTTTTCTGATGCAGAATTAGGATTTTGCATTCTTGGTTCTTTCATGGAGCTATCACTTCCCTCTTAGTACAATGCGGATTTTCTGCATTTCAGGTTCTTAAGGCCAGCTTGCCAGGGGCTGATCTCATACAAACTGAATCCTTTTGCCTGCTTTGCTTGGGAACCACAATTTGGTATCTCTTATGCTAGCAACATACATCAGGTACACTTAATTGTTAGTAGATTTCCACCCGCCTTTCGTATTGCTAATCGCTTGATGAATCAGCATATGAGCCAGAGTTAGTAAAACTTGTCTTACAGCACCAAGCATAGAAATGTCAGACAAAGATCCATGGATGGCTGAATCCTCATTTGGCAAACAGATGTATTAAACATAGGGAAATATATTACACATAATAGTGGATGTTTAGGTGCAAAACAAAGCACATTGCTCCTATGTATAAGGTTTTATACATCAGATCTTTCATGGTAGATAACTACACTACCATATATACAAACAACCAAAGGTAGAACACCAGGAAACACATAGATTATTAAGAAGGCTTAGCCAAACAAGATGGGCAAGTCGAGATGCACCGATGTGAGCAGCTACAGGGAAGGTGATCCTCGATGTACCGACCGTCCTGCTGTCATAGTCATACACGTCGCTCTTCCAGTGAGGTGGCGGTGAAGGATTTGAGTAGTAGCCTGGGAAGTGGGAACTGATCACCTTCGCTGGAATCAGAGTCTGTATCATACGGATATTTCTTTCCATCTTCCGAATTACATTCATTCATTCAAAGGTGAGTTGGTCGAGGTGTGCTATGCCTTTCTGAACTTCCCAAAGAGTGGAGTTGATGTCATTATCCAGCCGAGAACATCTGATTGTGTAACCGTCTTCAGCTATCTTGTACACTTTGTCATTTGTTGTAGCGACATCCACCATGAAGTCATCTCAACGTCTTGTAACCTCTTTAATCTGCTTGTTCCCCTCACTAGTTCTCTATTTTTCCTGTCCTTCTCAATATCCTGTCTGAAATGACAGTCCTCAGACTGTTTTTCTTGCTAAGCTTGTCATAGTTATAGTCTTTAAGTATCTTCTTCTCGGACTGTTCCATATAACCTGTGTTGCTGCATCATTCTGTGCAGCCACCAGGTCCAAGGTTTCTGCAACATGGCCTGTGAGTATCATTGTGCCAAAGGAGCAGTTAAGACTGTTGATGGGTAGAACAAGGTGACAGTGGGCAAGTGCAGCTTCTTATACATAGCTTCGAACATGAGCAGGGTTGGAATCTCGACAATCTCCATGCGACTAACTGTCGAGTAACAACAACAATCAGCTATAATCCAATGCGCTGTTTAGGCGAATAAAATGCAGTAACAGAGTTCTATTTTACACGAGGAAGAAGGGTAGAAGCATCATTGCGGCATACTCGAAAAGCTAGTAATCAGGGAAAGATACCTCACTGAGACATGAGTTCAGTAAAGGTAAAGCAGAATCAAAACACACAGCCCTTTTAATATCACTGTAACTTGATGCATGGTACGAAAAATAAACAGCAAGCCAGTGTCAATTTTGAAATCATACAACATTCTTGCAGATATTACTTACTATCAGTCCTGTAGCCAACATAAATTACATGGTCAATTGGTCAGGGTACACGTGTAGTAGACGGTACCAAAAAAAGTATGAAATAATATTGCAAGAACCATGGTTGAAGCCTGTAAGAATATATGGTTTGCTATCAGAAATTCAGAATGGAACATAGTGGACTTTGCATCTTGCTCAGAAGTAACGGCTAAAACAGATACACGCTTGAATGGTCTGCTTCTTCTGTATCATTTCATCAATTAATGAAGCAAAGTGTACATAAATTTTATGCATTTACTACATATATTTCTAACCGAACATCTTATTAGAATTTGTACCCACATGCAAAAGAACAGATACACAGCAAAAAAAAAAAAAAAACACAGGTAACGTGCGCACTGACATTTCTTTTGGGCAGGAGTAACGTCAACACTATTAGCAACATTTTTTTTTTTTTTGAAAGGGAGTCGTGCACAAGATCAAGCAAAGAAGAACACACACGCACGAACACAAGCACATGCCACTCCACACACGGCGACCACGGCACCACCACGCACACACTAGTAGGAAAACGGTTATAGGTAGGTTGACATTCTGTGGCGCACCCTTAATTGGTGCGCCACAGAAATATTTCTGTGGCGCATGGAAGGTGGTGCGCCACAAAATATTTGGCCTTTCTGTGGCGCATATGGAGGCAATGCGCCACAGAAAGTTGGTTTTCAACTTTCTGTGGCGCATGGACACCCATGCGCCACAGAAAGTCAGACTTCTGTGGCGCATGTGTACCCATGCGCCACAGATATCCTGTGGGTCCCACGTGCAATATTGGAGCTAGGTCCATCTGAACAATTTCTGTGGCGCAGCGTGTCAACAAACATTCTATGGCGCACCCGTAGCCATGCGCCACAGAATGTTATCTTTCTGTGGCGCACCAGAAACCATGCGCCACAGAAAGTGAACATTCTGTGGCGCACGGTGGGTGGTGCGCCACAGAATGTCGGCCAGATCCACAAAAAGGTGGCAACACCCACTTTCCCATGTGACCTTCTTCATTCTCCCCCCATGCATCTAGCTCGAGCTCCTCCTCTCCCCATGGCATTTTGACCATCCTATTATCCATTATTTGTTGTTAAACCTAATTTGTTTGACATATAATTGGTGAGGGCTTGGGGAGAGCCTCCATATATATTCTCCTCCTCTCTTTTTGTCCACTATTTTCTCTCCATCACCACACACTCTCTCTCATCGATCACGGTCACGTCTCGGCAATGGATCTAGATCTACTAGGTGAGTATTGTTGGATGAATATGTGTGTACATGAAGCTTGTGTGTGTTGTGCATGTTGTTGCCTTTTGTTGTTGTGTTGCGCCGACGTGGTGCATGGATGTTTGCCGAAATGTTGATTCATTTCCATTTCGGTAAATTTTTGCACCACATATGTCCTACTTCTAGGGGAAGTCATGCCGAATTTTTTCGTCGAACATTTCCGACTTAATAACACATACTCTATATGTATACCGCGTAGGCGACCATGGTCATGAAGATGAGCTCTAGTCGAATCAACAACTACAAGGAAGAAGCGAAGGCGGAAATGATTCGGTGCAACAAGCGCCACATACGATGTCCGTGTAGAAGTTGCAAATTTGTGAGATGGATCGACCCTGATTCCGGACACTTGGAGGAACACCTGCTCAGGCGCGGTTTCATGGAAGGCTTCAATGAAGCGCCGACAGCAAATGTTGCGCCGACAACAAATGTTGCGCCTGAAGACGAGGGCGGGCAAGATGATCGTGACGAAGGAGATGCCGACGGACATGGTCATGATGAAGGAGTAGATGGTGGTGGAGAAGACGCGAACACGCCGCAGAGCTCGCTAATGTCGGCCTTGATGGAGTCTCATGTTCAAGAACTGCTCCTCAAGGAGGCGAGGACCGTTAGAGAGAAAGCCAAGCTGGCGCAAATGGAGATAGACGGGAAGACTCCGTTGTATCCAGGGTGCCGGCCACAGGATACGCGCTTGCAAGTAACGCTTGATGCTCTGAAGATGAAGTCGGGAAACAAATGGACCGACGTGAGCTTCAACAAGAACATGAAATTCTTCCACGAGCGTCTTCCCGAGGGGAACACATTGCCAACTAGTATCGAGGAGGCCAGAAAGTCGTGTGCCCTCTTGACCTACCGCACGTTAAATACCACGCCTGCATCAATGATTGCGCAATTTATCGGGGCGAGTACGAGGACAGAACCACATGTCCGGTGTGCGGCCAAGGACGATACAAGAGCCGTGGGAAGAAAGGTCCTCACAAAGTGGTATGGTACTTTCCTATCACTCCCCGTCTGCAGCGGTACTTCGTGGACCCTAAGGAAGCAAAGCTCATGCAATGGCACGCGGAAAGGGAGAAGCCTGAAGAAGATCCGGAGAAGGGCAGGATCCTTACACACCCTTCAGACGCTGGCCAGTGGCAAGAGTTGGACGCCGTCGGAAATTTCGGAGGCGACGCAAGGAACGTCAGGCTCGGTATGAGCACCGATGGACTCAATCCGTTCGGCAACCAGAGTAGCACGCATAGCACATGGCCCGTGTTTGTATGGCCTTACAACCTTTCCCCGTGGTTGTGCACGAAGCAAAGGTATATTCACATGAGTCTTCTCATTCAGGGGCCGAAACAAGCAGGTGTCCACATACATACGTATCTCGCGCTGTTGGAAGAGGAGTTAGCCACGTTGTGGGCGACCCTAGCCCGTACGTGGGATGCCTACACTGGAGATTATTTCCCAATGAGAGCCGCGCTGCTCACGACGGTGCAGGACTATCCTGGTTGCTCATATGTATCGGCCCAGGTAGGCCACGGATTCTGCGCATGTGTCAGGTGCATGGATAAGACCCCGCATCTCCAGCTACCAAGGAATCCCGGGTCATCGAAAACCGTGTACCCAGGGGCTCGAAGGTGGCTTCGCATGGATCACCCGTGGAGGAAACGCGGTGACCTATTTAATGGTAAGGACGAGCCCGAAGGACCCCCGATCCCGAGGAGCGCACAGAAATCGACGAGCTGTTGAATAATTGGGAGGAGTGCCCTGCGCCGGGAAAGAAACGACCGAAGGTAGATCCGCTGCTGGGTGTATGGAAAGCGAGGGCTGTTTTCCACAACTTGCCCTACTGGAAGTTCCTCAAGACGCCACATAGCCTCGATATGATGCACATTACGAAGCATGACCAAGGGCTTTGTAACCTACGAGTGCATCTCCTTCTGCCAGAATTATCTAAGCAACGAGAACCAGGATGCAGGTCTGCCCACGAGGAAACACTTCGACAGGCTCAATGGATATGGTCACCGAGAGGGCGCCAGCTCAATCTTTGTCAGCATGCAGGGTCGAAAGGACGACTTCGAAAGGGCTCACCGGGTCGCGCTACAACACTTACAGCTGATCGAAACTTGGGTGGAACAGCACAAATGCTTACTCGAGCAACATTACATCAAACTGGGCCGGCCGAGGAAGAAGGGAGACGTAACCAGAGAGCACAACGCCAGCTTCACGCGTTGGTTCAAACAAAATCAAATGGAGCTAGCAAAGAGGAAACCGCCATCTACGGAAGATGAACAACTCATATTCTCCTTATCACGGGGTCCCTCGCATAACGTAAAGACCTATCAGGCGTACGACATCGATGGCTACAGATTCTACACCGAGGAAAAGGACAAGATGTCGGAATATCAAAACTCAGGAGTAACTATGCTATCATACGGCGATGAGGAGGCTACTGTCAAGAAAAGATACTTCGGAAGGATTGAGGACATATGGGAGCTCAACTACTGTGGAGAGGTGGTGCCAATGTTCCGTGTAAGATGGGCCAAGGACGTCGTCAAAGAAGGCCGGTATTTCACCACCATGGTAATACCCGATGCCAAATCGAAAAACGCCTCCGCGAAAAATGAGCCATGGGTACTCGCTAGCCAAGTTGAGCAATGCTTCTTCATTACCGACCCGTCAAAGCCTAGCCGTGTTGTCGTGAGGAGGGGCAAGAGGAGCATCATCGGAATGGAAGGAGGCGCCACCGAGCAAGAATTGGACAACGAGCCAAAGATCGAGGAGGAATTCGACAAGTTCTTCGACATGCCTACTACAAGTACACAAAGAAGGAAGACCTCCCTACCTACCAAAGGTTGTCCGTTCACGCGAAGAAATCTCAAGGTGACCGGCCTAAAGTTTTCAACCATGAAGAAGGGAAAGAAGAGAAGCTAACTCGTGGAACCGAGACGAAGAAGAGACTTTTTTGGTGTATTTAATTTGTATGTGTGTGCGTGAGACAATGGAAGCATATATATGTATGATCTTGAATATGTATGACAATGCAAGAGTTATGTATTCAATGAACTAAATATGTAGGACACATATTGTGTGTATTTTTTGAACCAAATTTAACCAAAATTTTGTAAGAAAAAAAGTTCAGCAAATTTAACCAACTATTTCTGTGGCGCATACCTCCAACAAATGCGCCACAGAATCCTGATAATTCTGTGGCGCATCCCCTGCAAGGTGCGCCACAGAAATGTGCTGCGCCACTTACATGTGGGCCCGTCCCGCCCTGCCCCAGTTCCAGGCCAAGTATCTCTGTGGCGCATCCTTATGTGGTGCGCCACAGAATCATCATAATTCTGTGGCGCATCCCATCCGTGGTGCGCCACAGAATTGTGTTGCGCCCACTAACATGTGGGGCCGCCCCCGCGCTGCCTCTCTTCTTCCCCAAATTTCGCTAAGTGTTGACGGCAGCACCTCTCCCGCGCTCGCGTCCTTCCCCTCGCCGTCGACGCCGACCGCTGCTACCTCGACGCGCCTGTGCCTCGCCGTGCCCGTGCCTCGCCGTGCCCGTGCCCTCGACGCGCCCGGCCCGTGCCCGTGCCCGTGCCCTCGACGCGCCCGTGCCCGTGCCCTTGACGCGCCCGTGCCCGTGCCCTCGACGCGCCGGCTCTCCTCGGCGCCAACCCGGCCTGCGCAGGTATCCCTCCTCCCTCCTCCCTCCCTGCAATCCTCCTCCTCCTCCCTCCCGGCCATCTTCCTCCTCCCTCCTCTCCATGGAGCCTCCCCGATCCTCTCCTGCACACTAGGTGCTTGTGGAAATGCCCAGACCGTGTCCCCGATCCTCTCAGTGCCAAAAATCAGAGTATGCGTCGCGTCCTCCTGGACTCCTTGTTTCGGATCAGATCAAAGAAGACCTGTTCGTTGTATGCACCTAGGGCTAGGTATTGCCGGCCAAACAGAACACGAGGCCGGCGTCACTGGCTGCTCCCTGCTCTACATTGTTCTGTTCTCAGCGGGAGTGCATGCCGCAAGCACAGACAGGCCAGTTTTTCCTTGGCCCGGAGCCAACTGCCAGATGAATTTAGTTATCGGTTCCTAAATCATGGGCGGCCTATTGTATAGTTATATATCGGTCAATACTGAATAGTTTCTGAAACTTCAAATGGAATCAAGGAAACTAAGTCGAGAACCTTCCAAGCTACTCCAGCTTCCGTTAGCTAGGAGTACCTAGGTGTACCAGGTAGGTAGTCTTAATAATTTTCACGAACCGTGGCTTAATAATTTTTCCTTACATGGAGGTGCTCTTGTAGCATCTGTGCGTGACTGTTTGCTTGGTTCAGTGGTTAAAGTAGTACACTCAGTGCCAAAAATCTGAAATTGCTTATGTTCCTTACCGAGCAGACTAGAAGTAACTTCGTAAAAAGCTAGCTTTGGCATAGGTCACTTCTTTTCTTGCCCTTTTTCTAGTGCATTTTTCAGTGAAACATCATTTAGATTATATACCATCCAAATAATAGCCACTGCCACTATGGTACACAAGCTTGAACTGCCACTATACTGAGATAAAAATGCACCAAGATAAAGTAGAAAGACAATAGTATAATAAATATTCTGCATAAGTGCTACTGCCACTATGGTGTTGGTTTGGTACACACAAGCTTGAAAAGCTCACTGGTATCTTGAAAAGCTTTAAGCTGATGGCCTTGTTTTTAGATAGCTTTGCATCATGCCATACATGATACATGCATCTACCTGTGTGAACCTATGCTCATTTTTCTTTTTGCATGACAGTAGGATTGAGCATGATTATCTCTCTCGCTAAATCATGGTTTTGTTAATTTATTGCAGCACCACGAGGAGCACCTCCACCACGCCGATCTCGGACCCGAGCCTCCCTTCCCTACCCGAGGTACTAGGTAGTTCCTCTCTCCCTCGATGTGGATGTGGTGATGTATGTGTCCACGACCATCGTGTCGTGGTTGTTTGTGCTCCGACCATCGTGTCGTGGAGATGTCGGACGGAGATGCCGTCCGGAGATGTGGATATTATTTGTGAAATGCTTGTGCAGGTACCCCGTGAGGCCCTTGAGATTGCCGGAACGTCGATTAACTTCCGTTCCGGCAAATTCGGGTACTCCATATGTCCTATTTTTAGCAAAGGTCATGCCAAAAATTTCGTGAAATTTAGCATGACTTTGCTAAAAATAGGACATATGGGGTATTGCGGCTAATGCATGGGCCGGGGTATCTTAGTACTAAATTAAGTGATGCTTTGTTATATTTGTTGTACTAACATTTTGCCTCTTTTTAATATAGTGCAAACATGTCCTCCGAGGCCGGCCCTTCTGAGAAGCACATGAGCGTCGAAGAACAAGCTAGACAAAAGAACATATCGTTCTGGGAATTGAACCCGCAGATGGAGGATGCGGAGGCCGCCGAACTGGCTCGTGACGGCGATGGTGACTTTCAGTTAGAGTCTGCCGAAGCCACCACCACTGATGGAGAACCCACCAGCACGGATGTCGGGGGTGGCGACCACACGGATGGCGGTGGTGGTAGTAACCCGCCTGCTAAGAGGCCTGCTAAGAGGCTTAAGAAGCCGAGGAAGGACCGGACACCGCAAGCGGTCGGCAACATCACAGACACGTTCACTAAGGTCTCCTTAAGTGGCCAACCACTGGAGCCTAGGGACATCGCAAAAGGGTACGGCATGCAACTAGGGTGCATCCTCCGGGAAAACGCATCGATCAACACGTATGACCTCAGGAATCCGGAGAATGAGGCTTTGCGCAATGACCTCCTCAAGAAGCTTCACAAACGATATATTTTCCCGGCTGATGGAAACAAAAGGTGGACAACTTCGCCATCACGAAGATGAACACCGCCTTGACAAGCTGGAGAGGCCGGTGAAGGCGAAGATTCTTGAAAAGGGTCTTAGCTGGGAGGAGATCAGGCCAAAGAGCCGTACCTCGAGAAAGACGATTTCGATATATTCAAGGCATCCTTGTCATCTCCGGAGGCTGAAAAATGGACCGAGTGGGGGAAGAACATGCGGGCACTGAACTTAGGTAACCACCATTTGGGAAGCGGCGGTTACGCAGGAAAAAGCCCGTTTGGGACAAGGAGGATGCCGAGGTTGCGAGACTTGGGAAAGAGAACCCGTGGCATAAATTCACGGACGAGCAAGTTAGGAACTTTGTTCGGTCCCGCTACTATCTGAAGCCGGGGACGGGGGAATTCGTTACCGACTATGAAGATGTGTTGGAATTCGAGAAAAAGCTGGTAAGAAACTTAATTACCGCGGATATCTCAAAGTCCATTTGCGTTGATTTCTACATGGGTTCACGTTTATTTCCTTTGTCCGCAGGCGGCTGAGTTGGAGATTGAGGCTGAGGCCGGCCTCGTCCCAGGAGCCTCCGGCCGGCCCGTGGGACACGACTTTCAACCGGGTGATGAACGTTCACAAGGGGAGGGACAAGTCAAAGCCGCCGACGTCAGCTGGCCGTGTGACCGCTTTGGTACGGCGATGAAGTTCACCGAGTACTACAGCACGGACACCGAGAAGAAAAAGGAGAGCAGGAAGCCGGCTAAAGATAGAGCCGAGGTTCTCGAGCTAAGGAAGAAGCTGGACGCACTAGAGGCCGAGAAGGTGGACTCCAGCGTGGTGGACAAGCTAGTGGCCGAGAAGGTGGAAAGAAGCTCCGGGCTTTGTTACCCGATGCATTGGTGCAGGGGATAACTGCTTGGCATGCGGGAGGTCAGCAGGGGCCGATACACGTGCCCAGCTTCGCCGGCAGCACCTCCAGCAATAACGTGTCGCCGGTCCTGCCGACCCCACCGGTGCCCCTGCCGTGGAGCAACATACACCAACGCCGGAGAATAATGATAATGCAAACGAGCGGCCGGACGAGCGGCCGGAGATTGATAGGCCGGCCGCCGGCACCCGCCCTTGTCTCGACATTAGCCGAGCTCAACGCCGTCACCAAGGTAACTAATTAGTATGTGTGTGTGAGGCAATGGAAACATATATATGTATGATCATGAATATGTATGATACATTGTGTGTGAGACTAATATGCCTTATCTCATGGTGTCCGCTATGTGTTGACTCCCAGGACATGCCTTGCATACTCCTGCATAGGGTGGGTACTGACGGCGAGTTGAAGGAAGTCGCAAGGGCCTCGACCGTACAACCTTTGACCCGCGATATCCACAACGTCCGAATGAGCGAGCTCGTGATGAAAGTAAATGTGAAGGGTACTGCCTGAGTTCTGTGACATCGACCCCCCTAAGCAACCTCAGGGAGCCGAAAACACTGAAGCTTGGCGAATGCGGGCGGTGGATGCTGGAATGGCCGAAAACCCAAATTTGTCTTGGGATGTTCTTCAAGGGGCCAGGCGCACCGGCGGCGCCACATCGAGGCCCCGAGCCCCGATCGTTCGGCCCCCGCCGAGGCGGACAAAAAAAGATGATGCGGATGAACCGGCGCCACAAGCAGCCGTCACCACCACCCAGACGGAACCGCCGGTCGCCGCCACCGCCGGCCGGAAGCTACCGCCGGTCGCCCCCACCGCCGGCCGGAAGCTACCGCCGCCGGTCATCGCCGCCACCAACCGCCACAAACAGTTGTTGGGAACGTCTTCCCCGCAACCGTCCAAGGTTAGTTCTGACTTTCTGAATTCCCCGACTTTCCGACTTTCCCGACTAACGGATGTGCTATTGTTTATGTTTTAGGACAAAGCCGTTGCACCTCAACTTGGTGGCAACGACGACAATGTTGAGGACAAAGCCGTTGCACCTCAACTTGGTGGCAACGACGACAATGTTGAGGAGGATGATGATAATGATGTAAACGTCGATGACTACATCAACACTGGCGCCGCCACGGATGATATGTTCATGCCTCTTATGGATGAAGAACCCTTCCGCGACCACCACATTCAACCTGCTCGTCCCACTTCATGCACACAGCACCTGGCCTTCACCGACACGCCTCCGGATGCCGGCGATCATCAAGCTCAACCGGGTACCATTTTCACCCCTACCACACTGAAAGAAACAGTTAAAGCGGGGTTCACTGCACCCCCACCCCCACAATCCCCAGAGAAGAAGAAAAAGAAGAGTCATCAAAGGAAGAGAAAAGCATACTCTGCGAGCCAGCAAGATCCTAAGATCCGGGGTCCTGAAGACACAAATCCACAAGGCTACTCCAGAGTTCATGAAGCTGGTAAATCTATCTTGTCCGGGGACATGCTCCGCCTTGCAGAAGGACCCATGATTACTTTGCAGAATAATATCTTGTATCTAGAGGAGACCCTTCTTAAAGAGAAGAACCCAGGTTACCCGGCGTTCTCGGTCAAGGTGCCAAAAGAGTTGGTGGACTTCGTCCAGGATGACCCCGCAGATGTGTTCTTCATAGCGTACGAGGACATCTTCAACCTGTATCACTCCAAACGGCTGGACTATAACATGGTCCGCCTATATGCTCTCGATGCGGCGATGAAGATCAGGAGAGATGATACCCTGTACATCGCGATAGTGGATCCCTACTACATGCGCGACAGCCATCTGGTGGAAGGATCAACAACACGGGAAACGGCCAAGGAGTACCTCGTTAGGGTCTTCCTGGCCAACAAGGAGAAGACCGCCCTTCTTCTGCCTTACTTTTTCGAGTAAGTACACATCTGCTCGCCACGTCCTATCTTATGTCTTCTTGTACATTTCTTCCATCGCTGATCCTTTGTCCAACATTCTGCTTCAATTGTGTTGAGCAGGACAAGTACTGCGCACTCATCCATGTATCCCCGAGGTGGTCCGTTGCCACTTATTTGGACTCGGGAATAAATCCCAGCCGAGATCATACAACAGAATAAAGGGTGTTCTCGATGAAGCTCTCGAGGCCTATGCCAAAAAGGGCGGCCCCTTCATAAGAAGTCGGAATTTTTCACGGAGGACGACAACACACACAAGTTCTTGCATGGACCGGATTCCATTGCGTCAAGCAACTGGATGGCAGTGTGATGGAGGCCTACTATGCCCTCCGTCACCTTAAAACGATTGTCCGGGATTGCGAGAAAACGAAGATTGCATCTAATCTCGCAGAATACACCAAAATGGCGGAAAGTCTCACCGATGCTGATTATAGACAAGACTTCCATCGCATCCGGCTGCAATTAACAAATATCATCCTCGACGATGTCATGCACGCCTCAGGGTCCTTCCACTTCCGCTTCGGTACGTAGGATGTATTATAAAAGATAGCCTTGCTAAGCATTACTAGCTAGTGTGTACTTTTTTGTAGAAGTGCATGTGTAGGGTTATATATTATATATATGCTATGCTATGAAACCCAATAGGATAGCCATATGATTTCCAACCATGACAACATTGATTGATCGTCTTGCCTCTATACTTAGATGAATAAATTATACTCTATGTATATCACTAACCAATATATATCCAATCCATCTTCAGCGTTGTCTCAGAGGGAGATGGAAGAACGACTAGCGGCGCAGAGTGACACCAGGGAGTGGAGGACGAAAGGGGGCATTCTAACCGTTCCCGGCGCCGCTCAAGAAGAGGAAGCCATGATCATGCATGCTCCCGCGCGATCTTGCTCACCATCATCGCCGATGTGTGCTACATTTGATCCTAGTTAGGCGGTGAACACTTCATTTGTATTGTGTAGTGTGACTATGTGACTATGTGTATGTAAATTAACATTCGGCACTTTTGTGACTATGTGTATGTATCTCGGGCACACTAAGTAATATGTGTGATGAAATAGTGATTAATGTGTGTCTGTTTATATACCTGTCAAATATATCTGTATTTCTGGATAAATCCTGTATATACCTGTATTTATACAGCAAAATGAAAAAAATACCTGTAATACTGTTTCATATTTCTGTGGCGCACGCTTTTATGTTTTTGTGGCGCACCACACGTGGATGCGCCACAGAATTACTCTCTGATGTGGCCTACCGAGCTATTTCTGTGGCGCACGGCCTGGTGCGCCACAGAAAGTGGGTTTCTGTGGCGCATTCCCATGGTGCGCCACAGAAAACAAATTTTAGTGGCGACGATTCTGGGCGCACCCAGCAATTCTGGGGTGCGCCACAGAATGTCAATTTGGTGCACCACTGATAACCTTTTCCTACTAGTGACACCACGCACCGGAGGAAGAAGCTCAGCCAGCCTAGTTGAAGAGCCGCAGAATCCATCCGACGCAAGCACCGGAATCTTGACGCTGAAAGAACATCGGCGCAGAGCCACAGCCAGACCACCATCGTCGCCTCACGCCGGAGACGAAGAAGGCAGCTCCACCCATCTTCCGCAAAGCCCACCATGAACGCCGAGGAAGGAGAGCACCGCACCTGCAGCCTCCCAGCGGTTTTAAGCAAAAGCACCGCCTCGCATGCCGGCGAGGCCAGAAGGGCCCCAAGAACCAGAGCCGCGACCGCCACCACGGACGCCGGCTCGAGGGGAGGCGCTCCGCGGCTCCGAAGAGCAGCAGACACGCCAGAGACGGCGGATCTACCCAGAGCCTCCGCCGGAGAACCAAGGGCAGAGGAGAGGACCGCTCTTCCCAAAAGCTTCTCCGACCGCGCCTTCACCTCCAACGCGCCGCCGGCAAGCCACCCACACACACCTAAGCTATGTACACGCCGGGATCCGTCGATTCCCCTCTCCCGCCGCCGGAGCGGCCGCGGAGGGCGAGGGATCGGGCGGATCGCCGGCGGCGAGCTCGGGCGCACGGGTTTCGCCCAAAAAATCGCCCTGTTCACTGTAGAGGTGGGGAACGAGGGAGGGGTCCGGGTGTTCAGCTCCACTATTAGCAACATTGTTCATACACAGAGTAAGATATAGGAGATAAACGAATAAAACTTTAGTTAACAGCCCAGGGAGAGTTGTACCTTTGTGAGAGCAGCAACGTAGGAACAACCGTTGGCTCCGTCGGCATTACTGGAATGAGGATGGTATGAAGAAGAGTGAAAAACATTAAATATCGAAAGAGAAAATCGAACGTGAAGGAGATCTAGGATCTCAAAATGCTATAACAGCGTATTTGTTTTCTTACGGCCGGTGAACGGGGCTCTGCCATAGTGCCATTGCATTAAAGATAGGGGAAAAGGTTACATTAAATTTACAGCAACAGGCCATCCCAGAATCGGGACAGCAGAGGAAAAGCAACTACTCCAAAACACCTCTCTTAAAGAGGGATACATCATCTCTTACAAGCTGCAGCACCCCGCTTGCCGTCAACGAGCGACCCTGGAAGGTTCGCCTCTTCCTCTCGTTCTAGATGTGCCAAGCAACATACGCGGCAAAACATGATTCCTTGGCGTGCAGCTCCTTTGAAAACCCAGCACGCGACTGCTTCCACCAAACATTGACGGAGGACGTCGAGAGAGTAACCGCAGCAAGACGAGGTTGATCACCAGAGTCAAGATGCCAAGACGTCAGTGGGCAGCCGTCAAAACAAAGGGAAGTGCATTATATACATGGTCGCCTCTCCAGTGCCCTAGTTTACTGTGGGCCGTGGGATTCTCCTGGTCTAGATATAAGTTTTCTGTCTGCAAAAAGTAAAGGAATCAGGTACTATGGTATAACATTTTGCACCACATTTGTAACTTAAAATAGGAGAGGTAGGTCTAACACTTGAAATCAGTGTGACTACTAAATATTCAAATACATTAGCCTAACACTTTCCAATATAGTAGACAAAACACCTGCATCTGGTCTAGAAATCAGTATTGCTTTGCTGCCCGAAGAAAATAAAAGGAACCATGTAGTATGCTAAATATCTGCGCACGGTTATAAATTTAAGTAGGAGAGGCAACGATTAGGATGGAAACATGAGCAAAAAAAAAAAGTAAACCTACACAAATGTGATCATAAGTTCAGAACCAGTTTCATCTCCTAGATGCAGAAAAGGTCGAAGAGGTAGATATATTGCAATTTGCAAGAATGTGGCAAGATAGAAGTTTCAGGCTTACATATGCACTGTCCAATCCTACATTGTTCTGGAAATTTCTATCTTACATTCACTAAATCCTGCAGGGAAGCAAAAGGTTGCATGTGACATGATTTTACATAGGCAACCATGTAAACATCAGTACTTAATAGTAGAAAAATGGTTGCATCAAAGATCCAAAGAGAGTACATGCTTTAAGCAAAAAGAGGTGCATTGGAATCATGTCTGTTCTCAAAGATCCAAATAAAGCACATCTTTTCAGTAAAAAGAGGAGCATTAGAATTATATATGTTCTCATGATTAATCATCCCTGGGGAAAAAATTCTACAGCATACAATCCAATGCAACACAGCCAACACTCATGTAAGTTGTTTTTCCTATTAGTAAACAACAGCTTTCATAAGTCATAATCTCTGCATGTACATGATGTAATTATATCCCCAAATCTATTTTTATGGCCAATAATTAAAATGCAATGAGATAGATCAGAGCATCAAAGTAGTGTCAAAGGGAAAGCACTGCTTCGGAGCTCAGACAACTTAAAACTACTTATCGATTCCTATTTTCACGACATAACCAGATAGAAGGCAAGGAGAACCAAGATTTGATCAAGAATTCTATACAATGTATGGGAAGCTACATAAACCCTAAATGCCAAGCTACTGTGTGCTAGTCAAATGAATCTTAAGAATAGTAGGCATGTTGGTATAAATGTTTCTGACAAAAACTTTAAGCAAATGCCAAGCTACTGTGTGCTAGTCACTTTTAAGCATGGTCGAACTATGGAAATATTATGTTATACATAAGGAATTTGAGATTAAAGAGTGATCTATGAAAAGCAGCCAGCCTTGGTGCGATCGTGAGCTCTACCTTGATTAAATCAACTAGATGACCGGTTGCGCCCCTGGCGCAGGTGCCGAAAGCAAGACTGTAATATTGCCTTAAGTTTTATATATTTTGCGGATATTGTTGTTTGTGTTTGAAAATCCTATCTCCATCATGCGGCTACCATCAATAATTTAGTGAACACATATGAGTAATGAAAAAATAAACATAAATTACTTGATAATATATGACCTACTCCAATACAGAGGAGTATGAAAGTTTCACATTGCACGATTGTCACAGCGATAATGACATACTGATATTGCTCATAGAAAAGGAAATGATTAGCGATGACCACAAAAACAAATATAGTTTAAAAACCTTGTCAAAGATTGAAAAGTTCAGTATAGTTTCAACTCTTTTGCTATGTACAAAAGAGTTCAACATAAATGAATTCAGCATACTTGCTGTATGCGATTCAAACAAGCACTACAGAAGCATAAAAGGTTGAAGATTAAAACTAATTTGCCCTCTGGTGTCTCTTGAGCTAAATATATATCACACGATATTGGTGTCCTAACTCGCACATGCAACTGCCGAAGCGATATTTTATTGTACCCATAAGTTTATATGTATGTTATTGTCCGTGTTTAAGTTAGTGCTACTATTGTGTCGCTATTATTGATTTGTCAAAACAATGGAGGCTGACACCCTTTTTTACAATTCGTTGTCCTTTGCCCTTCTTGTCCCGTGTTGCGTACCGTCCGTTCATAATCGTAAACATTCCATGTTACGTGAAAGATTTTGAAGGTGTTTAATTGGTCCTTGTTATTTAATTGGACTTAGCCCCCTTCATGTTTAGTTCTCTCGTAGGATTTTGATGATGTATGTGGGCTTTGTTATGCATATCTTGTTAGGTTTCCGTGGCTCCTCTCCTTATGCCTACCGTCAGATTTTTTCCACCGACCCCCTTTTTACATTCACATTCTATTTCTGGAATTCTACTTTTTTTTTCTAAGACATAGACAGGAAATTCTATTTCTGGAATTATTTGTAATGACATAGATCAGCTTATACATAGTTTGTTTGTTGTTTTCGACTCTCCATAGACAGCTTTAGCATGACTAATTTCCCGTTTTTGCCATTCAATCTCTTGGAAGATTTATATTAAACACACTATCAGGTTTTTCTATTGGATCTAAATGAGTGTGTAGTTGCCCTATATCTGGGATTTCTTCGGTACCTTTAGAAGGCAAAGAGGGAATTCTATTGGAGTATTGTACTCACAGATGGATAACCATCTAAAGGGTTCCATGAAAGTATCATGGTTCAGAACCTAAGAAAGTAAGTTGAGATCGATTGTCATGAAAATGGCACACGCGCACAACATTTGGATGAATTACCAAGGGCCAAGCAGAGTACCACTCATGCTTAAGCCTGCCAGTTTAAATGCAGATAATTTCCAAAGAGGGTGGTTCTCAAACTGCTAGCTCAAATCTGAAATTTGTAACTTGATTATCTAAATTCTAATGAAGCTGGAAGTACCAACAATGCCACATAATATGCTTCCCTCTCATTAAGTGATCAACAGTACAGATTTTACATTTTAGCTCTCACTATTGATTTTAGCTGAGATAATATGAGCGAAGCCATCATCGCCACTCCAATATAATCGTGTTTGTTCACTACAAAAGTACAACAAATAGTCAACAGAACACAACATTCCCAATGATTAGTTTCAGAATCAATAAACATCGAACAAATATGCAAGTTTTAATTCTAAAACCAATATACCAAGCCAAATGACCAGAGCTAAGCAGATAGAAGAATGACTAAAGCCAATAAGACTCCTGCCATATTTAAACAGGGCTATCGTTTTTTTTTAATTTACAGGGCTATCGTTTGAGTTCAATAGATGATTATTAAGCTTACATAACAGAGGTTTATATACCGAGTTTTGTGGCAGCATGACCGTATCTAAGCATGTCATACTGAACCTCTAATATTCATAATAAGCTATGGAGTCTAGGTACTCTATTTACCCCAGAAAGAGCACTGGAATTACATGTAAGTTGATTGGAAAAGCCATGGTTATGTGTTTCTCACATTATGCTGAAGTTGTCTACGCACTGGAATAGCAGCAAATAGATCACAGTTCACAGGAAAAGCAAACATATGAGAGAACTGAAATCAGAGACATAAGATTCAAGAAGGTAAAGAGAGAGGAGCACCTAATATGGATTGCCGTGGACTGCTTTTCGCTGCCACCGCAGGATTATCTGGCCTGATGGCTGTCTCCACCTCCCTTCCTCATCGATGCGTCGCTCGGTCGGTACAAAGGCTGCCAAACGGCCTCTTTTGTTACCCCATGCAGCCACCGCTTCTTGCTGGTCCTCGTCATGAGAGCAGCACCGTGGGTCGACAGCCTAGGTCCCGGCAACAGTTCTGATGAGCCTCGCCACAATGAGGGCGCGATCGTCGCCTTTATTTTCTATAGCCTGGGGAGTAAGAAATTATACAATTACGTGAAAACTAGAAAGTGGTAAAATGAACAACAATTTCCAATTCTCAAACGGCAGAATGACATAATACAACCATTCGAAAATCAAAGCTGTAGAGGGTAAAGAGAGAGAAGCACCTAATATGGATTTGACGTGGACTGGATTTTGCTGCCACCACAGGATTATTTGGCCTGGTTAATAACAGGAAAAAACCTCTATTGTGAGCCTCTTTATGCATACTTAAACAGAAAAATCACAGGAAAAGCCAGTTAAATTTAACAAATGGTAACTACAAAGAACAGAAGTGATGGACAGCTGGACATGAGTTTATGACCAGTGGAGCTATAATAAGCTTCAGTGTTATATTCCTAACAAATGAAGAATATATATACACAAGTATAACTGAAATATTCTGGTGACTGATTCTACACAAACAGAGACATGCTTATACAATTCCACAATACTGTCTATTTAACCAAGATTCCATGCTGCAGTGGCAGGCTATCCCCAAATTTTGCTTTAAGCTGGCTCTTTTCTGCACAATATATCATACTACAGTTTAGGAGCAAGTAATGTGCCGAAATACAGAAAACAAATAAGGAGGTACCCAGATTCAAACATCGACCAATAATACAAAAGAATCTATATACTTTGAGAGGCCATTAGTATGGCCAAGAAAAACAACAATATAGACTGAAAGATTTTCACACAACTCGATTTTAACAATTGAAAATCTTTGGCCTGCAAAACAAATAAAGAGTGCCGCGAATAACCACCTATAACAACTGATCAAACCAACAAATTTGTTTTCCACAAGACCTACCTTTTATATTCAATCCTACATTCTCGGAATTTGACAAGGAAATCCAATACCAACCCTCTCAGCTCTTGATAGAACAAGTTCATTTGACAACGTTTCAAGGAAAAGATCACTGACAGATACTGTCCTCAGTGCTTCACAAAAACAGGTGCTGAAGAATGGTTATCCAGACAATATCTGAAAATGGTGGATAAAAGATCTTGTTTTGCATGGGAATTTTATGCCACCACGACACTCAGCAGTATTTCATCCAAACAAGTTTGAAGCAGTAAAATGCAACCATCGGGACTTCTGTCTGCTAACTGTAACAAAAAGAAAAACATATTGGGATGGATATAATCCATAAATTCAAACAAAGTCAACTTTACCGATAATTAAATGGAAAGCAAGGAAATAATTAAGGTAACACTACTTTCAAGATTCAATCAGAAAGTTGCTGAATGGTGCACAGAGGATACAACATTGCATTACTGCACCAATTGCGTAAAGAAGAAATAAAAAAAACTCTATAGACAAGTAAAACTCAAAGCCTGTAGGATAGAGCTAATAAGATCGTATAGGTGCAAAGAAGATTTCTCCCGGAGGAAATTCTCAAGAAAAAGTATAGGTGCAACGCTGCTATCATGAGTCTCGGAATCTGATGTTATTGCTGAAGAAAGAGCTTCAGAGCTCTGCAGTTATTAGTTCAACATCAAGTCCTCTCCTCTAGGTTATCGAAGTTCAGCAATGTTTGACAGTATGTTAACCAACTCAGTGGACTAAAAACTGTGTAATGGGCATTTATTTCAGTACAATAGATACTCTAAGGTTCTAGGGCAACAGCAGACGCTGCCTCCACAAAAAGAAGATGTAACAGCAGTAGCTCCAACACCAATGCTCAATTGTTCTACCCGTTATACAGATTATCACCTGGTTATACCGAGAGGTCATCTGGTTATACTAGTATTAGCTTATGCAATACACAACTAACAAAATTCCAAGGAAACTTCTGAACGTAATTTACAGTATACCTGATCTGCAGTTTTGGCCGTATGACATAATTACTACAGTGGTTAGACGAATTGCAAATAATGAACCCTTGAGAGTGGCTATAAGCATATTGTTGCGTAGTTCCTCAGGAGCAACATCTATAATGACCTGCAAACCATTTTCATCCAGTGAATATTCTTATATACCAAATTGTAAAGAGAAGGGAAAGGTCCAGAAGATCCCATTGTGACTGATTCTTATGAGTTATGAGTATGAAAGATCTAAGTTGAATCCCGAGAAACACGAAACTAAATGAAATACCTCCAAGAGATGACTATAAGTAGTATCCTCAAAAGCAACTATTTTATTCTTTTCTTGATTGTAATCTTTCTTCTGAGATCGGTCATCCTCATCGTAACCAAGAAGAATCGTATAATGTGATTCAACTCATGATCACCACCAGCTAATAGTTTCAACACAGTCTGCAAAGTATAAATTGAGATTGTTATTAAGCAAAATAAAAAACAACTGATGGCCCTTGACGTAGTTATGTAACACCCCGGAAATTCAGACCGAATTTTAATTATTTTTGGACGCCGAAAAACTTTTTCTAGTTTTAATAAGCGTTCCCTAAAATCTTTCGAGGAGATTTGGTGTAGAGTTTGCTCTCTCTTTGAATACCGGAGGACTCCCCTACCCATTTCTAGAAGACCCGCCCAAAAATATTTCATACTCCAATCCAATATTTCCAATTTCGGAGTTAACTGCTAAATGTCGGCTCCGACCCCAAATTTATTCAGTCAACTTAGGAGTCTCAGAAAATTCTCATAATTTAGGGAGTTGCATGTTTTTGTATTTCCTACACTTCTTCAGTTGAACCCAAATCCATTTGAACAAGTTTTGACCTACTTCCTTTGTAAGCCAAACATCGATGCCGGCACGCGGCTTAGCGGACATTTTTCAAAACCCCTCTTAGACATCACCAAATGAGTTCAAACTCCTTGGATACCCTCTATGTACCAATTACACCCAGAAGTAATTATTTGGAAATTTTCTAAGTTGAGAAAGCCCCTCTATCTTTCATCGAACACCTTGTGTGCGTACGGTTTTCGGAAAATCTTGTTTTACCAAAGTGTCGTTTGAGCGTGTGACTGATGTATTGTCGTAGGCCTTCTCCTTAGCAACCCGTAGATACCTCTCTTCCTGCTTTTGGTGCTCCGGGTCGCTTGGAATTCGACGATGCCGCTCGCGTTCCACCGGGACATTCGGGACGCACGCTTTGGCATGACCGAATCTACTTAGCACTAAACTCCGGTCTAACCATCCCTCACCAAGTGGCCCACGAGCCTCCACGTATCCAGCTCCACGGCCACACCCTCCCCCTCATCCCTATCCCTCAATTGAATTCTTGGAGCAAGGAGGATGCACCAAGGAGCTTTCCATGACCATGAACCTAACTCTCCTCCTCTCCCTCTATATAAGACCACCTTGAACCCTTCCATCAAACCCTAGCCATTCTTCCCACTCCCCTCCACTCCTGCCCTCCCCATTCAGTGCAAGCCAGTGAGAAAAACCACACCCAAAATCTCCACAAAAAGTTGCCCACCATGGCCACCATGGCCGAAGCTTGGGCGAGCTCGTGGGAGGCCTTTCCCTCGCCCGGCCTCGCCCTTGCCGACCATGGAGAGCCTCCCCAGACCCGTCCCCGCCGCCTTCCGGTCTCCCCGCGTCGTCCCCGGCCAGCCCCGGCCGTCTCCTGCCCGCTCCCGTGCGAGCCAGGAGGTTGAAGACGACCAGGACGGTCGTTCGATTCGTTCTGTTCTTTTTTCCTTTGCTAACCGTTTTGGCCCAGCCAGGCGCAGCAGCCCAGCAGCCTGCCAGCGGCTCGTCGCAGGCGTGCGCGTACGGCGCGCAGTGCGCGACCGCGGCCCATCCGCGCCCAGTTCGCGTGGCCGAAGGCCCGTGCAGTTTTTTTGCGGAACCTTTTTCTTTTTCCCGCTGGACAGATTTTCAAACGTCAATAACTTTCAAACCGTAGCTCCGTTTTCGGTGATTCAAATTTCTAAATCTTTGTTTCGACGAGATCTTTCCGTTGGTACTGGTTTTGTGGTCTTTAAAAAATATTTAGTTTCGTTGACTTTATTTAAACCGTTGTTAACCGTTCCGGGGTTTAGCCGTTTTTCGAGTTTCCGACGCGCGACGACACCGAGACCTCCCAGATCATTTGGAACCCGTCTCCTAAGGCAAGCTAACCACTTGCTATGAGCAGTCCCGCAATGTTGTTTGTTTATTTGTTGATTGCCATGCCGAGTGTTTATCTTTTTGTCTGTGTACGGTTATATTTATACATGTCTGTTTATTGTTCTTGTTGAATATGCAACTTGTAATATTGCTCCTGCTATGTTGCTTATCATGTTGCATATTTATTTATCGTACTTGCTTGGTTATATTATGTATTGTTAATGTTTATCAAACACACATCATTCTTGAGACAATGGACTGGGGGAACCGCCGCCGTCTCACTAAAATATTAACGTTGATCTGTGATGGCGCTGGTCGGAGGTAGCTCCGCCACAGTCACCTGATCGACGCAAACCAACTGTGCTATCTTTTGTAGTCGATCTGCGAAGGCGCTGGTCGGAGGTAGCTCCGCCGTAGTCTTCCGGTTGACGTTTCCTTTTCCTTGTCGAACGAGAAGGCGCTGGTCGGCGGAATCGCCGCCGTAGTCTTCCGGTTGACGTTTCCTTTTCCTTGTCGAACGAGAAGGCGCTGATCGGCGGAATCGCCGCCGCAGTCTTCCGGTTGACGTTTCCTTTTCCTTGTCAACGAGAAGGCGCTGGTCGGCGGAATCGCCGCCGTAGTCTTCCGGCTGACGTTTCCTTGTCCTTGTCGAACGAAAAGGCGCTGGTCGGCGGAATCGCCGCCGTAGTCTTCTGGTTGACGTTCTTTTTATTTTGCTAAGTTTGGACATGGATACTACTATTTCTTGAAATTTTGTGTTGCTAATGTTTTGTCGTTTGATGATATATTATTGTGTTATTGTGGTTGTTGTTGGACTAATCCTCTGTTATTTGGATTTGTGATTGATGGAACTTGATTAAATGAAACACCCCTCCAAACAACGATAGGGTCAGTCCATGGTGCCACTAATCTGAACTTTGAAAGCAGAACCATCGTGTCTCATGGAGGACCGTGACCTAGTAGGTTGTTGAGCCCCTTTTGTGCCATCCATTGGGCGCAGTCGTTCGGTTGTGCTGTCCGAGGGTTGGGTCGACAGGCACGGGTTCGACTGTGATAGGGAGTCTGGAGCTAGGCATACCCGGTAGCGCCGGGGGATGTGACGGATTTACTTGCCCGTTGTGCCACGCGCATAGGGGGGTGCAAGCAGTGTCTTAGCAAGTGGACCGTCATGTGAGTGTATTTTGCTTAGTACGACTTTGGGCTGAGAAACCTGGAGCGTCGGCTGAGTAGGGTGCATTCTGATAGGTGGTAAAGCAAACTCTCGAGAGACTCAACCTAGCAAGCTAGCCCCGTTCCTGGGATATGGAACAACAGTTCAGTGTCGGTCACACTGTGTGTCTTTGTCGTGTCAGGAAGTTAAACTTAAGATCTGTTTGAAAAAATTAATGAACGACCTGATCTCACTAAATAAACAAATAAGATGATGCAGGGAATGTTGCATTGAGATGTTGATGGTTACCCATGATATAGGATGGCGGTGTGATCGTTGGGAGCCTAGAGTTAGGCCTGAGCCAACATCAACCGTGCATGCCCAGAGTGGAAATATAAGGCCAGTGGGCCTAGCAGTGATCACAGGTGTTGTTGTGTATTATTTGGTACCAACTGGTACACTCGTTTACTCGTCACAGGTAATCTCTTCGTATGATTGCCGGTGCACGATCCAACCCCACCTGGCTTGGACTCTTCACTGGTGTTACACCGTTGTTTGCTTATGCCATGTTTTGCTTGTGATGCCATGCTACCTTTATGTTATACTGTATATTTGTCGGTCTATAGTACACACTTGTCATGTGTAGTATTTTATTTCCAATGTATGTCTTGTTGCATGATTGTTGGATTGTTTGTAATGAGTGACGATTCTTGCTGAGTGCATACAAATGTACTCACGGGCCTTGTGATTGTGGCCAGGTTTTGGCGAGGATTCATCTTCTACCTTAGCAAGGAGATGGAGCAAGAGTGTGCTAGGATCAGTAGCCCAGCCAGATGCCTGTGGAGTGGAGCCGCTCCAAGCCGTTGCCTTAGTCCTCTTCCGCTGCCAATTAAACTCTGTCCTGAGCCATGCTTGGCTTGATATTTTTGTCATGCCTTGATGGCCTTGTAAACCATTTGTAGCACTTCTTGTGCCTGATTGTGTAATGATTTCCATTATGTTGCACTGTCGTGACGTGCGGCCAGATATCTTGGGCTGGCACACGGGACGACCGCCTCTCTGGCGAGATGTGCCAGGGAGGGGTGTCACAGACGTGGTATCAGAGCACCAGGCTGGCTGTAGACTACCCTAGCATGGAAAGTCCCCCTTACTTTTGGCCGACAACGAGCCCATGAATTTAACCCATCTCCGCCTAACCGGCATGGCTGGTGTCGGTCCACAGTAAGGTGCAGTAGGACTTGTCCCATTCCCTGAGAGAGGCTCGCCGGTTTCTTCCATGAGAAGGAGCCGAGCGACCCCGGTCCTAGCTACCGTTTATCCCCACCCTCACCTGCTATCCTTAGCAACCCAACTCTCTTGAAGCAGGATCCCGCAAAGGAATCCCGCGTTCTCATCCTACACCCAGATCCAGAATAATCCGATGGCGAACCCCAAGGTCATCCTGGAAACCACTGCCGAGGATCATGGCGGATTTCCACTGATTCTTTGGAAGGCCGTCTGTGTTCTTCTTGGTAGGCCTGCTCGCCCTCGATATGTGGTGTTCGAGAACTCACTCTCGCCTGCCGGGAGTGAATTTCGAGCAGACGTGCAAGTCGGCCCGTGTCCTTTTGGCACAAGTCAGCCTTACTTGATCCAAGGTAGGAGCATGACCACTCTTAATCAAGCCATCCAGGTAGCAGCCTGGGAAGGTCTCGTCCGCCTGCGGTACTCGGAACCGGCAATGGCGAAAAGTCGAGCTTTCCACCTCCTCCCAGCCAGACCCCGGCATGGTGCGGAGGCTATCCAAACTCCCATTGGAGAAGAAGCCGACCCTGCCATAATCACCCTGGCCACCTACGGGGCTGCGATGACAAGGCTCAGCCATTCTCTGATGGAGGAACTCATGACCACAAGGCGCAACCTTGGTCAAGCTCGCCTGCAACTGTGTCGAGCAAGGAACCCACCTACCCCCGACCATGGGCAAGCTCAGGGCACAGGACTCCCGTTCCCAGATTATTTGCTGGAACGCGGTCTTGATGCATCTGTGACGCAAGCACTAGCCCGAGTTCAGCAGCACCCCCAAGAGCAAGGTATAATCCTCGAAGGCGTGCCTGCAATTCCCCACCCCGCGGAAGATGGAGATGTGGACACCACTCTTCGTCTCGGCCGTGCTCCACCGACTACCAGAGGCCGTCAAGCTTAGTAGAACCCTGTTTAGTTAGCCTGAGTGGCGCTTGTATGTTGGTAGGTGAGAATCAGCAAGGTTGTTTGTTTTTCTTGTGTAGCTTGTAATGTAAGTGTGTTGTATGTTTTCTAGTTGATGTCGAATCAGCTCGTAATAGAACTTGGTGTTCTGAACCTCTTGTTAACCACTTGGTTGACACATGATGGAATATCATGCCTTTTTCTTCAGTAAAAGGTTTTTGAAGAAATGACAGATCACTTAAAACAGAAACTGTATATGTGAACCCAGACGCATATGCCCACCTGTAAATTAACCCAAACATTGAATGTCATTATTTTCTATTACGAAGGATATTTTTGTGTGTGTTGCACAAGTTTAACCATTAAGTGGAAAGTATTTGAGGAGACACTGTTACCACGGTGCCCGGCTCACTTAATGTTAACTCGTGTGTAGGTTTGTAAAACCACCTGCTTGGTGTTACACATGGTTCCTCACTTGGGACAGATCATGTGCCACACGCAAGTAAAAAGTTTTTGTCGAGTGTTTAGTAGATGTTGTGTGCTCGATAACCGGTATGGTTGAAATGATTATGCCATACCACTGCAAATAATTTTGGGAGAACCCTATCCCACAGTGTCTGTGAGCCGATTATCGGTGGCACAGATATTTTCTTTTAAAAGAAACCCTGTTGTTTTTCGAAACCTGTGTATGCATGAAAATGAATATACAGCTTTTCTAAAATAAAAACCGTAGACCGTTGTGTTCCCAGACTTGAGTTAATAATTTGCCCAAGATAAATCCTTGTTTGTTGGTTGATAGTTTGGTTGTAGATCTTGTTTGATCTTGCCATGTTTGTGTCTGCTTGAGCAAAACTTTAGATTTAATTTTAATAAGCATGCTAGTAGATCCTATGTTGCTTGATTGTGTGAGCCCCTGCCATGCCATCTTTTAAAAGCATTGGGTATGGTAGAAATATCCTACTGTTTTGTAAAAATCTTGTGGAGTGTTAATCTCTTGAGTGTTAAAACTCTAGTATTTTGTGGAAAAAGTTTTTAAATGGGGTATGAATGGATCATTCAAGAATTATCTTGAATAACTCCCCGAATCTCGGGATGAGATTCTTTTAAGGGGGGAAGGTTTGTAACACCCCGAAAATTCAGACCAAATTTTAATTATTTTTGGACGCCGAAAAACTTTTTCTAGTTTTAATAAGCGTTCCCTAAAATCTTTCGAGGAGATTTGGTGTAGAGTTTGCTCTCTCTTTGAATACCGGAGGACTCCCCTACCCATTTCTAGAAGACCCGCCCAAAAATATTTCATACTCCAATCCAATATTTCCAATTTCGGAGTTAACTGTTAAATGTCGGCTCCGACCCCAAATTTATTCAGTCAACTTAGGAGTCTCGGAAAATTCTCATAATTTAGGGAGTTGCATGTTTTTGTATTTCCTACACTTCTTCAGTTGAACCCAAATCCATTTGAACAAGTTTTGACCTACTTCCTTTGTAAGCCAAACATCGATGCCGACACGGCTTAGCGAACATTTTTCAAAACCCCTCTTAGACATCACCAAATGATTTCAAACTCCTTGGATACTTTCTATGTACCAATTACACCCAGAAGTAATTATTTGGAATTTTTCTAAGTTGAGAAAGCCCCTCTATTTTCATCGAACACCTTGTGTGCGTACGGTTTTCGGAAAATCTTGTTTTAACAAATGTGTCGTTTGAGCATGTGACTGATGTATTGTCGTAGGCCTTCTCCTTAGCAACCCGTAGATACCTCTTTTCCTGCTTTTGGTGCTCCGGGTCGCTTGGAATTCGACGATGCCGCTCGCGTTCCACCGGGACATTCGGGACGCACGCTTTGGCATGACCGAATCCACTTAGCACTAAACTCCGGTCTAACCATCCCTCACCAAGTGGCCCACGAGCCTCCATATCCAGCTCCACAGCCACACCCTCCCCCTCATCCCTATCCCCTTCATTGAATTCTTGGAGCAAGGAGGATGCACCAAGGAGCTTTCAATGACCATGAACCTAACTCTCCTCCTCTCCCCTATATAAGACCACCTTGAACCCTTCCATCAAACCCTAGCCATTCTTCCCACTCCCCCCACTCCTGCCCTCCCCATTCAGTGCAAGCCAGTGAGAAAAACCACACCCAAAATCTCCACAAAAAGTTGCCCACCATGGCCACCATGGCCGAAGCTTGGGCGAGCTCGTGGGAGGCCTTTCCCTCGCCTGGCCTCGCCCTTGCCGACCATGGAGAGCCTCCCCAGACCCGTCCCAGCCGCCTTCTGGTCTCCCCGCGTCGTCCCTGGCCAGCCCCGGCCGTCTCCTGCCCGCTCCCGTGCGAGCCAGGAGGTTGAAGACGACCAGGACGGTCGTTCGATTCGTTCTGTTCTTTTTTTTCCTTTGCTAACCGTTTTGGCCCAGCCAGGCGCAGCCCAGTAGCCTGCCAGCGGCCCGTCGCAGGCGCGCGCGCGTACGGTGCGCAGTGCGTGACCGCGGCCCATCCGCGGCCCAGTTCGCGCGGCCGACGGCCTGTGCAGTTTTTTTTCCGCGGAACCTTTTTCTTTTTCCCGCTGGACAGATTTTCAAACGTCAATAACTTCCAAACCGTAGCTCCGTTTTCGGTGATTCAAATTTCGAAATCTTCGTCTCGACGAGATCTTTCCGTTGGTACTGGTTTTGTGGTCTTTAAAAAATATTTAGTTTCGTTGACTTTATTTAAACCGTTGTTTACCGTTCCGGGGTTTAGCCGTTTTTCGAGTTTCCGACGCGCGACGACACCGAGACCTCCCGGATCATTTGGAACCCGTCTCCTAAGGCAAGCTAACCACTTGCTATGAGCAGTCCCGCAATGTTGTTTGTTTATTTGTTGATTGCCATGCCGAGTGTTTATCTTTTTGTCTGTACGGTTATATTTACATGTATGTTTATTGTTCTTGTTGAATATGAAACTTGTAATATTGCTCCTGCTATGTTGCTTATCATGTTGCATATTTATTTATCGTACTTGCTTGGTTATATTATGTATTGTTAATGTTTATCAAACACACATCATTCTTGAGACAATGGACTGGGGGAACCGCCGCCCTCTCACTAAAACATTAACGTTGATCTGTGATGGCGCTGGTCGGAGGTAGCTCCACCACAGTCACCCGATCGACGCAAACCAACTGTGCTATCTTTTGTAGTCGATCTGCGAAGGCGCTGGTTGGAGGTAGCTCCGCCGTAGTCTTCCGGTTGACGTTTCCTTTTCCTTATCGAACGAGAAGGCGCTGGTCGGCGGAATCGCCGCCGTAGTCTTCCGGTTGACGTTTCCTTTTCCTTGTCGAACGAGAAGGCGCTGGTCGGCGGAATCGCCGCCGTAGTCTTCCGGTTGACGTTCCTTTCCTTGTCGAACGAGAAGGCGCTGGTCGGCAGAATCGCCGCTGTAGTCTTCTGGTTGACGTTCTTTTTATTTTGCTAAGTTTGGACATGGATACTACTATTTCTTGAAATATTGTGTTGCTAATGTTTTGTCGTTGATGATATATTATTGTGTTATTGTGGTTGTTGTGTTGGACTAATCCTCTGTTATTTGGATTTGTGATTGATGGAACTTGATTAAATGAAACACCCCTCCAAACAACGATAGGGTCAGTCCATGGTGCCACTAATCTGAACTTTGAAAGCAGAACCATCGTCGTCTCATGGAGGACCGTGACCTAGTAGGTTGTTGAGCCCCTTTTGTGCCATCCATTGGGCGCAGTCGTTCGGTTGTGCTGTCCGAGTGTAGTGGTCGACAGGCACGGGTTCGACTGTGATAGGAGTACAGAGCTAGGCATACCCGGTAGCGCCGGGGGATGTGTCGGATTTACTTGCCCGTTGTGCCACGCGCATAGGGTGGTGCAGGAGTGTCTTAGCAAGTGGACCATCATGTGAGTGTATTTTGCTTAGTACGACTTTGGGCGTGAGAAACCTGGAGCGTCGGCTGAGTAGGGTGCATTCTGATAGGTGGCAAAGCAAACTCTCGAAAGACTCAACCTAGCAAGCTAGCCCCGTTCCTGCGATATGGAACAACAGTTCAGTGTCGGTCACACTGTGTGTCTTTGTCATGTCAGGAGGTTAAACTTAAGATTTGTTTGAAAGAATTAATGAACGACCTGATCTCACTAAATAGACAAATAAGATGATGCAGGGAATGTTGCATTGAGATGTTGATGGTTACCCATGATATAGGATGGCGGTGTGATCGTTGGGAGCCTAGAGTTAGGCCTGAGCCAACATCAACCGTGCATGCCCAGAGTGGAAAGATAAGGCCAGTGGGCCTAGCAGTGATCACAGGTGTTGTTGTGTATTATTTGGTACCAACTGGTACACTCGTTTACTCGTCACAGGTAATCCTTCGTATGATTGCCGGTGCACGATCCAACCCCACCTGGCTTGGACTCTGCACTGGTGTTACCCCGTTGTTTGATTATGCCATGTTTTGCTTGTGATGCCATGCTAACTTTATGTTATACTGTATATTTGTCGGTCTAGAGTACACACTTGCCATGTGCAGTATTTTATTTCCAATGTATATCTTGTTGCATGATTGTTGGATTGTTTGTAATGAGTGGCGATTCTTGCTGAGTGCATATAAATGTACTCACGGCCTTGTGATTGTGGCCAGGTTTTAGCGAGGATTCATATTCTACCTTAGCAAGGAGATGGAGCAAGAGTGTGCTAGGATCAGTAGCCCAGCCAGATGCCTGTGGAGTGGAGCCGCTCCAAGCCGTTGCCTTAGTCGTCTTCCGCTGCGAATTAAACTCTGTCCTGAGCCATGCTCGGCTTGATATTTTTGTCATGCCTTGATGGCCTTGTAAACCATTTGTAGCACTTCTTGTGCCTGATTGTGTAATGATTTCCGTTATATTGCACTGTCGTGACGTGCGGCCAGATATCTTGGGCTGGCGCACGGACGACCGCCTCTCTGGCGAGATGTGCCAGGGAGGGGTGTCACAAGTTACCTGCGTTAAAAGAATATGGGTTAGGTTGAGACTCCAAGTGCAGAGTGTATAGTATAGGAAAGACGGTTTTCCCCACGAGGGGTGACTCGAGGGTTTAATATCGAACTCTCGGGGAATCAGTAGTGAAAGATTTATCTTCTTATCCTTCTTGAAAACCTAAAAAAATAGTAAATTGTTTCGGCCCTCAACCTCACCAAGTGGTTGTCAAGCACAAGGTGTGAGAATGATATCAAAATAAAATAATGCAAAACAGTAAATAAATATGCAATGATGATAAATAAATATGCAAGGATGGTGGAAAAATGATGGATGATATTTTTGGGTTTTATATTATGAATGCAAGATGTAAAAGTGTTTTTGTATTTTCGGATTTTTAAATGGCAGAAAATGTAAAGTGATAAAAGTTGTTGGAAAGGTGTTTCTTATGATTAAAAATGGACCGGGGTTCATGGTTTCACAAATGCACTCTCTCTTTAATAAAGTGGTAGACAATGGAACACTAGAATTGACATATGAGATTGCAACAAAAGGTTTCATGACAAGTTACTAATTATATGGGCATCACGTCCTAACATAGAGATCTTTTGTTTATTAATCTCTCTTATACTCCACCAAGATGCGAACTAAATCATAACACCTTAGTAATTAAGATAAATCAGAGCATAGCATTAAGTATCATGACATGAAGTTAAAATAAGAACATGCTAGATCTAGTCATGGAGTAGTGGCAATGGTCACACCCACATCTCCGGTAGCAAGGTATTTTTCTTTATCCCTAGTGAGGCAACAAAGTAAGGTAAAAACCCAAGTGGATCGCGGAACTTTCTCTCACGTTCACCGCACTAGCCACCCCCCGTTACTCCAACTAATGCACACGTTCCCCCTCACACGCTCTCATACACATGCTTGATCAAACAAGTAAACAAGAACGGGGTACATAATATGCATCTACTTTCATAACTGAAACAAAATATTGCAATCTCAAACATATATTAACTCATAAAAACCACCACAAAGGTATTACATAGATGACCGTAATCATGTTCAGCAGCTCATACGGTACTAATTAGTGAAGCTCAAGAGAGGAGATATACATAAGTTACTTCCACAAACCCATAGTCCAGGGGTGGACTACTCCCTCTTCATCATGGAGACGGTGGAGAAGTCGTTGGAGAAGATGGAGACCACGCCGGCAGCGCCCCGCCGGAGTTTTCCCCCTCCAATCTGCAACTCCAGGTCTCTGTTTCGTGGTTTCTGTGTTTCTGCGGCGCTCCTTTCCGAAGTGCGTCGGGGACTATTTTTATAGTCGTTTTTAGGTCAAGACGGAGGCTCGGGAAAAAAGATCGACGGCAACGGAGCCACGAGGCCCAATGATGGGTCCCACGCGGCCAGGAATCTGGCCGCGTGGGCCCACTCCTTGGCCCTCGGGCCTCCGTTTGTTCGCTTCCTTCGCTCCCACGCTTTGTTCCTTCCAAAAACTGATGCTCGTAAATTTCCAGGTCATTTGGACGTCGTTTGGGTCCCTGAAACATCAAAATATAGAAAATAGGGTTTTCTGCCTGTGCAGGGTTAATTCCAGAAAAATAGGGAAACATGAAATATTCCCAAAATCAATATAAAACAATGATATAACCCTTATATGATGCAAATATGATTGAAATATAAGTAATATAATGCAAAGTTCATGTATGCATTTTACATGCATCAACATCCCCAAGCTTAACCTATACTCGTCCTCGAGTATGAAGGTGATAAAACTAACATGGACTTTGCAATTTAATACTATCAAAGGATATCAAAGATGATTACTATTGCTACATAGAGTCAAATGATTCATTCTTCAAAGGAGTAGCAATATACAAGATAGATTATGAAGTGATATCAAATATTCAATGTAAGGATGTTCAATGATAATTCACAAAGTGTAACATAGAAGAAAGTACTATGGACCAAATGTATGCATAATGAAAAGTAAAAACATCCTATAATGGTCATAGAGTATTCTTATAAATCTGAATATAAAAGGTGGACACTTTGGAAAGATATATAAATGAGTAGAGGTAAAACATGAATAAGTTTCATCTAACTTCCAAATGCTTCTACTTAAGTTAATGTTTGCAATGTGGTATTGGTGTCAAGCTCTCATTACCCCTATCATAGCATCTTGAATGGTTAAAGTTTAAAGTGAAAGCAAATATAGTATGCTTGACAAAGTATGGGTTGAATGTCTCATGCCCCGTGAATACGAGTACCTACACCACGGTGTTACTCAACTTGGGACACAAAAGCAAGTTCAAGTTAAGGTCATTGTAAGTAATATAATAGCGTCATCAAGAGCGTCAACTGGGGTACCTCTTGTCCCAGGACATGGAACAAGCCCATGTCAAAATGACAAGACAAACAAACAAAATGAACAATCTCCACACCCTTTTTATTTACTATTGGTATAGCTTTTTATTGTGGGGTGCATCACTGAAGGTTCACCATAGCATGTAAGTAAATTTCCACCATGAATGATGCATGGCTTAGATTAGCGGCCCAGGCGTCTCTCTAGCCATTTATACAAACTCATTAAACTCACTAAGTTTCCGCATTTATTTGGCACCATGATAAGCATCCATAAACAAAAGTACATGATATCAACAAAATATAAAGAGCACGTTGAAAGCTTGCCATGTGACAGCACATATGAGCTAACTCCCAACCAAGACTCTTGTCAAGCTCACAACTTCATAATTTTAATCACAATGGGTCATGTTTATTAAGTGCAATAAAAGTAAGGTGTGCATCAAGTTCGTGAGAGCTCTTTAACCAACTTTTCCCATAACAATCAATAACATAAGCATTTTAATTCAGAAGTATAGATAATACAAAATAACATGATAAACATACTCGGAATAGCATAAAGCTAATAGGTAGATATGGTGGACTCACTGGAAAAACTTTGGTTGAAGGTGTTGGAAAACAAGTTTTTACTTGTTGGAATTTTTGGGCTAGCAAGAGGGAGAAAGTTGACCGTCTAAATGCATGCATAAGTGTCCATAGAACTAACCAATCCATGTTAAACAAAGTAAAGTAACATTCAGCATCAAAACATGAATAAAAGATAGCTCTTGATAAAACACTTGCAAATTAATATTCATTAAAAGCATATGAATCATGCAACTATATGTATCTTTTTGAATCAACTCAAACATCCCTTTCCCAATCTTTTTAATAGCATCCAACTTAATTCAACCCAAATTTCCAGTAGCTCTCTCATATATAAATGATAGTGGTGGTCTCAAGACAAACAAAAATCAAACCGAAATAAAAAGCAAATAAAAGACGCTCCAAGTTTATGCGATAAAGTGCATTGATACGAAAAACAGAAGTTAGACGTGTGCAAACCGAGAGTGTGTTGGTCCAGTGGGGTTGTCTTCACATCCCCAAGCTTATGGTCTTCACCATCCTTGGATAGCTCTTGGTGCATCTCCTCTAATCCCTGTGAAAAAACTTCAAAACACCGTTTCTCCCATTTCTTTTCTGTGGGGTGACATTAGTAGTGATAGACAAAAATTCTTGCTGCATAAAATCCTTAAACAAAAATTCATATGAATGTCCAGAAAGTGTATAATGTTGTATGCCTACTTATAAACTCAATTGGATCAAAAAATTCAAGTTAAAAGTTCAAAGAATGCATCAAACAAAATGGGACAGAATCTGTCCAGAAAAACAGCAGCAGCAAAACGTATTTTTCTACCCTACTTAAATGTCGAAAAATTCTGAAAAATTCATGCTTACAGAGGATGAAAAGTTGCAACTACAGTTCAAATATCAGCTCATTCGGAGTTACAGAATAGGAATTAAAAATCATACCGTGCACAGATTCGTGCTGGAATAAAATCTCCGAATGCAAATAGCAACTTTTTCAAACCAAAATAGGTAAAACTTGGCACTTTATTAAAAATTCCAGAAACAAAACTAAAACTAAGTCTCTTGTTACAGCAAGAGGACACAAAGAAAATCAAAAAAAAAAACCGGGTTGCCTCCCGTAAAGCGCTTTCTTTATAGCCATGTAGCTAGGCTTCTTACTTGATATTTATTGTGGACGAAGCTCATGAGGGAGCTTGAACTTTGATGTGTCCCTCTTCCTTGGGAAGTGTTCCATGCACTTCTTGTGTGGAAACTGAAACTTCACATTCCCTTCTTTTGAATCAATGATAGCACCTGTGGTACGAAGAAAAGGTCTTCCAAGAATAATTGGACTAGAGGTTTTATTCCCCATATCCATGATTAGAAAATCAACAGGTACAAATGTCATATGCAACTCTACCATAACATCACTTACTTTTCCTAAAGCATGTTTAATGGAATCATCAGCAAGTGCAAGTTCAATAGAGCATTTTTCAAGATTCTTTAATTCAAGACTTCATATAATTCTTTAGATAAAACAGAGACACTAGATCCTAGATCTAATATAGCATGGTGTGTCTCTTTTCCAATGGTTACTAGTACTTTGGGAATCCATATATCCCCAAGCTTAGGTGGTATCATAGCTTCTTGGTTGTACCTAGCAATCTTTTCTTTTAAAACATGATTAGCAATATAAGAACCAAAACCTGCTTGGTTAACATTAATGGAAGGATCACTTGCAAATTTTTGTAAGATAGATATTAATTCATGCAAGCTACAATTCTCTAAGTCAAGCAATGGTTCCTTGACTTCACTAAGCATTTTAACTTCTCAACTTTTTTCTAACTCAATTAACAGAAGAGATTCATCATATTCAGTTTCGTTAACTTCTTCTTTTAATCCAACAAGTTGAGACATAAATGGCAACAAATATTCAGGATAGTTCAATAATTCATTAAGAGTTTCCTCCAAAGTAAGAGGAACATTTTCAGCAATATTAATAGAATTCATTCCAACCATAGGTGGTGCTTGTGGTTTCCCTGCAGACATACTCAATAAAGTGGCTTGGTTATCAGCTAGTTTTGACAAGGCTTTGTCTAGTCCTGCAGTTTGGAGTTGTAAGCCTTTAATATCAGAACTAATAGAAGCAACAGACTTATTCAACTCTTGTATCATGGTATTATGACTAGCAACTTGTTCCATAAGAATTTTATTAGCCTCAAAATTATCATTACGTGGTGGCATAGGCTTCCAATTATTATCACTATTAGGATATGGAATAGAAGGACGGTTGTTGGGAACATATGGGGCTTTATTATAGGAATTATAATTGTTGTTACCATACCCATTATTACCATAGTTCCTAATGAAGTTAACATCAACATTTTCAGGATTATTACCAACTAGTTCTTGCAAAGGCACATTTTCAATATTTTGTTTATTAATGAAAGCAAGAATAGTGTCCATTAGATGACAAATCATTTGTTTCTTCTATGGAGTTTACTTTCTTAGATGGATTAGGTGCTCTATCAGTATGCCATTGACTATAGTTTTGCAAAATACTTTCCAATATGTTCTTAGCTTCTACTATAGTTTTTCCCATAAAAGCCCCTCCAGCAGCGAATCAAGAATATTTCTAGACATGTAATTTAGACCATTGTAAAAAGAGTGTAATATGGTCCATTCGTTGACCCCATGTGATGGACAAGTTCTAAGCATAAGTTTTATCCTATCCCAAGCCATGGCAACATGTTCATTTTCATTTTGCCTAAAAGAAAGAATATTGTTTCTATTTTGCAAAATTTTAACAGGAGGATAATATTTCTTAATGAAAGCTTCTTTTAGATCATCCCAAGAATTAATGCTACCAGTAGGTAATGAATGCAACCACTCTTTAGCTTTTCCTCTAAGTGAGAAAGGAAATAACTTCAGTTTTAGAATATCACTTTCCACATTTTTAAATTTTGCATGTCACATATTTCAACAAAATCATGAAGATGCATAGAGGCATCCTCCATAGCACTACCGCCAAATTGTTCCCTAGTTATCAAGTTCAACAAACTAGGACTTACTTCATAACTATCAGCTTTATCTCAGGTGTGGCAATGGGCCTAGCAATAAATTGATCATTTGGAGTGTTTGTGTAATCACACAACTTAGTTCTTTCTCCCATTTTTGCAAGTTTTTATGTGTTTTTTAATTTTTTATGCAAAACTGAAAATAAAAATGCAAACCGAAATAAAATATGATATGCAAGACAATAACAAAACAAAATAAAATGCTTTGAAGGTAAAGATGGATAAGATGATGCTCACGTAGGTGCAACCTCCCCAAGCTTAGGTGTTTGCACAAGTTGGTGATGAAGTTGACTTTGTTGTGAGATACCCTTGGATAAACCTTTACAGCAATGATTCCCCGGCAACGGCGCCAGAAAACTGTCTTGATGGCCCTTGACGTAGTTACCTGCGTCAAAAGAATATGGGTTAGGTTGAGACTCCAAGTGCAGAGTGTATAATAGGAAAGACGGTTTTCCCCAGGGTGACTCGAGGGTTTAATATCGAACTCTCGGGAATCAGTAGTGAAAGATTTATCTTCTTATCCTTCTCTTGAAAACCTACAAAACAAAGTAAATTGTTTTGGCCCTCAACCTCACCAAGTGGTTGTCAAGCACAAGGTGTGAGAATGATATCAAAATAAAATGAATGCAAAACAGTAAATAAATATGCAATGATGATAAATAAATATGCAAGGATGG